>LKNJ01000884.1:0-108222 GCA_002120245.1 Maccullochella peelii
TAGATTTTCTGAAGCCTGAAAACAGAGCCAAGAGGAGGGGTAGTAATAGAGGTTTTCTCTCAGACCACTTGAATTAAAATATGCTGGACAGTTATTATGGATTTTTGCCTAATGACGCCAAAAAAATACTGTCTACCCCACCTTTAAAGAAAATAACAGTCAGATTAACTGATATATTCAGGTCTTTAATTCATTACCTGTCTGTACATCAATATCTGCACTAGAAGTGTCTCACGGAGGTGAGCTGTTACCCACATTCACAGGCTCTGATCTATTTTGCCCAGCATGAGGTCAGAGGAGTTATTTTAGCTGGGGTGGGAATGCATATCAGACCTGACCTCAATGGTTAATGTGCCGTATGGCCTCCATTCCTTAAAAATAGGTTCTTCTTTACTGTCCAACAGGCCAAGTTAAACAACCCTGTCCCCGCAATGTTTGTTGATGGTGGACGTTATGAGCTAATTGTTTAGTGCATCAAATAACATGAAACCTAAAATAAAATGCAGAGTATTTTAGTCTAGTTCAGTGATCTTAGGCTGCTCTTCTTAGCATGTCTGCACACCATAAAATGGTGATCAGCTAATCAAAATTAGGCAGTTCTAACTCTATTCCCCTATTCTCCCTTTTTATTTGTACTTGTCTCTGTTGTATTGACAATATATTAATTGGTTAGTTTTGCTAATCACAATGAGTCCCTACTATGATCCCTGTGTGCTGCAACAATCGTTTCTACATTTTCTAGGTTATAAAAGCATTCTCACTGACTTACCTGCACTAATAAACAAGAACAGTGTTTTCTTGTTGTGACATGACTAGAACAAACAGGCACAAAACTCCCTTCAACAGTCGTAGGAGGTCACCCACTATACATAAGCAACATGAGACAGTGGGCAGCTCTGCAAATCAAAGGTAGATCATCATACATTATCTCTGCCCCAGATTAATAGTGCTGACAGTTTTATAGCAAGGTGCAACTGTTTAAATAAAGCAACAAATGTACAGCTCCATCTGTAGCACCATGTTAGGTGACGAAATTACCGGTAAATAAAAACAGGAGTGATGACTCAGTCAAAACGCAGGTGTTAATAACTGTAAACCATCAACTTTACAACTACAGCATATTTACTGCCATTGTTTTACTATAGATATAATACTTTTAAAATCACTTTTAATTTTAATTTCACAAACTCAGAAAGCTACTTTCTGCATCCGTCTGTGGCCATCAGGAGTTCATGTGAATTGTTTAGGTTCTTTTCTCAGAATCACGTCCAAAGGAATCTGCTGAAACACTGACTGAGATATTGGCAAGAAGAATTTGAAAAGGGCAATAAAACTTAACTAAACTGGGACTGTCTTGCTACCCGTGAATAACTGCGGTTGTAAATTTTGAGCAGCACGAATAATACAAATCTCGATAAGTCATAAAAGCTTTCGGATACAGATTGTATTGCTTCTTGGCTTGGAATTATGCAGACTGTCAGTCAGCAGACCTTTCTGGGCTTTATGGTAACTAATAGGTAGCATAAGGTCCATCTGTAGTCACGGGGGATTGAGTAGATATTGTTTCACTTTAGAATCACCGTAAAACTGTAGTGTGATAGTCTCGTAGTGAATTAATGTCTGCCAATTTTCAACATGTTTTCCTTAAGCTTTTGTAAATGCACTAATATACAAGGATTTCACCTCACATTAGTCCCTTTAAAATGATGGAATACACAGAATCATCCTTTTAACAAGACCATAATGTTCAATCAAGGTTTAAGTTGTTGCCCACTCTGTCAGGATTTAAAGGAAAAGTTCGAAATTTTGGGAAATACACTCACTTGCTCTCTTGCTGAGAGTTAGATGGGAAGATTGATACCACTCTCATGTCTGTACACCAAATATGAAGCTACCACCAGCAGTAGGTTAGCTTAGCTTAGCATAAAAACTGATTTCTTGGAGTCACCGTGACACCACAAGGTTGCCAGACAACCAGCGGAGACTTCAGGCAGTTACTGCGCACGTAACCCCCTGTACAAACCACAACATGTTGTTTTTACAATTTGGTTTTGTACCAATTAAACGCGATATAACTTGTTAGTGAGCTTTAGAGGTGCTGGTAAGCGGATTTTGTTACCTTCGGACAGAGCCAGGCTAGCTGTTTCCTCCGCTAAGATGAGAGCGGTATCAACCTTCTCATCTAACTCTCGGCAAGAAAACAAACAAGTGTATTTTCCAAAATGTCTTACCATTGCTTTAAGGTACTGACCTACATCTGCTTGCATTTCCCAATCCCCAGCCTCACTTAAAACAGAGAAAAATGATCTTTACTAATTCATGTCCGCATTCACTTTCTCTACTTATTCTGCCAGGGATTTCATTATTTTAAGCCTGCTATGCTACCAAGTCTATTAGCCTTTGGAAATACTAACTTTGTATCTTGACTTGATATGGCTGAGCATTGATCTACCCTGAACTCTGAGAACATATGATATTATGTTTTGTCTGATGAGCTCAGCCCAGTTTACTGCCTGGGGTGATAAAGCTAACACAGATGCTAACTGTCATGTCATCATAAATTTTATGTACAAATCATGTGCATGCTTATTAGAGTATGCATTGCCATGACTCTTTAACAAGGGGTTCCCGGAAGTGAGGGGTCATTAGCTTGAACTGACTCTGCAGAGCTTTTCATATATTTCTGGTTATACACATTCTGGTTATATATATACATACAACAGCATGGGCTGAAAACAACCACACTCAGACAGGCAACTCTATAAATAACAGTAAACATTTTTACTATTCTGTGGTATGTCTATACATATACCTGTAGAGTGATGTCACTGTATGCTTTAGATTACTGTGTTACACAGAGTGGAAATTTGTTCATGGTTTTACATTGCTGTTTTCTTTGTTCTTTGCTTGTGACATAAGTTAATGTATGTTAAATTGTTGTGCTGAAAGATATACATTGCATATGTGCATGTTCACGTGCATCTGACTACTTAAACCCATGATAAATCTTTAGGGTGACTGAGGGGTGTGTGGCCTGAAAGAGCAGTGAACACGTGTCTTCACAGTGCGGAGCGACAACACATGATGCAAAGGGCTGACATCACTTCAGCTGGAATCTCTGATTTACGGCCTGTCACACAGTGCCGTCTACCAATTGCTTGGAGAGAAAAAACACACCAAGGTCAGTCTTTGAGGAAGGTTCATCAGTACAACATTTCGAAAAACTGTGTGTTGCACCATTTTCATCATATCACTCCATGCCCATTTTAACAAACATGCATGCAGAAAATAACCACAGCCACAATAGTAGTAAAGGAACCCTGATCATGTTTTGATTTTTGGAGCATCTACAGTATGCATAAAAGGTTTTAGGGTGTGTATTTTATTTTTATTATAACATGAGGTGCATGTAATTAAATCATGACATTAAATTGACACAACAAACAAGATGGCATGTACACATTTTATGCCTGATCATGTTAGCATTGTCATTGTGAGCATGTTAGCATTTAGCATTCACCATTGTGCCTAAGTACAACCTCACAGGGGCACTAGAGTGGCTGTCCTCCACTCAGTTGGCAAACTGATTTCTTGGCCATATGCAGAATGTTCAAATGTTTTTAGGGTGTGGAATTTATTTTTACAAAGATCTGAGGTACGTTGAATTAAACCATGATATTAAATGGGCAACTAGACATGAAGGTGACATTTGTCTGTATCTTCTCTTATCAGATGGGGCTTGTGCAGTTGTTTCCACATGGTGTTGTGTGATTGTTGATCAGGTGTGAAGACTTATGTGAAGGACTTATTGTCAAGTGCTGGAGGGGAGCATGGCGTGACCCCACCGCTGGTATCCATCACCGCACTGACAGGCCTGGTGGTTCATCCAGCATGACTCCAAGGCCACGCTGCTGCTCCACTGTGACATGAGCCCCAAAGACACTTCAAGCTGTTCACTCAAGCACAGTATGTGCATTCCCCCCACTTCACCCCCCTTCAGAACCAGTGGCCCACTTAGGCAAGAAAACAGTATTACAGGCTGTGAACTGAGGCCTGCAGACCCCAAGTGAAGTAAAACAGGTCACTTACCTTAAATGCTTAAGTTTTCGATATATAGGTAGTTATTATTTCTTTTTTATGTACATAAATTTCCACATGAGTAAATTTTGTAGCAACAGAAGTCCATTAGAACAATTAAGTTGCATAACTCCTCTCCCATTTGCTCTGTTTATTCCCAAAAGTTACCTCCACAATGATGGAGAAGCATTTTCATAGCCAAACTTGTTTGGGGAAAAACAACGTATATGCAAGTTGCATGTGATGCTTTTGGTTCTCTAATTTTACAATTTGTCCTTTACACATCATTGACTGTTTAGGATTGTGGTTGTGGCATTCGTACTCGAGGCTGAACATATTTTGCCTGGATGAAGGTGCGTCTGGCACGCCAATAAGGTGGACAGAACGCATAGTTGGTTGTGAGAGGTTCAGCAGAATGAGCTGCAGCTTCTCGCAGCACACAAAACCTGTCAGCTATCCTTTTCTACGCCTGCTACATCACTCCCCCCCACTCCTCCTGAATCCAACACCTTGTATCCCTGCCATCGACCCCTTCTCCATCTATCACACTGATGCATTGGCAGTCTGGAGAAGGTTACCACGCAAGGCCTCTTAACACCTGGTTTTAGGGATAGTTTTGCCCACCCCACTAGCTAGCCTCCTGCAGCGGCCCAGCACTTCACACCGATCCCGCTAAGACCCTATATGTTGTCCTCAGTGACTCAATGGAGAGCTCTGGCAACATAGATTCAGAGTGATGCTGTTGCAGATTGTCAAATTACATGCAACATGGCAATGGGACCTGCAAGGCATGATTGTGGAATGGATCACAAGAGGTTTTGTTGTTTCATTTTTGACACAAATAGGTGTTTTGATTAGTCTTAAAAGTAGAGTGTGTTGATTGAACCACTCTATGGTTTTAATCTGTTGTTCACACGGTTGGATTTTGGAGTTGTTACTTGAGTGAGTCGCAACCTTTCTGCGCTGTGGTGTGGGCATAAGAATCCAGCATATGACTGCTGTCTCTGGCTCGTTGTTCTTTGAAGCTATCAGCCGACAAATATTCTAGCTCGTGGCCGGGCCCTCAGCTCTTGAAGGCTGGTGATGACACACATGCTCAGCAGACAAAGCGCCCGGACCACCCGGGCTTTAGGTGTCCTGACCTTGGCTGTGAAAAATAACAACACAAGGGGAGAAAGAATGCCTCCTATGCTGCACAAGCTGTTGCCACTGTCAGGGTGAAGTTCAACATGTCTCATGAGCCCCTTATGGGTTAATGTTTGTTTTTCAAAGGTAAAGAGACGAATGTAATAGACTCCAGAAGTGTGCCAGGTCTCACTTGTTGTGTTTGTTTGTAGTGGTATGTGAGTGTGTCTATTGTAGATGCTAAGAGGGACGATGTTTGACCCATGACAAGTCGTGGGAGTTGAATCACTGGAGGTGTAGAACACAAATTCACTTTAATCCACTGATCTGAAGCCTGCTGTGAAAAACGTATCATTCAGTCCAATCCCATATCAAAGAAAAACAAAATAGCAGCAATGCCATCTCTCTGTTCGTGACATTCTAGCGAAATGGTGATAGATTTACAGCAACTTCTTCGTTTTTCAGCTATTTGAGGGATCTGTTAAACACATTGTTGCATTGATTTCTGGGAAGACAGATGGTGGTGTGCATGCTTCAAGACAACAAAAGGAATGAAGAATTGTTCAGCTCGGTAGATCAAATTCAGTATAGTGACGTCCTTAGGGTACATTTTTATTGCGCGTAGGTGCATACGATCTCACAGACATATTTTTGAGTAGCTTTGTTTTCTTTCTGGCCATAGTTGAAAGTACCTAAAATAGCATGAAATGCTTGAAAATGAGACAAAAATACCTTTTTTTTTTCCTGCCAAAGCAATAAGACAAATCGGTCTGCCTTGTTTAAGTCTTTAAATGGTATCGTGATTATTGCAGACAACATATTGTATGATCCTTATTTTCAATGCCAAAAGCGATAGATAATCCTCAACATACCCAGAATAAAGGCAATGCTACACATTTTACAGTACATCTTTGACCTAATCAAAATGTTTTTATGTGTGCCTTTAAAATTGAAATCATTGTACGGCCCTTCACCTGTTTCATATTTCAAGTTGGGTTGTGTGAAGTGTGTGTGTTGTTGTCAGTGTGTCCAGTCTCCTAAGGGGGATGTGAGCTGAAGGTTTATTGCCTTTATTATAATGGCTTTGTTCTTTTCTTCTGTGCTTAACTCCTTTTCAGACCTCCTGCCACCGCAGCCCCATGCAGCCTCTGGCCTTCCAGGCATCATCATTATTTGCTGTGATTGACACGTCAGGATGGTGTGCATTTTATTGATGAGAATTTTAGAGCCCTGGGGCTTGTGATCCTTCAGCGATCAGTGGTACGTCACCCTACAACCATCCCAGGGGAGACAAGGCTGGATTACCAACCGGGCAAAGCAGGCAACTGTCCAGGGACCCCTAAAGCTCCAGGTTTATTACATATCATTTGGGTCTACATCATTTAATTTTGATTTATAGATAGAAAATTTGAGAAAACAGCAAATATTTACATTTGAGAAGCTGGTACCAGTGAATTATTTTAAAATTTTAAAAAACAACTTACACAATGAATCAATTATCAAAATTGTTGCCAATTAATTTTATGTTGATTGACTAATCAATTAATCAACTAATCATTTCTGCTCTAGAGTAGTGGTTGGTTTCTGTGGAAATAATGAAACTGACGTGTGCAGTGGGGGTCAATAGGGGCCCAATGACACATTTTTTCCCTGGGTCCCCCTAGGAGGTTTATTCGGCCATGCAAGGGACAGTCACAGATCAGTTTCAAATACTCTGTCTCTTTCTTCACCACAGGCAGTCTAAGCTAACCTGCCATTCAGGAGTCTGCAGAAGCCGAACTGGACGGGGACACAACCGTAGGTAAAGACACCTCATCACAGACGGCACAAAACCTTTCATTCTGCAGGATAGAATTATTTTAACTTCACTGTTATCTAATCTATCTGAACTACTGAGTTAATATCCTATTGCAACTCTCCATTTGGAGTACTTTCATTTTTCCCCCCAGTGATGAACGTAAGACTAGAATGGTAAATGGATCTAAGGGCCTTAGGGTGGTGGTAGGAGGATCTACTACATCCTCATAATCTAGAACTGCTTCAACAGTCCTCCTTCAACTGTAATCTATCTGTAATCTCTGGATCTCAGGAACAGCATACTTTTTATTTTATTTGTAGTATATACCAGTTTAAGGTAAATAAAAGTCTTATGTAATGCATTACAGGAGAACTGTAATTTCTCAGTGCTTTGTTAAACAGAGTCAGTGACCCAGTAAGAAAAATTAAATCTTAGTTGTGTTACAATGGTTTTTATTGACTCTCATTTTTGCTTCTTCTCCTGTAGTGGAATAATGAAAATTTTATTATATGAGATCAAAGAATACAAATAGCTTTGTATTCTTTGATCTCATTGTTTATGAATCCAAAAAGGGAATCATTTTTCTTTTTTTTTTTTTTATGTGGCACTTGTTATGTAATGACCTTTCTCCAGTAGATTAACATAAAGGCTGTTATGGAGAAACTGGCAAATGTCTGTTATTGTTACTTATCATATAGAGAACTTTGGGGAACATGCATAATGTGCTTGGTGTCGCAGCTAACTAGAGTGTCCACCACCTGTGCCTTGAGAGTGTCCGCTAAATTGTTGACCACGCGGGAACCTTACGGTACTATTCATTCCCGTGTCGGAAAGTGTTTGAGGTGTGTGCTCCAATGACCTCGGGGTCACATACCACGCAAAGGGGCTATGCAGTTATGCTGACCATGTAGATGTTTAAATCAAAACACTGGCAATCAGAGGTGGATGGTGGGGGGAAGGAGAGCTCATTCTTGAGCCATGGTCAGATGGGAGAGAGCTAGGTGGTGGGTGTGTGCAAAGACTTGAAATATGTTGAAGAGACGCGTGTGTTATCTTTTCTCCTCACCACTTGCCATCCAGTACCTCCCCTCGCGGTGTGTCGTCAGCAGTTTATCTCAGGGCAGGAGCTGCAAGGGAAAATGGGAGGAAATCTGATCCTTATGGTGGCAGTATAAAGCTCACCGCTGATTTGCAGACTTCATCAAAACCTGGTCAAGGCTTCATCACTACTCATGACTGGCATCTTCCTCTCACACCTGGTTACTGCGCTCTGAACTTCTCACTCTCTCCTCAGCAGCACCAGTTATCTGCCTGACCCCAGGGGTTCCTCAACAACAATCTTCAAATCTGATTCTTCTTAGAGAGGTAAGTTAATTTCCAGGTTGAAAAGTGATGGATTTAATGTAGACAACAAGTTATGGACAATTAGATTAGAAGATGAGGAAGATCTGGTGCTAGTGAGAGCGATTGTTCATGTTTTGCATATGAAAATATGAAGCCAGATTATGAGTGAGTAATGATGCATTGCATGTATCCTTTTTCTTCTTCAGATTTTGCCTCAGATATGAAGATACTGGGCCAGGTTGCTTTCTTGCTTTTGCTCGGGGGAATCTGGTGTCAGAACAACCGTAATGCTAAAGCTAGTGGCAAGTCCACCAAGAAATCTGGTGGGAACCCAGGAGGCGATGTTGGCCAGTCTCCCCCCGTGGTTGATCTGACTTCTGGAAGCACTGAAAGCACTAGAGGCACTGGAGGCACAGCTGAAGCAGGACGGGAAGGTGCTGCAGGAGCTCGAACAGCTGGACAACAGACAGATGATATGAGGCTGCACTTCCTCAAGAACACCCAAGTTACATGTAATGATGGAACAGCAGCTGGGTGAGATGTTCTGGATCTGATATTTTCTCTTACTTGTTTTCCTGAAACTCTTAGCAGTAAATTAAGTTGTGATATTTTTGCCTTTTGCTTCCTGCCTATTTAACACAGTGATATTAGAAGCTACATAGAGCATCAGTGTGTCCATACATGGCTGCTTCATCTTCTCCATCTCCTCATTCCTGTTTATTTGTGGTTCTACAGGTTTTACCTAAAGGAGTTCAGAGGAAGCCGCCGATGGCTGTTATTTCTGGAAGGTGAGTATTTAAAAACCCAACTGGTTCATTTGGTCCCCAAAGGTCAGCTTGTTTTGGCGTGACGCCCCCATTGGAATTTTGATGGGGATGTCATCTTGACCTGTCATCTTCTGTTTTTCTCCTTTATTGGTTGCTGCCTGTCGCTTTGATTTTTACGTGTTTAATGGAGCCTAATAAATTGGTTTTACTCTCCCCCCAATATGTCATACTGTTGTTGTATTTGGAGGAGAAACCACTTTGCACAAGCTGAAAGTCAATCAACAAATCAGGTGCTGACAGTTTGCAAATTAAAGGAATGGTTTGTCTTTTTTGTCCAACTCTGAGTGAATATATAGTCTCATTAGCAGAGCAGGCTACAGGTGCATTCCTTTCCCGCTCCATTCCTCAAAGGCCTCTCTGATGGGCTAACAAGGGTCTCCCCTGCTGTGCCTGATGTGAATGTCTAATATTAGTCTCTATTATTTTTAGGTGGCTGGTGCTGCCACAGCAAAGAGACCTGTGATTCCAGGTACCAAAATATCCCCCGGCTAATGAGCTCAGCGGGGTGGCCCCAAACAAAAAGAGGTAGGTCAGCCGGCCATGTTTTAAAATGCATGTCATACATGTTTCCATTGTGGGTTCCATAGTCCAAACTTGCGTGAGACAAAAGGGAACCTGTCTGATCTCTGATTGCTGGATTTACAGGGACTGGAATATTGTCTTCTCAAGTGGAGGAAAACCCACACTGGCATAATGCAAACATTGTGTAAGTACGCTCCACAGAACTGAGGGGAACTGCAGAGTCTCTGTGGGTTTATCAGTTTGACTGTCCTAGTTCACGTAACACATGGTCACTTGATCCAGTGTTAATATGAAAATATTGATAGTGCAGCTTTAAAGCAAGACTACCTTTTAATTAAATTATACAGTCTTCTTCTTACAAAATGTAGTTCATAAGCAATAATACGCACCCTTGCTCAATTTACTGCACTCAGGAGTTTGCTGTTTCAGCCTCACATGGTCTGGTATGACCAGTAGCTTATAATGGCTAATACAGATCTGTCAATTTGATTTTCATGGAGGAGAGTAGGAATTGTCTTGATGGCGTAAAGCTTTAGTCTAACAAATGTGATTGTCAAATGTGATGTCTCCTTTTCTACAGATTCATCCCGTACTGTTCCAGTGATGTATGGAGTGGCACTGGGCCAGCCCCAACCCCTCCTCCAAGGCCACGACAAGGCAGAGAAAAGGAGAGAGATAGAAATGCAAATGCAAGTAAGTCTCCTTCAAGACTTTTTTCAAAGAGGTCCCTCATAAGAATGAAAGATCTGTGCCTCCCTTGGTTATAAGAAAACATGAATAATCTAACTTTCTGTTCAGTGTGGTGCTCCCAATCATTTGATATGTATTTGTTATCAGCTGAGTACACCTTCATGGGATCCCTGATCATCCGCGAGGTCATCAAAGACCTCGTCCCCAAAGGAATCAAGCAGGCCAAGGTTGTCATGCTGTCTGGCACAAGGTGAGTTTGTTTTATCACCCGTGCTCTGATGCTGACCACAGCTTTTGGAAAAGAGCCTGCATGCTGTGTACCATCTGGACCATACCCATGCCTAACATTAAACAAGAGAAGCACTATTTTGGGTGCATCCTCTTGTCAACAATAAAGATGTTTAGAGTCAACTGTGAACAATGACATAATGTCTATTAAAGGGCCTTACCCTGTAATGGTGAACATTCCTCCCAGGTTAGCAACATGGTTGTTGGGACACCCCCGGCCCTAAAACAGGATCTACTAACTGAATGCAAAGCTGCTAAATTTTGACTTCCCTGCTATTAGCTGGCATGCACTGTCATTTTGATAGCCCTTATGAAAATGGCACTCTCAAAGCCAAACTGTTTATTGATTTTCTTGGCTCCCCTGCAGTGCTGGCGGAACAGGTGTTTTGCTGAATATTGAGAGGGTGGCCAGTCAGCTGGAGCAGCTTGGTGCAGAGACTCAGGTCCGAGGCCTCGTGGACTCTGGGTGGTTTCTAGAGAGTAAACAGCAGAGATCACCTAACTGCCCTGAGACTATTTCCTGCTCACCTGAAGACGCTATCAAGATAGGACTCAGGTAATGTCATGCATTCTTCAGTCAGACTATATAGATTTTATGTGAACACAAGATGTAGAATTAGAAATTATCTCTCTTTTGCTATACACTGCTGTTATATTTGGCTTTATTGTGTAATGTGTTAGTGACTGAGTAATAGATGTGTATGTATTTACAGTGTGTGTTGTTTTCTCAGGCTGTGGAATGGGGTTGTGCCTGATAGATGTCAGCAGCTCTATAAGAGAGGAGAGGAATGGCAGTGCTTCTTTGGCCACAAACTGTACTCTACTTTGACCTGTGAGTGCTGGCTGGTGCCTAAGTTAATCATGATATTGGATTAGCATGCTATATATTTGACTTCAGCTGTTCAAAAGTAATGGGCACTGAAATATGAGGGGTTGAGTTTAATTTACTCAGAAGCTGAAAAGTCTGAAAACAGACTCTGAAAATATGCCAGTGTCCATTGTTGGTGATTTTCATGCTTTTACTTCAGCGGAAGAAGAACGTGTTCTTTTGCAACACTTCTGCAAGTCTTGGATCGAAAACCCACAAGAAAAAAACAGTGGTTGGCTATATCCAATTCATTAAATTCCTGAACAGCTGATATTTTGTAGATCTGACAACTGTGATAGTTCTCCATAGTTAGTTTCTACATTATGGGGGGTAGTCGTGCCGAGCCATGCTGTGAAGAGCCATGAACTGGCGAGCCGTGCTGGCACACCTTGACTGGTTTTTCCCTTACAATGTGGCATGGCAAAAGGAGTTGCCTACCTTGCTCACCTTGATCTCCTGCTGTGAGGCAGTAGTGGAAACGCATGTCATCACGCCTTAGCTTGGCACGGCGCAGCCAAGTCCCCATGTGGGGGATTTGACCATTTCTGTCTATTGCTAGAATCAAAAAAAGACCGCAACACAGATTCAACCTGAGAATGTTCTCATTTTTCTACAGACAAAATAATAGATTTTTTTGGCCACTTGGGGGCAACGCAACAAGCTGTAAACACAACACTGACATATTATCACCTTAAAAAGCTGATATGGCAAACTTGTTAGCAAGCAATTTACACATCCAGCAGACACAGAGCAACATTAACATTCTTTGGAGTCATGTTTCTGACCACCTGTTGAATGTAAGTCCAATATTCACTCTCCTTTTAGCTCTGTTCTGTTCTCCACCAACTACTGAGGGTAATATCTGACTGATATCAGCAGCTAAATGTTCCAATGTGTTCACCTGCTGGTTGCTAACTGTGTCTGCTGTTTGGTGCTGAGCAGGTAGTATGCAAGGCGTCTATCAGAGCTTTTGTGCTAAAACAGCTGCTTGCTGTGTCTGGAAACGATGCTGATGAGAGCCATAAGATAGAACCAAATCTTTAATATTGAACTCCTTGTTTTCCCTGTAGCCCCTCTGTTTGTCGTGCAGTGGCTGTTTGATGAGGAGCAGCTGAGAGTGGAGAACATCTACATGGGAGGACAGAGTCTGTCCGAGGAGCAGTGGCAGTACATACAGAACCTGGGCAGGGAGCTCAGGAACTCACTGACAGATGTCACGTAAGTTCCCAAAAACCTGTTTGGAAGAGTAACATATAATGATAACAGTAGATCTAATATGCTTCAGGTGATTGAAATAAAACATGGACTAAAGCCTAGAGATGACTGTATTCTTCTGTGTGTGTTTTTCAGGGCTGTGTTTGCGCCGTCCTGCCTCTCCCACACAGTGATTACCAAAAGGTAAGAATGGATATTTGACTCCTGTGGTGGTAATGCACTTTTTTGCCTTCCGCACATTATTTTATTCTCGCCTCCACCAGTATTCATCTCTACCGAGTGAGCTCATGCTGCTGTTTTTGTTCGCTCGTTCATCATACCACATTCTTCATGTCACCAAAATGCCATTTCACACTTTCCCTAACCCCTCGGTACCCCTTGAACACACTCATTATTTTGCTGCACAGATGGACACAGATGGTCAGTGCAGTCTTAGCTAGATTTACAGAGGCAGGCTAAGTTAGGTATACAGTATTTATTGAGGGTGATGATTCTTAATGGGAGGAGCTGAAGGTCCAAGGTCAAGGTAATTTTGCAGTGGCAATTCTGTGATGTTACACTTACTGCACCAAGATAATGAGCCAAAAGTGGCCAAAGCAAATTGCAAACCTTGTGATCAGACCATGACATCGCTGATTACACAGTTATGAACCCCATCCCTATCCCTTTGCTTTCTGTCAACCTTTCCCTACACTTTTTTTTCCTCTATCTTTGCCTCTGTTCATTTCTAATCATGCTGTTCTTCTAGTAACTGGATGAGTTTCCAAGTTAGAGGCACCTCTCTGCCACGGGCCCTGCACTGCTGGGACAGGAGCCTGGAGGCAACCCGCAACAACAGAACCCCGGCCAAAGGTTGTCCTTTCCACCTGGTGGACACCTGCCAGTGGCCCCAGTGCAACCCCACCTGCCCAGCCTTGGTGGACCAGGCCACCCAGCAGGAGCTCACCCTGCTCCAGATGCTGGTAGCCATGGGCCTTGACCTCCAGAAGCTGGGCCTGGATCCTCAGGGAGATGCAGATTCTCTGGCCAGCATGATCAGCAATGGTGGCTAAGTGTAAAAGTGGATAGCAGATGAAGAGATAGCCATGCAACGGCTTAATAGAGGAAAAAATGTGTTGAAATTTTAATGTAACCATAGAAATAGTACAGAAATCTGGTTACTATGTCTTGTGCTGCTCAGCATTCCATTATGCTTCATGTGTCTGTTACATTGGTGACTTGACTGGTGGGTATGTCACTGCATCTGAGTCGGAGTGGTTTGGCTGTCCCTCTACTGGACACCAGAGGGAAGAGCTTTGGGTCTAAACCAAAGGTGTTTCAATTGTACTGGTTGAATAGCTTTGAGTTTTTGCAGATGGCCGGACATACTGTACCTCCCACAACACACTTTCATCCTGATCACTCTACATGAAAACTAAACTTCAGAGCATGGTAGCAGAGTTTTAACAATTAGAATGTCAGAAACAAAATGCCAGAGGCACAGATGTGTTGCTTAGACAGGACTCAAGAAACATTTGCACACCATATACTGTAGTTGTTAGCATTTGAATTTGCTTTAAATAAAGGTTCATTGATGCTCTTTCAGTTATTCATGATGTGCCAAATTCTGAGCACTCTAAATTTTGCATAATAAAATACAACTCAGAACGCACAAAAACTGTACTCACACAAACTCAGTAATTTCTTTGCACACGCAGTTCCAAAGACACTGATTGTGATTCTTGTGACTTGTTTAGTCTGTAGCTCTTGATGCTATGCTAACTTATATATATTACCTAATATGTATACATATTTTATGTGCATGTAAGGCAAAAGTGTGATTAGTTATTGATATGTTTCTGTGTAGACCAGCAGGAGTTTAATTGTTTAACATGTGAAGTCTGCAATAAGAAGAAAAAACTCAACGCTGTGGTTATTCACCGCTCAGTTGTCAGGACGATCTATATCTAGTGACATACATGGACTTAATACAAACTATGTATTGCAATACTTCATTGTTGTCAACATTTACAACTCATTCTTCATCTACAATGTCATGCTAGTTTTGCAAGGCATACACAGATGTTGCTGTAACTGTATGTTTGATTTTCATCTGGATACTGTAATAACTGCGTCAACCGATAAGGATTTGACAAGGATTGTACCTGTTGTTAATAAGTATCAGACTGAGTTGTTGCACATGTTGAAACAGGGAATAAAGATATTAATTGGCTCTGACAATGTGAACTCTACTTTTGTGGTTCATCCTACTCTATTTGTTCATTCTCTTGACATCTTTATTATAATGCAATCCTACTTTATATGTGAGAAAGTGCAATGAGAAGATGCATTAGGCATGTCCTTTGTCTCTGCCCTCTGGCCTAGTTTTATTTCAGACTGATGCAGAGCTTCTAACAGGACCCCGACAACAATTTGAGGAGCCACCGAGACTGTGGAACCGGTCTGAAGAGCATTTACATCTCAATACTTCCTCTGCTTGGTATAAATAAAGTGACATAATCTAGAAATACAAACATTGGTTGATTATTTGACTGTCTTGAACAGAAAAAGACAACATTTTTCATAGCTTGTGTCAATGGACCTAATGAAAGAAACAAACATAAATCCTGCTTTATCTTGGCATTTCATTTTAGACCTCTAATTCTTAAATATGATTAAATGTTAATCTCAGTGTGTGGTGAGATATGCACATTCTGTTCAAAGGTTACGTACGGTAAATGCCACTGCTCAGCAGAAATACAGTTTTAAAAGAAGATTGCACAAATTCCACGGGGGGAGCATCATGCCCCTGGAGCCTGCTCTCATCTCTCATCTGAGACCAGCAGAAATGAAGAGATGTGACAAGCAACAGATGTTGAAGACTTACTTGATCCTATGATGTTGCTAGGACTAACACTAACACTAAATGTGTTTGGCGTGAACCAAGAAATCCAGGCTTTGTTGTGTATGATGCTGAAAACTATATTGCATGTATTTTTGATTGCCCTCAGTAGGCCATGTATACGTTTCTTTGGGTAAGAAAGCTGAAATATGATTGTAGAATACATTCTGCCAATATTTGGCTCTAGAAATCTTCTCTTTTCTTTCGGTTTCCAACAAACCCACCAGTCAAGCAAAATGCTTTAGTACGGATGGATATGAAATCATGCAATTAATCATCCTCATCACTGGGTGGCGCTGCTTTAAATTTGACACATACTTACTAAAGAGCCTGCATACATGTGTATGTATGTATGTGACACCTGGTTGCAAAATTTTGGCCTAGTACAGCCTATTCGAGAAGCTCCTTCTAGAGTTTAAGGCAGGCTATAAATGTATTAAAATATACGCAATACAAAATTTCAGATTGAATCAAAGTAAGCAGGTTATTTAAACCCTTGCTGAACAAATTTAAGCCAAATTACCGAAAAGTTGGTAAATGCGCAAATACTCTCTGTGTCGTTTTAAATTGGCACAACGGAGGCACAGTACGTTATTTATCAAAGACATAAGAGAGGGTCATTTCGTGGTGTTGTGGGTCATCTCCAGTTGAAAAAGTCTCGGACTTTTTCCCATATTGCATTGCAGGTTTTTTTCTACTTCCTCTTTCCGCCATATTGCAGAACCGGTAAGAAGCCTTTTTATACCGTCACCTTCAATCTTTTACGTATCTAAAGCATCTGCATGTTAAATCTTCCATTTTTGTGATCATTTTGAAGCGAAAGTACACACTAATGATTTGGGATGATTATCGTCTCAATTGGGGAAACAAGTTAAACACAATTGGGCTACAAATTTAATCGAGCAGTCCCTCTTCCCCCGGCCCCGGGAATCGGTGTGTTCAATCTTAGCTTTGCGACCACAAAATGTGTTTTTGTTATAAACAAATAAGACTTGTAAGCTGTTCGTTGAAGTCCCGTGTAGCGCAAATGTTATATGCGGGCGACACTGTGTTGACCATCGTATCCTCAAATGTTAGGAGATGCTTTGCCTTGACAATGTAGTCGGCTAGGCTAGGTGGCTAGGTAGCTATTCTGTGTGCCGAGATGGACCATGCTTTGGTGAGAGTCTGCGTTTTTACGTAAGTGAAGCAAAAGCAGCGTTACCTGCTTCGAGTAAAATTAGGCATCAGAAAAGTAGATTTACCCACTGCAACATGCTAATGTTAGCCAAGTTGGTAATATCATGGACGCGTCGTGACTCGATTAGGGCTAGCCAGGCGTTGCTAACTTTTTCCAAGTTGTATATAATATGTGCGGGGTTTTAATGTGTCCCAGTATGATCCTACTTTAAAAGAGAAACAAATTTCAAGTTATGCAGATGAATGAAGGACATCAATTGGCATGTGAAAATGCAAATGGTGTGTAGGGACACTGGATGAAGAGTCCCAGAGTGGGGTATAAAATTGGGCACAGCTTAGTTTCTTTTAGCTCAGACTCATGTCACTCTAAACACCTAATATTTATCTTTGCATGTGTCTGCAGGCATCATGGTGCGCATGAACGTTCTCGCAGATGCTCTGAAAAGCATCAACAATGCAGAGAAGCGTGGGAAACGCCAGGTCCTCATCAGGCCCTGCTCCAAGGTTATTGTGCGCTTCCTAACCGTCATGATGAAGCACGGTGAGTGACTGTTAGTTCTGTGGTTTGTGTGAATGAAATGTTATCATGAAACACATGGCCACGTAACAGTGGCAGTGCTTTGGTTCAGTCAATATATGTGCTGTTGTCGAGCTACTGGAAGGAGACGCAAGTTACAAAAGTGTTTTTTGATAGAAGTATGATCAGCATCTAGCTGAAGAGGTGCTTTGTGGTAATGGCTGTTTGAGTCTGATCAGATCTGAGATGCCTAGCTCATCAAGCCAAAAAGGATATATTCTGTAGTGAGTGTTTTACTTAATGATGTTCTTTTGTCACTTGTGTCTCTAGGTTATATTGGTGAGTTTGAGATCATTGATGACCACAGAGCTGGAAAAATTGTCGTCAATCTCACAGGCAGGCTGAACAAGGTAAAGTCTATACCGCTGCTTGTAAAACAATTTCAAATGCATGCTGTGTTTGCATTAGAGTTAACATGAATCACACTAGAAATTTAGATCTCTGTTACAGCTGTTTGCCGCAGTTCCCACAGGTCTGCAAAGAGGTGCTCTTCCAAATGCCTCCAGACATAAAATATAACTTTTTTTGGTTTGTTTTTAAATCAACTGCTTTTATTAAATTTGCTACTTCAAAGTGGGTGCCCTTGGTCACATTGTCTGTGATTGGCCAGATGGCAATAAGATGGCATTTTACATAACACATTGCTTTTTTTTTTGGTTTGGAAAATGGTAAATGCAACAGCCTTCTAACTGAGCTGAGGGGAATACTAAAGCTAATACAGATGGTGTCTTACAATATGCAACCTGTAGCTTTTAGTTCCTGCTTGCTACCTTTTTTTATTTGTGAATGTGAAGGGTAAACCAGTGTTTCTTTATTTTTCAGTGTGGTGTGATCAGTCCACGTTTTGATCTCCAACTCAAGGACCTGGAGAAGTGGCAGAACAACCTGCTGCCCTCAAGACAGTTTGGGTGAGAATCGCATACACTAACTTTTTAAACTGCACGGCAGCAGAAATGTGGGTTTGAACCAACTGGAAAAGGACAGTTTAGATGTTTTAGTCTTAATGGTCTCCAGTCTTGCTCTTGGATCAGTTAGTTACTGCAGTGGCTTGATTTCATGCTCAACTTATTTGCTGTGATGCGGGCTTTTGCTTGGTAGTCTTGTGTGGTTAATTTCTAAAATGTATTTATATATTCTTTTTGTTTTTCTTTCAAGATACGAAGATAGTGTTGTTAATGCTCAGAATCTCCAATGTCCTATATGTTTGAAACAATTTGTAATGCAACAAAAGTTGAGTGCTTCAAGGCCTGGACACAATTACTTACCTCTTTTACCGACAGTTTAAGTTAATGGTGTCTTGTACAATAATGTTATCACTAATTATTTTGTAGTGTATCAGTGGTAGTTTGACATTGACTTCGTTTACAAAATTAACAAAATTTTCCAGTTTTTACCCTTATTCCGAAATAGACAGTATTCTTGCTAAGATCTTTACTTGGCTAATGAAAATGAATATTCCACTAATATTCACATTTACATGCAGCCTTGTCGACAGTGCGAACACAGCTTCCCTCTTTCATTCCTTCAACCACCTTGAAAAGGACGTGATATTTGCGTATATCCAAGTCTTTCATCATGTTTAAAAGTAAGCGTGTTGCTCCTTTGGACCAAAAATGTGGGCTTTGCTTTTGTGCATGCGTCTCTACCCCAGCCTTGCAAACTGCACAGAGATGAATGTAAATGGGCAAAAGGCTGTGTGTCGCAAACTGCGGTTAAAATCCCCGACTGAGACTCATATTCTGAATGTGCTGTATACATGTCCAAAGAATGCTCATGAAACCCGAATAATACCGACATATCCCACATGTCTTAATCAGAAAATGCTACCTTTGAAATATCCAATGGAATATGCTATTTTCATGACCTAAATTAAATTCGAAATACTGTTATTCAGAATATCAGTGGAAAAGCAGTGTGCATGTAAACGTGTAGTCACTGTTACGAGTCCGAGTAGTAAGAGGCAGGCTGTAAGTATGAGTGATGGGAAGAATCCCTCAGAAGCTGTGCATATCATTCTGTGTCTGCAGGCAGGGATACAGGATATGAGATAAAACCTCAAATAAGCCATGATTTTATTCATCACTCTGAGTAGAAGTTAATTTGTGTGGAGAGAGTGACGGGCGTTAATGCATCACTCCTATCACTGTAATGCAAGGAGGCTAAAAATCATATAAGGTAATTGTGGAATTGCCTATGTTGATAGTGGGCAATTAGTGTGATTTTAATCCATGTAGCTCAGCCATTGATCTATTTATGAATATCAAATTTGTCTCATTAAACCCATTTACTAATAATGACAGGTGTCTGTTACTTTGACCACACTGAATTGCTGTTTCAATGCAAGTGTGTTAGTTATCTAAAGAGAAAATGTGGGATATTGCTGGGTGAAAGTAAAGCTACCGGGCCTGTAGTCAATATATGGTACCTGTTAAAAGTGAGTTTTGTAACTCCTCACTATTACAGCGACTAAGTTCTCTGCACTTATCGACGCTGCCCAAGATAATTGTTTATTACAGACGGCCTCATGCAGTCATAGGGGTATTAAAAAGTCCTCTGTTTGAAGTCTTTACTCTGCAGTGTATAAGAGTAATTTTTGTTTTGTTGGTGGATGTAGAAGAGACAACAGGGAGTGGCATGTAATGGTCGTGAGCTGGACTGAAGATCACATTGAGGATTACAGGGGATCTATTCAGCTGGCATTATGCTTAGATTTAAAATGAATTTTGCACATTTGCTTATGCCAGGTAGCAAGTTTGTAACCAAAATGTTGAGTTTCCTCACAAATTTGTTAATTGAATCTGTCGCCTGTAGTTAGTCATCAGTATAGTGATTGGTTTCATGATGGATAATTTACACCAGTTTATTTGTTTAGTTACTTTTGAATTGCTTGGTCCCACCATACTCAAATAATGTTTTTCCATCTGATGTGCACACCATTTAACCAACCTGCCTGGAGTTGCTTTGAGCTAGCGGTTATTTACCTGTGCAGCTGTATATGACCGTTGTAGTTGCAGTCTGAGATGTACTAAACGAGAACAAAGGGCATCGCCCCACATGTTACACTTCTGTTCCTCTACAGTTGAAATAGCCTTCATACAGTTTATAAACTAAGTGTGGAATTGAGGTATTCAAAGCAGTTATTACTTTATAAAACTTAATCAAAGGCCCTTTCCTCTTAAATGGAGTAGGATTTAATCAGTTGTTAAATCATATCAGCAGTGTAGATGTGTTCTGGGAGGCCTTATTTTGCTCCTGCTAGACTGACTTTTTTTTCTTTTTCTAAATTGATGTATTTCTGCTGATGTTTGGCACTTTTTTGGTTTTATATAATAGATGGTACATGTTTATTTGTTTATTTATTTTGTTTTTTTTCCCCAACAACCCCATAGTTTGTACCAGTTTCTATATAACTACGCAATTATGATCCATGTGAAAGATGTTGAGTCATGTATCACACAGTAGCTGTCTCATTGTGTTGAACACATGCAGTTTGATGGATTCCTCTATGCTAACCTGCTGATTTTTGTTTCCACAGGTACATTGTGCTGACCACCTCAGCTGGCATCATGGACCATGAAGAGGCCAGACGGAAACACACAGGAGGCAAAATCCTTGGATTCTTTTTCTAAAATGTAAACTGCAAATAAAAATCAACCAGGGGAAAGCTGGTAGTCTGCTGTGACTTATTTCATACAAAGAGGTGTGAGAGAGGTGGCTTTATTTCCCAAAAAACTGGGTTTCAATAGCGGTGTTGTGGAGAAGAGACAAATCCAGGATGGAACAACTTGACACCCGTACACCACAAATACATGTTAGAGACGATGTAAACATCTCATGGAAAACAGATGCAAGTTGATTATAATTGACAACTTTAAAACAAAAGTAGATCGACATGGATGAACACAGCTAAAAGTAGAATCTGCAAACTATTCTTTGCTCTTTTGTTTAAATTTACGGATTTTTAGGTATTCAGGCACAAACAGCACTAACAAACCTCACATATCTATATCTCTAAATGTAGAGATATGAGATATCTATATTTAAAGTCATAATCTAAACAAACTGAAAAGCCACTGGCTATAACCCAAGTTAACCATACAAGCCTTTATAAAACAAAGTGATAATTGATCACATGTCGATAATGGAAATGCAAAACAATATAATACATAGAACCCCAAAAGGAGAAAAATATATAAACGCATGAAAACGAGCAAAATGAGAAATAAATGAAGGGGGGGGGGGAAATGGGTAAAGCACCATAAATTGCAGGTATATATGGGCCGTTAAAAAAATGATACATCGGCACAGTTTTCAAAGCAGCATGAGATGAATAGATCTTAAGCCAATAGTCCAAATACTGTATGTGCACAGTGGATGTAATGGAATTTGTTGGACTCTTAATTAGGCAGCAATATCATTACATGGCATGCTCATTGGACTGTAAAAACAGTATATCCACCAAAAGCACAATATCACCTTTGTCTGCTTGTGATGAAGTGATAATCGGAGTTGAAGGAAGTCTGTCTGTGGTCATCGCTCACAACATTGAGAAAGGGATAATACATTTATCAAGTCAACCCACCGACAGCAGCTGTTGAGGAACAACGTACATAAAAGCATGCAGGTGCCTGTTGAGACTGCAAAACCATTACAGAAAGTGTACTGCAAGTGGTTGAATTTTGTGACATCTCAGAGGGCCACATACATAAACACTATATACCTGACCGTGCTCCAAGTCAGGACAAACCTCTAATAAGCACATCCATGTTGTAGCTGTGGCCCCAGCGGCTACATCTGCCACATCTTTGCTACACGGTTGCCAGCTTGTAAAAAGCCCTGGCTTTCTGCTCCTGCAAATCCTCTCACCATTGTGACCTTTTCTAGGGTCCTCAGTGTATTTTGTCTTGTCCCCAAACTCTTTGGAGTCTGGCTGCTGACCTCACATTAGACTCTGAAGAGGAGAGGTAACAGCCTGCTAATGCAACAGCTCTGTCCAAGTGCTCCTTGTGGGCTAAGAGCACACAGGCTGCCTGCCTCCCTCATGGGTTCACAGCACTTAAGCGCTGCCTTGTAAAAGAGAAAAACAAACTCTTGTGGTGCTGCAGCTAAAGATCGAGGATACCAAGCTCAGAGAGTTAAGAAGGTCTGCAGAAGTACAGCTTTCACGCTCTGTTAGCAGTGAGCCTTTTGACATTACACCCCCTGGGGTCAGCTGTCCTATCAGCAAGAAATAAACCAATTGTTCAGATAGCTTGTAAACAGTTTGATAGTACTTGAAGTATTTTAAGTGGCGAAATGCTGTAAAGCATCAAAGCGTGCACAGACTGAAAGAGCAAAGGGGCAAATTCTCCCAAAGAGAAACTTACCGACTGACTTGGTCAAAGGCTCTGACCATATTGTGAGTTTGAAATCCGTCAGGAGCCTCAAAAGCCTCTAACACCCCCCTCGCTCCCGTCTCTGCTGTCTTTTTCTTCACTTTGAACTATCTAATAAAGCCAAAATGCCTTTAAAAAAATAATCTTTGAAAGAGCACTTTCTGTCAGACAACAGGGGAAAGATGCTCCCCTGGGGAGACAATTGTGAAAATCTGCTTTTAAAAACTAATTTCTGGTGAGCTTTGGATAGTGGCATTTACATACCCTTTCAAGGGGATAAAAAGCAATATAGTTTATTTTCTTAAAGCTTTACTGCTAATCTTAGAATACAGGTATGAAGTGAAATGCCACAAGAAGTTTGAAATATCAAATAGGAATGTACTTAATTTCCAAAGACGTTCCAGAAAGTATGACAAATAAATTCACACAAGAGAAGAATGGTCAGTATTTCTATATTATTTTGCTTGGTGTATTCAAAATAGTAGTACTGACCAGTAAATGAAATCCCACTTTTAACCATTAGTGAAGTGAGGGAGGTGAACAGGATTTTATTTCAGAAGTAAGAAAACCTAATTAAAATCACATTATTTTTAATAAGACAAATGTCTACAAATCCAGCCCTACAACGTGACGTTACTCAACGGTATTTTGTGTTGTTCATTCCATGTTGCTAGATAATGATGGTAAAAACATTTTTCAAATGATCTAGTATTGTTCATTTAATATTTCTGTTTGAAGCAGCCTTTAATGAACACCATTTCTCATAAGTCAAAGCAACCAAAGGAAGTTAAATGTCACCGGCTAGTTCAGACATGCAGGGCCGTAGCCAGGATTTTTCGAAAAGCTGAGGTCATGGGTCCAAGTAAGCTCACAGGGGACCTAAACGTAGTCACATTTAGTCTAGAAATACTGTAATCATCCTTTAAAACACCCACCATGTGTTATTATTAATGTTTTTTGTTGCCTTTTTACTATACAGGGTTCCCACTGTCATGAGATTCAGAGAAAATCTGTTTTCCAGGCCTGGAAATGGTTTGGAATTAACAGAATTATTTGAATATACCTTGTTTTGGCTATTGTTTAAAATATGTTCATAAAAATCCCAAAACATTATGTGCGAAATGCGCTCCTCATATTACAAATTTAAAATCTAGTGCTGAGCTGCGTGAAACGTCACTAATATCCCATGATACACATTGGCACATGCAGCTAGTTGGCGGCGGGAATGTCTGAATGTCTGAAGTTAGCAAGCACTAGTTTGGTTTTCGAATGACAAATATAATACATGGCTCAAGAGAGAGGAAGACCCTAGCCTTCGCAAAAATGTGTGGGAATGTGTGGGAACCCTGACTGTAAAATGTAACTCTTGCTAGCTTGCTAAGACCCAAATTCTGAGAAAAAGTATGGAGGACCTCAGGGCCCTCACTGGTAGCTGCGGCCCTGGACATGGCTGACGGAGAACAGCGAGACAGAGAAGGGCTGAACGGTGTAGACATTTTTTTAACCGCAGGGATTACTGCTGGAAAGTTGGAAAAATGACTTCAGAAGAGATCGCTGGTGGATATGATGGATTAGGGAGAAACCAAGTTACCATGACGGAAGTATGTCATGGGAGATGTCATGTTTTTTTTGTATGCTGACAAATTAATTATTGTTTAATGAAGGTTTCAGCTTCCAACAAGTGCTGTAGTGTATACTAATTTGTCTTAGAATATGGAAAGTAAACCCCAGGAACACATTTCATTTTTTCAGAAAGACAGCTGAAAGAAATGCTAAATAAGAGACAGCATTGAGTTACCATTGAGGCACCTCTGTGGCAGTGAGTAGAGACTAAAGTCCAGAGGCTCTTTCAAACTGAAAATGGCTTGAGGAGGAAAACATGAGATGTTGGAAGCGCATTCTGAAAAGCCTCGTTCCTCCGAAACCTCTCAGTGTTTCTGCCACAGTGACAGAGTCTGTTTGAAGACAATGTGCCTGTACATCTGGGGATCGGGGTCCACAGCTTGGCAGCCTCCAACATGTTTCTCCAGTCTTCACCATATGTCAGCTGGATCCCTGAGAAGTCCCTTAAGGGTTGAAAGCACCGCTGTGGAGGAGAAGAGGAGAAGAGGAGACGTGCAGCTCTCAAAACAAATAGAATACATTAATACCGAAACAAAAAGTCTGCCGTTTGGCCCGCTTTGATAGAGAGAGCCAGAGGCAGAGGGAGCGAGAGAGCAACTTGGTTGTGTCTTTGTGAACCTTTGTTGAACATATCGAGACTGAAAATATTGTACTTATGAAAACATGATGACGTGCTTATGCGTTTAGTATTTTCTTTAGCGCAGAATCTAAATGACAAACTAAAATATAGATGGTTTAACCATTTCGCCTGCTGGTGGAATGAAGCAAAACATGGTGGGAGAGTTAAAGGGTCAGTTCGCCCAAATCACAAAATAACACTTTTTCCAACTTAACCTTTGTGGTATGTATAGCCTACCAGTTAATTTCAATTTACTTGTCACTATTTTCTGAGATATCCACCTCTGATACTTGAAGTAGACGTTAACAGAATTCCCAATCAAATGCCAAATCAATGACCTGCAAATCATAAAATTTGCAGTTGGCAACAGTTATGTTTTGTTTGTGCTTCTCAGCCTTTCTTTCTTTTTTTCCTGCGACACGGCTTTCTAGAAACAGAACTGTTTCTACGGTAGAAAGTAGTTCCCATGAAATGGTGGCTATCTCAAAACCATAACATGAAACCATAACTCATCGCATTACAACACTGTATGTCATAAGGGGTAGGTGTAACAAATGTTATGTTGAATGTTAAATGTTGTGAAATGACCCTTTAAAATGTATATTTTTTGTCTCAGAGCTCATATTGATGCAGTTTGCCAACAGTGGTAATGATGCAATTACATTGCAGAATGAATTAATCACTGAATTTAAGTGTTTTTTTATTATCGTGGTAAAAAAAAGTTTCAGTCAATGGCAAGAATTCCAGTCAGCATGTTCTCAAAGTGTCAGTGTGGAGTAAATGGGAGATATTTTGTTATGTGCCTCTCCAGTGTTGAAATAGTGCTGCTTTATCCACATTGATTTTTGCTCTACTTGCTAACCTCTGTCATTCCTGTAGACAAAATCTCCGTTGCCTCAAGTAATTCTCTTTTCGACTTGGGCTGACAAATGAGAGTACTGTGAAATGATTTGGTCTCTCTGTGTTCTTTCCCAGTGTGATGGTGATGGAGCTTGAGCAAAGCAATTCAATGCTGCAAATTCCTGGCAGGAAGAAAGCATTTTACAGTTGACACCGAGGTCCTTGTGCAAACATCACATCCATTACCACGGAAAGCAGAGAGACTGACCATTGGATTCTGGAAACTTATTAGCTGCTTGCTATCATGGCATCAGTTTTCATAGAGCCCCCTTGTCCAGCTGTTCTGGGGATAATTGATGGCGTCAGTAAGGTCTAATACCAATAGCTCTATTTGTACTTTCATTGAAGTTCCCCTACTGAACACTTGAGGGCAGTAGAAATATGTCTCATCTTCAGTATTCCTCCTCCAGTCCTGGTCCTCATACTGCATTCAGGCCAGGCTGGCCGGCAAGCAGCAAGACTAATTATGATTGATTCAGAGATAACAGAATTAATATCGGAATAGCAGTAAAAGTATGAAACGTGGATTCAGTCAAAAGAGAGACATTTCTTTTTACTCAGCTCTACATTGTCTCCTGCTGCCGTAAACCACTTAGTGGGTCACAGTGAAATGATGGAGAACAACAAAGTCGATTAGAAAAGTGAAAGTGGATGTGCAAAAGTGAATTGAGGCAATTTTTGCCTTATAAATTCATACATTGAATATACTCTTAATACCAAAATTCAAACACAGGGTGAGAAACAAAGTCTGTTGCATATTAAATCTGACTCCTTGACGGGTTTTGAGTTGTTTCAGGAAACAATACAGCTCAGTCAGTGATGTGGTAACAGGAGTGGAATTATCAGCGCCGTCTTCAGTCGAAATAAATCTGCATTTATGGGGAAAGAAAAGTAGAGTCAGATACCCCAATCAAAAGCAGACAATACCCTTTGCATCAGTGTAAACAACAACATAAAAGTGATTTCAGTTTATAAGGTTACACAGTCTCAGGCAGCGCTGCTTCTTTTACCAAAACCAACACATCTTGGTGTTGCATGAGATCATATTCTGCATTGCACTTCTACTTCCAGCCATGTGATTTATTCCACCACCCAACACAGCCCTGACAGACGCCGTATCTACAAAGACCCGAGGAAATTCTGGAATAAATGGTGACCAGCTGAGAAGAAGATATGAAAATGTATCTTTTGTAGAGAGAGAGCGCGAGAGAGAGGGCGACTGTTGTCTCTACATAATACGAATGAATTCACACATTCCAAGGTGAAATAGAGGGCTGTGCATTGTCATATGGTCATTTCACTGATACACTTATCTCAGTATTTTCACTCTCTGCCCTATCTCTGTCTGTATGCCTTATTTACTAGGACGAACCAGGGAGGTAGGACTGGTGGCTGGGATGTGTGTTTGTGTTGGTGTGTTCACGGTGCGGAGGAGTCTGGTGTGCATATGATGAATGAGATAGTTAGGAAGCAGTGAATTTATGGCTGTGAATGCAGCCATCCATTCTGCCCTGCAGTCCCTGGCTGTCCTCAAGGGCATCGTGCTCCTCTGGGTCCTGCATCTTAGGTGGCTCACTGGGGATCCCACCACTGCTGCTGCCGATGCTGCTGCCGCCGATGCTGCTGCTGCCGATGCTATCCTCCTCCTCCCCTCACTGCATGTTAAGCAATGGTTAATTAGCAGGCAATGAACACAAGCTGCTAATGTACATATAATAACAGGGTGGCCAAGAGGTGCCAGCGAGAGGCTGCCGTTATTAATTAGGCCTCTCATTTGTCCGCTATAGATCACCTTGAGTATTACAGTGCAGTTTGGCCTCTTATGTGGATGATGTACAGTATGCCCCGCAGTAAATCACAGCGTAATAAGTGATTACTGTTTAGGCTTATATAATGTAAATAATGAGTGCGTATGTAATGTTACATCACATAGCATTTTACTGGACCCAACAAGTACTCCAAACTAAACAACAAAATAGGTTGGTTGACACTGGCTTTTAAAACGACCCAAGTGAACATTTTCTGATCAATCAGCTGGACATTTGTTCGGAAGTGCTTTCCAAAACACCCTTTACAACCGTGACTCATATGACTGGTTTCTGATCTCTTAGCATACTAACATGTTCACAATTTCAACGGTAACATGCTGATGTTTAGCAGGTATGATTTTCACTATCATAGTTTAGCGTGTTAGCATGCTAACATTTGCTAATTTGCACTGTACTGTTAGCTCTCTGAACACTTTGGCTGTTTTTTTGGCTGGGTTGCACTTTCAGTTTTTGATGGTATCTAGCTCTTGTTGCTAATGCATTTCAATTTGAACAAAAGCATGCGGCAAATAAATGTAATGTAATGTTTAGTTTGCACCTTCCTCCAGCCACCTTAGCTGAGACCAATGGGAATGTCATTATCTTTAAATTTATAGTATTTGTTCACAAACAATAGTATTGGACAAAGTCAAATTTTCTTCATCCTGAAGTAGGCCAAAACGTAGATTAAGTAGTTTAAATAAATAAATAAATCACAATTATGAATGTGCAGCTTTCTCATTGTTTCAAGTGAAATGTTGACCTGATGGTGGCGCTAGATGAGCTTTGCTTTGCTTTGTTCACCAATTTATTACGATACATATTGTGGGGAACATAAATATCTTTACCAAATTTCATGGCAATTCCAATAGTTGTTGAGATTATTTAAGTATTTATGTAAAATGTCAACCTCATTGTGGCACTACAGGAAAGGTCGAGGTATCACCCCAAGTCATTAGAAATCACCTTCTGGTGACCATCAATGTCTGCACAAAATTTCATGGCAATCCATTAAATAGTTGTTGATATATTTCAGTCTGGACCAAAGTGGTGGACCAACTGATCGCTAGCATGTTCAATAAACCACCATCAAGTGTGAGCATTTGACTCAAAATTACAATCAATGTTTGCGTGCCTCTTCAAGCTGTGGCTGGTAGACAGAGGATCTCAAACCCATACTTATTAAAAAAAAATTATTTTACCAACACATTAGACATACTTCACAGTGAGTTGAAAATAATCATAGCTTTTCCACCACAACGACTACGGCATTAATTATTCTAAGTATTATAGCAGACAGTACACCAGATACGAAACAAAACAAGCATGAAATGAACAGCTATGCGAGCGAGTGTAAGCCTGTATTGTTGTACGCTAGGATAGTCTATGTTGGTTGGTACTGAAAGAGAACGAGCAGAAAAAATTTAATTCATAACCAGAACGTTCAAAAAACATTATGAATTATGATTTTGAAATAATAATAATCCACATGTAATGGTTACTTCCCAACATATACAGTGTTAAATCACTCAGTAGGTGTAGCTGCAAATTTGTGTTAAATATGTGCCTAATGCCTAATATCCGATATTGTACAATAGGAAAAGACACGGGGGGGGGGGGAGCAGTAATCTAACAGAACATTTTTGTAATTTTCATGTGCCCATTATATTGATGTATACAGTAAAGACTAAGACAAAACACCATCTGTTGGTTTTAGGCAGCATGAGCTCAAACGTTCCCTCTGAAAGAGCACGAGACATGTACATGAAGCACATTCTTATTATGTCATCATTCACCAGCCTGTTAAGACACATAAAAACTCGAGTGTCTGATATGGTTTTTCCACAAAAACAGCATTAATTACCAGATTCAGAGATTCCATCTCGACTTTGTGTTCTCCATCATTGTTGACTTTGCCATAAAAATAATTGAGCTAAATAATTAAGCTAGCTTCAGCTTTAGCACGCTAATAGCGCTATGTAAAGGAAATGACGCAGCAGGTAGCCTAGGTTACCATATATCATTATTTAAAATAAATAAATAATATCTTAAAATTAGTAGTGAGTTTTAATGTTTGCCAGTAGTATACTGCCCCAAAAACATAATTTTGTTGAAGGTTAATTTAAAAAAAAGTTTTCAGTGCTAATTTTGGCCTCTTAATAGCGCTGCCTATGACTACAAACCCACTATTTCCACCTCAGCTCCTCACAGGCAATGGTTGTAATGTGCACAGACACAAGACGCATGTGTCAGACAAATGTTAACAGGTTGTTTCATGCATTTCAACAAATGATTAATCAAATCGTACCCACAGTGATCGTATAGCACTGCATCGCATCTCTGCATGTCATTACATCATCAAATATTAGATATTGCATTAATTTTGCTTTTGTAAAAAATCTGGATTCGGAGTCAGAAAGCTGGGCCTTGCAGTCCTCAGCTTCTATTTGCATCATATACTTGATGGACATTTTCTGTGCAGTTACTGCTGCAGGCTCCCATCTGCCAATATCCGAGTCAGTTTATTATTCGCAGGTGGTGAATCATCCTCTTTAAGGTTGTGTATTCTCTGTAGCTCCAAAATAAAATCTTTTTTCTATTATGCCCAAGGAACATAAGCACTTCGTTTACAAAGATTATGTGAAAATACCTATCAAAATAAAACAGGGCCTTCTGAAAGCCAAGGATTTTTACTAAATATGTTAATAGTTTCAACATCCCTCCAAGCAATCTGGGGATTCGGGGCCATAACAGAATAAAATCCTTAGAATCTTATCTTGAAAGGCATAGGAAAACTCCCTTTTTTCCCAGCTTGGCATCCCTCCTTTACTTTACCATGTTGTCTTATCTTTCCTTTAGAAGGCATTTTCCTGTATTTAGTAACAGTTACTGGGAAATGTGTTGATGATTTCATTCAGAATAACTTACAGTGAGCTTGAGTTTGGTGTCTTGTTCACGGAAACTTGACTATAGACTGGCAGTTGATGGATACGCAGGAATTTAACCTTATATTAACTGACTCTGTCTCTAACCACTTAGCCAGACATGAGCACTGCTGCTGAGTCTATTTGTGGTAAGACGTTTCAGTTGGGATGCTTGTGTAATTTGGCCTCTGCACTGCTGTCAATGCCCTCTCAACACCAAAGACTTTGTGAAATGACATCACTTCCCCATTACATCATCCTGTCTTTGCGGGCAAAAGAAACACATAAATGTTGCGGGCCAGTAAAGTCGATGAATACTTTGACTTTGTGTTTGATGAGAGTGAAGAACGCTAGTGGTCTGAGGGCCTGCGGGACAAGATGTGTGCATGTACACGCACGTTAGCAAGTACAACTGGAAGGATATTAGTGTTCTGGGGCACATGTGAATGTTTGTTCTTTTGTGTGTTTTTATGTAAGTGCGTGTGAGTGTTTATGTATTTGTGTGTGTTTGACAGGGAGAGAGAGAGAGAGAGAGAGGTAGCAGCTGTAGGAGCCAGGGGGCCCCCGGGCTCTAGAAGACGTCAGACCCAGCTGGACGCCTCCAGGGGAGGTCAGGATGTGTTGACAGCTTCCTGAGGCAGATGAGAGAGCAGAAGTGGCTCTGCCTCTCGTCTCCAGCGTATGTGGATGTCTCTGAAGATGGCACAACACATCACACCAGGTTTCTCTGTAATTAACACTTTTCAAGGGTTTGTTGAAGGGCCGGTGTGCCTGATGGGTTGGAAGGTGGGTGTATGTGTAGGCACGTGTCACCAATTAATGTAGAAATGGCAGAATTTATTGTGTGTGTGCATGCAGAGCAGGTGCGCATCCTTACACCCTCCTGTTTGATGTCTCATTCATATAAAAATGCCCTTGGTATTTATGCTTGCATGTAAAAGTTACAAGGTGGACATTTCTGCTATCAAAAAAAATCACTCCCCCTCTCATGCAAATGGCCATTTTAAAAGACAACACATCATTTTCAGCTCCCAGGTTTTATCCCCCTGTTCAATTATTATGTTAAAGCAGCTGAGTAATGCCAGATATCAGTACCTCGCTCCATCCTTCTCTCACAAAGAGATCTACTGAACATCAGTGCCACTGGCCCTCATCATTTACAGTCTTGAAAAACTACCTCTAGGTGCAAAGGTCAGAGGCAGCTGTGATCCAGGCAGCCATCCCACGATCTAGGTACCTTCCTCTTCGCTTGGCAGCCTCCATATTGATTTGATTAGTTGCTAATTAAAACTTGGCAGGCTGGGCTGGGCACAAAGGAGATCGCTCAATTAGCGGGGTGTCAGAGAATCTAATTCTCTCTCTTTCACACTCTCCCTCTCTCTTTCTCTCCCTCTCCCCCCCTACTCTATCACTCACCTCCAGTCTGTTTAATTAGTATAAAGGATGAGTGAAAAGGGAGGGAGGATAACTCTCTGAGGAAAGAGATCGAGCACTCTCAAGGAGCTAAAAGCATCCAGCCCTGTAATCCTAAAGCTAATCTTTGCTTTAAGATGCAGTTTGTAAGTTGTTAGTAAGTGTCGTCTGCCAGTGGACGTTTGTTTGGGCATGTTGCCTCCAGCATGCCTTGATGCCTGCTACCTTCTCTTCGCCTGGCAAGACAACCAAGTAACACGCAAGCTGTTGCAGTTTTAGTGGCGTGCCTCTGGGAGAAGGATTTATGAGCCTTAAGATCCTCTTTTTGTGTTTGTCAAGACACTAGATTTTCAAAGCTCTGTAGATGGGAATAGTGTTCTATTATGAATGCTGCTTTCACTGAGGAGTTTCATGTGTTGATCCTGCTCATTTCATGATGACATTTGAGGTATTTTTCTGAACGTACATCTCACGAACTGCGCCTTTGAGGATCTCTGTTAGAATAACAAGCTGCGGCTGCCGGTCCTTTCGGGGTTGAATGTGCTCCTCGCTGAATTCAACCTTTTATCCAAAATGACTGCTCACTTAGATCCTTGTCTGTCTCTGTCTGCAGCCTACACAGAGGAGATGATAAGAGGAGGAAGTAAACTCTGTAATACCGTTTTTATTGAAGAGATTCTTTCAAGGCAACAAATCTGGTCAATTTGAGGTTACAAGTGGGTACCGTTTAGCATGTGCAGAATCTTCTCAACGTTTGAAATATGTGTCCTCTCATTCGTTCATTTTGTAAACCACGTACAGTTGAACATATGATGCAGAGAGGAAGGCAAGAGGGATGTATAATGGGGACTATTTGTTCATGTTATCAGTTAGCAGCAGGAGTCTTGGCTTTTCTGATTCTTCTTTGCTGCCAGTGACTCTGCGTCTCCAGAGTCAGCTCCCACACGGACCTCGGCTTTTCAATCAGCTCCCCACCAGCTTAAACGGGAAAAGTTATCATTGTCAAAACGGATTTAGATGCTCTATGTGACTGTAATGTATGTCGACGTGTACAGGCACACACATTCATGGGCGATGCTCTCTATAGGAGGGAGAGCTGTTAGAGATTTCAGGAAGGATAAGGAGACATTTTTGGCTGCTGTCAAAAGAGTGAAAGCATCAGAGAGCAAAGGGCAGATGAATTTTATAAACCGTCTCTCATATCTGGTTTATGTAACATATGAATTTAGTTTTGTTCACTTTATAAGCCCGTAATGCTACAAATGAAGAACACCTCCCAAACTCACACCCCCACACACACACATACATAACAGCTCTCTTAAATATCCGTATCATTAAGCCTGGCTGTCATCATCCTCCTGCTTCTGGCAAACTGGACAGGGCTCGCATTCATTAGTCAACTTCATACTCTTAAATAATATTTACAAGCAGCATTATATGTGTCTGCAGAGACCAGGCGCTTCCAGAGAAGTCTGACTGCAGGAGAGCTGGCTCACCTTGGACCTGAGCGACTGTGGCTTTTATACTGTTCCTCCATTTTGCAGTATAGCAGCGCAGCCTAAAATGTCAGCAGGCGCCAGGAGTGGGTGCCAATGGCAATTGCTCATAGGCTGGCACTGATTAGCTTTGAATAAGCCTGAATGGCATCCTGGTCTGTGGTGTACATAGTAGGCTATTGTCTGATGTCTGGATACACACTAGAAGGATATCCCCTTGACATGCATGGATAATGTGGACAGATTAGTTCTATCATCCATACAAAGGGACTCCTACAGATTAAGCTGAGTGCAATATACCCTTATATTATCCATACTGTGGTGTGAGACTATATCTCATCTGGGATTCTGGTTATTATATAATTGCGATGTAGCTTAAATGTCATGTTTTCTCATCTTGAAGGCCCTGTACACCTATTTTCTCAATCAGCCAATCAGACTGTGAGTGATGGAGCTCATAACACAAAATGTTCTGCCAAAGTTGGAACAGTTGTAGTTATTTTATATGAGATTTCAGTGTTTGTGTTTGTGTTTTGTTTTGTGCTCTTCTCACTGGTTTGGACTGGGCGGAGCTCAGTTGGAAAAAGATGATGTCACTTACTTCCCTACAGCAATCTGGTCTCAGCGATATTTGAATTAATATGTGGTCACAGCAAGGATGCATAATAAGAACTGGACACTGGACTCTAAGATGACGCCCATTTATTTCAATGAAAATTGCTTGCCCAGCGCTTCTAGCTTCTGGGTTTACTTCTGCACTGTGCGGCCCACTGCGTATGTGCAATGCTGTTCCTCCTGCTGGCCCTGCCTGCGCATTCCCACTCAGACATGACATTGGGATGACGTCACGCAAATAAAAATAGCTTTTCTAGGCTCTGCAAATATAAAACCTCCATGGTTTAAATCATAATGCAAAGAATAATAATTGACCTTGACCTTGCCGTTTGAAAGGTACAGTCAAATGCTTTACAGACGTCTCTTTTATAATGGTAGTTTATGGGGGAAAGGCTTTTTGGGCCTCAAGGGATTTTTGTAGTTCCAGTACAGCAAGTGGCCACTAGGGCACATTTGCAGCAAGGCTGAGTGGCAGCACCATATCCAGCTGTTTTAATACATCCATGGATGACAGTTGTTAGTGTTGTTTGCTCATGTTGCCAGGCCTCTGTCAGTCAAATCTGATCAAACCACAACCACACAGTCCTGATGAGGCATATAAACTGAGTTTTTGTCTGTTAAAATCTTAACAAATAACACATGAGGATGTTGTTCACCCCAAACTTTAACTTTGATTCTTGCTTATTTAGTTATGAATATTTAATTTCAAAGAGAAACACCTGCAATGACTGATTTTTTGGCCTTTTAGGGGCATTGTTTCACATTGTCAACTTGATACATTGTTATTATAAAAATATTGATTATAGCTGCAAATCGTGTGGTCAAATGAAAATAAGTAATGTTTGCTTCTCAAAAATGTATTGTCTGCAAAATTTCCTCAGAAAATACCAGTCATCCCCAAAATATAATCACTTTATCAATATCAGGAAATTCAGTCAACTATATTATTTTTGTGACAATCAATCAGTTCTATAGCTGTGAAAAAGATGTGTTGTTGGGTTCAGTTCACTCAAATTACAAAAAAAAGATTCATAAAAAAATATATATTTCCCACTATACCTCTAGTGATATCTAGCCAGTGAGGGCTTTTTCTTTTTTTCTTTTCTATTTTAGACCAATTGTGTGAAAATATAATGGACCATAAAAACACAGATCAGAACACATGCACTGAAATGTCACTCGACTGGGTGTTCATCATTTTTGCTTAAAAATACAATTCTAAGAAAGTCTGTGAGTGTGTGTGTGTGTGTGTGTGTGTGTGTGTGTGTGACAGAGAACAAAAGGACATGTGAAAAGGACAGAGATTAAAGAGAGTGTGTGTGTGAGATAGAGAGTCTATGGGTGTAATGGAGATGGTAAGAGAAACAGCGAGCCATATACTAAAAGAGAAACTGAAAGTCCACTTAGACTGAGGTGTGTTTGTATGTGTGTGTGTGTGTGTGTGTGACAGGGAAGGATGGGGACATGGGCAGGTCCTGGTAATGAAGGACTGATAAGTCCCTATTTCCTGGGCCTGGGTTAATTGTGCCTACAGATAAAGGGTAATAAATTGTCACAGGGTAATGGCAGGAGCCTGGGCTGGGCCCTGTTCCACATTCATCATGACTGGCTGGGTCTGTGAGCTTGGGGAGCAGGCAGGACTGAGAGACTGGTAGAGCCTTGCAGGCAGGGAGGGAAGACAAGAGGGAGAAGAAAGCTCACAGTGATGGAAGAGGATATGATGCTGGTCTGTCTTACTTACAAGGCTTCTGTGGTGGGCTGCACTGTGTTGGGGAGCTTATGAGAAAAATGAGAAGAAGATGTGATAAATACTGTGAAGTGGGTCATTTAGATATTCCAGCATTAAAGGATTAATAAAACCCAGTCATCACCTTAAGTTAAAAGTACAGACATATCAGCAAAATGTGCATAAAGCAGTGCCTGTGAGTGATATGCTATAATATTTTACATTACATTAAAAGATTTTTAATACATACAAATAGCATTTTACTGTTATTAACTACTTTATATACATCTATTTAATAATGCATTGTATTTTATTAGTGTATCAATCTAAAAGTAAGAAGTAACCATAGCTGTCAAATAAATGTAGTGGAGTAAAATGTACAAAATTTGCCTCTGAAATGTAGTGGATTAGAAGTATAAAGTAGCAAACAATGTACAAGTCAAAATTGAGTAAATTCACTTCACAGAAAGTTCTGTGTGTACTCATTTTCATGATTTTTTTTTTGCAGTTAGTATACAAGAAATTCATGTTTTTTCCTGACAGTATTTACATAGTATTTAGTACCTCTCAGACGTCAATCAGATTGTGACTTTGGAATACCCTTGTTTTCAGGTTTTTTTGATATTATAGGAGCATGTGTTAGAAGTTTATGTCACCCACTGTGTTCATAAAATCTTTCCAAACCTAATTTAATTATGTCAAAAATGCATTTTCATCCAAGTAACATCAAGGCGGATTCTTAGTTTCTGAAAGCTCTTGGAAAAAGGGATGTGGAGATATGACACGTGCTGACACATGATAAATATATTCAGAGCAGACAGTCCCACATGGTGTCAGTGAGATGTAGCTCATTACATAAAGAAACAATTCACAGTGCATGTTTTAGTGGGACTTTAGTGGTGCCACCTTGCCAGCATGACAGCTCACTTCTTCACACTGAGAGATTGTGGTGGTTGGAGGTTGGTGCAGTGGCTGAGGAATGATGCATCCCACACATTATACAGCAGAGCTGCTCCCACAGAGGAAGTTGATGTCCCCACCATGCGATGATGACACTCAGTGCAGCGTGACATATGATGTGTGTACAAACAGTAAGCACATAGGCTCGGGCCGTTGTTCCTTCTGAGTGTTTTATGTGGGTCACACACGGCGTACTGGGGCGCAGCGGGGGAGAGAGGACGTTTTTGATGCAACTTATAAAGGAAGGAAAAACAATGCCTTTGAGATGTGACTTCTTGTCTCACAGGAAATCACCACGCAGAGTTATGTGGAACACGTCTGTGACATTGCGCCCTTATTATTATGTGTTCTTCCTTTTCTAGCCTGCATTCAGTAACACTTTCCCCTCTGACTTTTCTCTTTTCATTGAATCTCAATTTGCCAGCCAGGAATGTTACAAGAGTCTTTTAACGAGAAGGAAAACGGCGTGTAAAGCAGAAGTGAAGTTGCATTGCAAGTGTAAGCTTTAGATTTTCCTCTCATATGGTTTGTGTGTCTCTCCAGGGATTGAAACAGGGCTAGCAGAAACTGTGATATCACTTAAAATGAGACTATCTTCTGCCTAATATGATGTCGGAAACACTCACAAGAGCACCCAATGTGGATTTATCCACCCCTGAAAATAGTCCCCAACAAATTTACTATTTACTCCTTTTTGAGTAACATTTGCTAGAAACTACAGTGGCCAGCAGTTTTAGGAACTTACTGAGCCTAAAAAAAAAAAAAAAAAATATTTGTGACTGTTTTAAAAGATGTACATCTTCAGCTGAAACTAATGGACATGAGGCCCAGTGCCACAGTCGGGGAAGGGAAGTCTGAAAGTACTGAAAGACAGGCACTGCTGGTTTCGGCCTTTTTATGGGATTTGTTCAGAATAACAAAAATGTGGAATATTCAATTAAATTAATATTTTAGAGAATTTCACAGTACAGAGGAGATGACAGTGGATATCACGGGAAGGAGGGGGAGATGAAAGTTAAAAAGAAAAGTGAGAAGATAGAGAACCAATGAATGCTCAAATTCATTTGTTCTCCGCCTCTCTCTACCTGGCTGCACACACCTTCTCTCCGCTCCACCGGCCAGTGTTCACAGCTATAAATCTTGGAGTGGCATTTTGGCCGGCAAGTCCCACGTAAACATGGCCGGTGAAATGTCAGTGCGGAAGGCAGACAAGCCTGACTTAGGAAGAGGTAGAGTAGAGGCAGTAATGTCACCACACTCTAACACACCCGCCATCAGTCTTCATGACATTTAAGAGATCTATCCCTCGATCCCTCTGGCCACGGCACACAAAGGAAAAGTTTGGAGAGGAAGCTGCGAGGGCCTGATGAGTCAGGGGGTTTAATGGGTTGATCTGATCACAAACAAAAGGCTATTGCCCTCACTTAATGTGTAATTTTTCTTGTTATACCAGTCAGCAGCTTTCCTAGCCTTATAACTTAACGGCTACACATTAAAAATGAGAGGAAGAGTGCACTCTGGAAGGTAAATCCATGACGTATTTTTAGTGTTATTTTTACAGCTGTTTTCTCTTTTACAACCCTCTCCCTTAATCCAGGCAGGTCATTTAAGAACACATTCCTCACACATCACTCATGTTCTTTTGTCTTTCAATTCTATCTGTGCAATAAAACAGCACTGAGGACAGTCTGACCACAGCATTCACATCCAACATTTTCTTTAAATAACTCTGGGGCCAACTTGTGAGAAAGTACAGTAAGGCTGTTTGGAAATAACAAGCATCCAAAGCTAAATAATTGATGGCAAATTAAAAACTAAATCACGTGAAATTCTATCATCCACCTTCTTCTCCTCTGACGTTCCTTCTTTTTAACCTCCCTCGCTGCTGCATGGGGGTTGTATTGATTTCTAAATGAATAATTGAGAAAGTCAGCTTAACTGCCCTTTTCAAATCTCCCTGGCCTCTTCTCTAATTCACTTTGCCTCCCTCCATCTCGTCTTTTCTCCCCCCGATCTACGTCTTTCCCTTATCGTTCCATCTCCTCCCTTCTCACCTATTCCTCTTGTACCCTTTTCTCTCCTCTTCTGACCGTCCCCTTCCCTCCTTTTCCCTTTCGCTTCTCTCTTTCCTCTCCCCTTTCCTCTCTTGTGCACTGCTGATGTGGATCCTATCCTGTGACAGGTTGTTCAGGAGGGAATGGGTTGCTCGCATGGCTGGCCAGCCGGCCTCAGCGTATCATCCGTCAGCAAGACACGCTGTTGTTTTAGAGTTCTGCTGGGAGCTGTCTCCTTGTGTCGGTCTCTTTCTCAGTTGCTTCACTCTCCTGACACACACACACACACACACACACACACACCTTCCCTGTATCCCTCCTCAGTCCCCCCCCCCCTGACTTATTTCCACTGTATATCTTAACTCGAACACACAGCTGATCAGCATTTTAAAATCGACCTCAGCCCTTTTGCTCCGAGTGAATCAATAGCTGAGTTAGACCGGGACTGAATAATCCCAGCATGTTAATTCAACAGAGTGGGTTTGAGGAAAACGTCTGCTTTGTTTTATGTTAATAAGTGGCAGCAATATTTACAGGTGTATTGATTTTTTACAGTTTATTATTGTGTTGTTTTGGTGTTATCTACAGTGGGCTTAGGCAGGACCCTCCCTTCTCAGGTAGACTAGTTAGGCCTATATCAAGCTGGGTATTGGACAGACATGGTCACCGCTTATAATAGCATATACAAAGTCCTGGGTAGGTACTAAGTGAGGACAAAATCAGATCAAATGAATTCAACTAAGTAATACATATCCAACAAGTAGTTCCTGAATAATTCTGAATCAAGGACTATGTAGTTAAACGTGATAACAGAACAGACTTATATCTAGAACTAGATAATATGTTAATGAACAAAAAGTCCTCCAACCTAAACAACTAAACAGGTTGTTTGTCAGTCATTGCCTTCCAAAACTACCAAAATGTGTGAGTTTTCTGATCTGCAACCTCTATTCTGGTTTAGTTTAGTCAACTAAAGCTACTTGGTTAAAGTGAGCCTACTAAACATTTGCTGAACAGCGACACAAGTGGCAATTTCGGGGGTAATGGCAAATACTGAAACATATTGTAACAGTTGCACAATTACAGAAGAGTCATAAAGTCAGTAAACTGACTCACTAATGTCACGTACACAGCAATATCGATCTAAAGATTGCTAACATTAGCTACCAAAAGCTACTGGTCATACCAGACCAAGTGTAGCAGCAAAACCCCTTAGAGTACTGAATTAAATTAATTCAACTTTTCGTTTCTTTGTGGTGGTGGGGTGTGGTTGAGAGAGCTCAGCTGCCGAGGAGAGGGAAGGGTGGAGTGGCACAGGGAGTTAGCGCCTGCAATCTAGGCAGCAGGTGAAGATGATCTGGTAACCAGCACTGTGTGTTCTTTAGTAGTGTCACCTGCGGAGGGGAGGAGAGGCCCAGAACGACAGAGAGACACCGGCACAGAACAGAGAAGCGCAAACAAACCTCAAGCGAGAGAGCAGAAGGAGGAGATCTGGCGGACCGGAGACGAGAAGGCTTGAGCGTGATTACCTGTGCAAGTGTTAATAAAACGTGTGTTCAAGTGGAAACTCCGGTGTGTATGAGCGTCCATTACTCCGTCAGTATACCCCGTAGCAGCAGCAGTGCTACATTCTTCTTTTAAAAGTTACATCGTTTCACTTTAAGGTGAGGGAAAGATGGTGTGTCTAATTACTTCCCTGATAATCATACAGACGATTTACTTCATTAATAGTTCCTCTGTCTCTGATCCAGTAGCTTGATGGCACAAACCAATCATATATTCTTACTTCATTACATTAGTGACCGTTTGTGTGCCCCCTCAAGTAAAGAAAAGCATCATCCCACCAAACTTAGAAGTAGCTTTTACTGAGAATGGACCAGTAGTTCATGAATGACACGAGCAGTTATATGATCAAAAACATGTTAATCATCATATTTAAAGCACAAATGGGTCACAAGAATTAGGATGGATATAGGTTCAAGTATACCGGAGTATTTAGCTAGCTGGCATGCGACTAGCCAGTAAGATAGCTAATGTCCCTGATAAACTGAAACAGTTTTACTTGTTTGAAAACTGTGAAGTCATTACTTAAGTGTTAATGGAGTGTTATATCTTAAGCACAATTTTCCCTCCCTGGAAACAACTCATATATAACAGTTCATTAAAGTTTAGCACAGCATGGTATTGCATCATATCTGTCAGCCTCTCTCAGAGACAGTGTTATTACTGGAATATGATGTACACAAATATGCTGATGTATAAAGTAGTTACTGTGAGACTCACCAGTCTAATTAACTACTCCTAGACTGGAAAACATAAACGTAAGATAGAAGATCCATGTGAAAGAAAGATGCTCTTCCTTTGTTTCCCCTTGAAATTTAAGGTGGTACAAGCTGGCCTCATTGGTCAATACGGTCAAGACAATCCAGGGACAATGTGTGATCTATACAAGTGTGTGCGTGGGTCTAATTTTCAGCACAGGGACACACAGGGGGCAGACTCTGGGTGAAGGATGGGTTGGCAAGGGGAATTTAACTGCCAGACTTGTGCTTCTATGCTGGTTCCCCCCACTGTTTTTCATGATTTGGGTCCAGGCTTTGAAATGTATGACTAGCACTGAACCAGGCAGCATGATAATAAACGACAAAATGGGATTTTTGTCCAACAACCACAAACCATTTCCACTGTTTTTTTTTTAGATGTCATGTCTGCTTGATGTACAGCAGATCTCTCTTCCCATTCTTCTTCTTCATACATCATTTTATGAAAACTGTGTATGAACTCACATTATTCTCAGCTGGGTTTCCTCAGCTGTGGTCATGTTGAGAGTAAAAGCTGGTCTCTTCCTGCCTCTCTACCGCTCACACACACCTTGTACCAGCAGGTGTATAAGTGGAGACTCGACGGATGCCTTCCCCCACCCTCTTTGATCAACGTGCCATGTGGCCTTGGCCCACTTCTTGCTCTTAGCGTTCCTGGTGTTGTTATGCGTCCGATGGCTGATGTTTTCAGACACTTCCTCATGTAACACCGGCACAAACCTGTCACCCCTCGCTGCTGCTCCCACAGCATCTAGCACCAAGCCCTGCTGCACCTCTTGCTCTCTCGCTCTCTTTCTCACTGTCAGTGAGATGTTATTGAAATATTTAGCACCCACTCCAGCTCACAAGCATGTTGTAGCCTTTTCTTCTGCTTGGCTGGAAATATATTGGCTTGGCAGTATAAGTTGGAGCTGTGCAGTGTGGAGGTGCTTCAAATCGGATTTGACAGAATCTTTTTCTCGCGTTCGGCGGATGTGCAGCTGAAGCCTGCTGCTCTCCACGGAGTAGCAGAAGCATGTTGGCCCTGAAAGATGATGTCATTATTCTGTCCACTGGAAAGAAGATAAGAGAGATAAGTGTCATTACCAGCCAGATGGTGATCAAAGTCTAGCCATTTCCATTTCGTTTAAATCTCTTAGTGGCTGGTGAATGTGGCTTCAAATGGTAGTTTCCCCAACCCACAGTTTCAGATCGATTCTCATCTCAGCTTGAGTGTTTCACTGGAAACAGTAGAGATTTGTCACAAGGAAACAACATTTTCAGCAGTGCTGCTGAATGTTGCAGGAGGAGGAATTGTTCAAAAAGGCATAACAGTGGGGTTGGATCATAACAAACACACAAGGACAAAGTCAGTGAAGCTCATCGCATATTTAGTGTAGCTAATGAAAGAATACATGCATACCATTGAGCTGTGACTAATTCTTCCAACTGAATAAACTTCATCCTCACAAATGCATCAATAGTGTTCTAGGAAAAGGAACCCGAGTTTGGGCGCGATCAGTGAAAAATGCAGCGTCACTTTTTAGGGTGTGTGTGATTGAAGGGGATTGTTAAAGATTGTAGTAGTGGAAATGACTACTATGAACATTTCCAGGAAGTGAACATAATGGCATTTTGATATTAAAATACAAGAAAATAAACACCTTGTTAAATATTTTCATGATTAGTATTATACAGTATTATACACTTCTTGTAATGTTTATTCTGATGCATCTAGGTAAACTTTTTAAGTTAAAGGATAAGGCTGGCGATGTTCTATATTTTCGTTATTGTCAACAAATACCATGAAAAGACCAAAACTAACAATGTGTCCATCCGTCTCCCAGTACTTCCTGACTTCCATACCCTGTCTGTGGCACTCAGACTATGCCTATTTGTTCCTACCAAATATTTAAAAACGTGTCACAAATATAGTTTTATTTAAAAAAAAAAAAAAAAGGCTAAATAACTTCCCAAGACAGATGGGTACTGTAGTTTTTATCAAAAGTTATGCAAACAAGATTTAAAGGTTATATTTGTTGGGGACTATTTTTAGCAGCGGATTAATACACAATACACACTCCAAATAAAATGCAGTGCCCCGTGTTTGTGGTAATGCTTTGGCTACACAGACAACACTTGTTAGTAAGATCAACTCATTGTTGGTTTTCGTCTTTTCATGGGATAAATATAGCGTGTAACCAGACTTATCATTTAAATAATGGCAAAGGTTTTACATTTTGTAGACTAGAATACTGTTTTTGTTTAATGCAAACCTTGTAAGGTAATAAAATGTTAAAATTTTCACTTCCTAAGATTTTGTAATGGAAACTTCTTGTCACCATAACTTCTATGGAAATATTGCAGATTTGCACTGCAGATGACTGTGGAGTGAGTTTCATTTGGTTTTGAGAGTGGGTTGGTTATTATATGAGGCAGTGTTGATATGCAGCTTTTGGGTGCATTGAGGTACAGAGCAGGACACAACCCGAGCTCAGTCTGTGCTTGGCATGCATGTGTGTGTACTCAGTAGGGAGGCTCTGCCATTTGTTGGCATGTCATTTGACAGAAAGTACAGGAAGACATAATGTGTGATTTTATTAAGTCGGCTCTGAGATTTACACAAAGCAAGAAAGGAAGAAACACAAAACACAACATCAGCAAAAGACAAGTAATGATTTAACTCTAACATGCTTTTCAAAAAATGTCTGATGTATATGTGCTGGGTTTGGATTAACGTTTGATTGACTCTTCAAACATGGAAAAGCATCAAAACTCATCCATCTGTGTGTTGGCAGGCCAACTGGCACTAGTGGCCAGATGGACACTTGATGCTTTTTTGGATTGACACTTGACTTGGCTGTGAGTTTAACGGTTAGATGGCCACAAGCTTTGCTGATAAAGTCCTCATTGTTTCCAAACGCAGGGTGGCTTTTGGAAGTCTGGACATCAAGCAGAGCACAATGTCTGTGCTAGAGTTAAAATAATATTGGAACACTGCTAACCTCTGTGTTTTCTGAAGCACACACTTATAAGTTTCATTGTAACATTCAGCTTGATTTTTCTTTTTCTTTTTGGTATGGCTAACAATATTCTTAAAATTGTCCTCCCCATAAAACATAATCATTTTCACTTTCAGTCTGTTTATTTTGCATGACATTCATGTAGTTTTCCATTGAAGCGCTGGGCTCCTTTACAACTGTTTACAATACATATTACAATAAACATAGTTTTTTTCTAAGTTTGGACCTTAAAGTACAATTTGTAATTGTCATAAGTTTTTGATATTTTGCATTCAGTGGACCGTGAGGATGCTGGCTTGGTTTAAAGATAAGTGTGACTGCAGAACAGTTTTGTCAGCTGGGATGTGAAAAACTTGATGCTTAGTATCTCAGAACTGCAGGCTACATAGAGGATGAGAGATGAGAGGTGAAATCAATCATCAAGTATCTCACTATTAGATGGTGAGATAGTGACTTTAAATATAACCTATTCCATTGGATTTAAGTAAATATCATTGCAGAGAAGAGGAGTGATGTGCACATGCTATGAATGATACTACAGTATGTATCATATTTATAAATCTTCATGTGATGCATATATATGGTATGACGGAGAGAAGATAGGAGAGAGATGAGGGCAGGAGAGAAAATCAGGGGCAACAGAAGAATTTATAAGAAAGAGGAGTGAGGAGACAGCGACACATAAGACTCCTCCTCAGAAGAATGACAGCGTCAGTCGTTTTCAGCCAGGGCCCCAAAACGGCAGCTGCGTTCCTCTAGCGTTCATAGTAATTATAAAGGGAGCAAAGCAAAGCAAAGAAGTGCCGCGACAAATGATTACACAGCGACTAAGTCCACATAGGGAGGAGGTCGTGGTGGATGGATGGGTCAACAAAACATTGGATTTTAACCCGAGAGACTGCTGTTTATTCGTTTGTAATAATAATAATAATAACATCATATAGCAGTTTCCAAAAACGGCTTTACACAGACATAAAACCAAGAAATACCAGATAAAGGTGGACTGAAATAATTAAATAAGATTCAAGTAAGGGTAAACATAATTGCACTAAAACACAGAATTAAAACAATAAAAAACAGAATGTAATTCTAAAAAAATGCATTTTTAAGAGACATGTCAACAAAGAAACAGAGCTGGCCTGTATGGTCTCCTCCGGCAGGTCGCTCCTGAGTCTCCTGTGGTTTTTAGCCTTGAACTAGGGACTACTAACAGACCCCTACCGGAGGATCTCAGGCTGCACTCATGCTCATGTGGGGTTAGCATGTCAGAGATATAGACAGCCTTAAAAGTAATCATTCATATTTTATAATCTACCGGTAACCAATGTAGGGATGCTAAGATTACGGTCATGTGCATTCTTTTTTTGGAACATATTTTAAAACACATCAGACCGATCATTTAACCAATTTGGAGTGAATCATATTTTTTCTTTGTTATATATAAATGAATTAACATTTTTATATTCTTGAGAAATATAAAACACTGAAATCCTTAGGGTAATAGCGCAGTGAGTAAAACCATTCATCTTACACATTATCTGTATTATCAGTTAACATGGCTATATCGGGTGTAATAGAAGTTATTTATCAGAAAGCCATTTTTTTATTGTATTGTGACTCAAATGTATTCAGTGGTGACAAACACGCCTTCCCCTGCTCTCCATGTGCAGATGGCCATGTTACTGTAGTGAGAGAGATGCCTATATCACTGTTATTACAATCTCTCTCCGTTTTAGGAGTGCTAATTAATCAAGCAGCATGTGTGTCAGTGAGCTAGAGTTAAAAGCTGAAAATGATCATCAGAGTGTTTATCTGCCATCAATCTGAATCATTTCCTCCCAACATCAGCAGGATAGCTTTTAGTGTTCATCGTAGTCGAATCGCTCATCCTGCTGTGGGTGAAGTCAGCAGCACAAGGCCGCACATTTCTCTTCACATCTGCCTCAACCGGCATACCCACACATGGATGTAAACCTGCAGTGCAATATTTTCTGCTTTCTCACTTAGCGACTCACTTACTTGCTTACTCAGGAAACGCATGCACACACACTTGCACACATGGAAGCGTACAGAAGAGTAAGTGAGGACTAATTAGGCCCCCTGTCCCAAGTCCTTTGGGACAGTAAATGGGATCTTTTGGCACTGTTGTGTCCCTTTGATCAAGGCCTGTCAAATACTCAACAGTGCTGCGTTGTGGTAGAGAGCCTCTGGGGAACACACACACACAAGCACATAAAGAGTGAGCTAAAAATTAAGACTTGTTTCTCTACCTTGACAGCTTTCTGCTTTTGTTCTCAGATGCTGTAAGCAGAACAAGCGTAACTGCACTTCATTGCTGTTTATGGGTGTATAATAGTATGACTTGGATTGTTTACAGGAAGTCATCATTCATTTGAAAAGCTTCAACTTTCACTGTAGCTGCATATTTAAGAGCAGTGTTATGATGTGGGTGTTATGGTGAGGGTCTTTGTGAGAGGACAATTGCTGAAGGTAATTTGGTGGAAAACATATGGGAGCAACTAGCTGTACCCACAGTTAACAATTCAACTACCTCAGTTTGAGGAAAATACTTAAGGCATGAAGTGATGGTTATAGCCCAAAATGGTTTCCAACTGTGAGGCGTATAGAGGTTGGACTTCAGGGAACATCACTCAACACAAGTGTTGCGTTTAATAGGAATCCATCCATTATCTATACCGCTTATCCTTTAGAGGGTTGCGGCGGGCTGGAGCCGTTCCCAGCTGACATTGGGCGAGAGGTGGGGTGGTTTAACAGGAATGCCTTTTGAAATTATTTTTTTAGTATTTCATAGTTCACATCTATGTATTATTGTTGCTATTATGATTAAATGTGTTTTTATTCTTCACCTTTCTTTTAAAACGGTTTGCTTGTTCCAAAAAGCTGGAAACATGGACACTATCTATCCCACTGGGATTGTTATGCTAACATGTTAGCAAACAGTTGCTTATTTACTCATCCAGCAGACACAGAACATTAGCATTCATTTGGAGTCATGTTTCTGACCACCTGGCAAATGTAAGTCCTTTATTCACTCTCCTTTTAGCTTTAGTTTGCTCTCCACCAACTCCTGAGGGAAATATCTGGCTCTTTAGCTGCTAACTGCTCCACTGTGTTCACCAGCTAGTTGCTAACTTTGTCTGGTGCTGAGCAGGTAGTGTACAGTGAGTTTGTTTTTTGCTGAAAACAGTTGCCGGCTACAGCTGGAAACAACACTGATGAGAGCGGTGAGACTCAACCAAAACAATAAAGTTGTGGGCCATAAAAAACAAAACAATGAGCTGAAAGACACTAAAATGCGCCTTAAAGCTGAAGGGAACTACAGAGTCGGGGGATAATTATTTGTGGGTTTGTCACTACAAGTGACCCCTTTCACGTTACACATAGTCATTTCATCTATTGTGTTTATAAAAATGTTGATTAGTGCAGCTTTAATGGACTACATACTTTAAATCTCAGTTTGTAAGCACAGTATTTTGAGACACATAAGGGGTTGAACCAAACTTAATGTCCTTTCACTAACGTTTCATATGAATATCCCTGAAATTAAAATGATAAAATGAAGATTAATAATCCCTGTGAGTGAATAAAAATATACTGTATTAAATGCATTGTATTATGCAGTTAACTGGACTTGGGCTGTATTTGCAAAGCAACGTGTATTCAATAAGCAACAACAGAGTAATGGTGGAAAGATGCTTCAGCAGGCTTAATGTTTTGTTATCAACCACAACTTGCTCACTAGTATATTACTGACTCCACATGAGCGGTTTTTCCATAGAATTTTATTTCCAAAAAGCAGTCAGAGAAAAGTAAAACAAGCCAGTCAAGTACAACAAAACAAAAAGAAAAGAAAAGAAAAACAACAAAAAAAGCTGATAAAGACAGAAGGCCTGATGATATATACAACAGCAGACATCTTTTTGGTGTTGCAGTACCAGTGAATCACTTGACAAACTCATGGTATTCTTCACATAAGATCAAAACAAATAACAAAATAAGGTTCTTCTTTTAATGGACAGAGAAGGTTCTAAAAGTCAGTTAAGGCACACAGAGCCTCCCCAGAAAAAAATAACGGGGGAAACGTCAGTTCAGAGAAATTTGTGCAACAGTTGCTCAACATTACATTCCAGCAAGAACAACAACAATCTGGCATGTGATTTTCTCTGAGAGGCAAATAGGACAGGGTTGTTGTTACAGCTGTCCAAAAACACTGAAACAGGTTATGTATTTTGATCAATAAACACCATCAATTCACTCTTTGTGCCCAGTTATTGACACTTCAAAAACTCTTAATAATTCAATGTCATTTTACCACATCTGTATTTACATGTACAATACCTTTTAAACAATATTTCAATACAAAATACCTATGTACATCTTCTTCATTTGTTAATCATTTTGTTACAAAATAGGACTTCCACAATGAGTTACATTTATTTCATTCACCTTTTTCCAAAACTGTCATTGAGCTTACATAATAATATGTACTGTGTGAAGTAATTGTTCTGAGCATGGTGGCACTATAAGTTAAAAGGTGGCAGCAGAAGCCGGCCAGTGGAAAACAAAATAGTCCATTACAGCCCAACCCCAGAAACAGTGTAGGTTTGAGAGGGAGGGAGTGATAGCAATTATAACTGACACATCCGACAGAGAGGCAAGGTGAACTTGACATTAATGAACAGTAATGTCTCTTAATAAGCCTGTGCAAAAACACTCACTTAGCTTGTGTGGTGGCTAAACAATGATGACAATCACAGATTGAACTCCTAATTGGCTTCAGATGAAACTTATAGTAAGAAAAACAAATATAGGACCGTACCTCTTGTTCAGTATGTGTTGTGGTACAGTGCTACCCTCAGTGTAGTCAACCTGTCTCAAATGTCCAGAGATTGTCTTGATGGCAGAAAAGGTACTTCAAATGTAGATAGAGTTGAAAAGGTGCCATGGACCCGATCTGATAAATGATACATTTTGCAATCAAGACACAATATAATATTCACTTGAAATTGTACATTATCGTCACAGCGTTAAGATCACTACCACTCACTATCATTCTGAAACTGACAGGAACCATAAAACACCAAAAAGCACAGCTTCTCCTTTGATCCAGACGTTGTCCAATGAATTCGGTGGAGAAGAGAGTTTTTGATCACCTTCTCTGTTTGGTGAGGATGTTAGGTAGCTGACCTCTGACCTCACAGGTGATGCACTTGGCAAACAGCCATGTAAGAAACCAAGACAAGAAAATCTATTTAGACAGGACAACACGGACTAACACACAGGTGTGGGGCCATAAAAAGGTACAGTATAAGTGATGGGGGTGTTGGCCTTTGTAAATAAAGGCGGCTTTCTTTACAAAAAAATATTTATCATGCTGCAAAGGCAGCATCGTGTATTTAGTCACTGACTAAAAATATCAGTATTAATATAAACTTATAAATAAATAGCGACTCATGGACTCACCCCCACCCATTCACACAATTTTTGACACTTTATGTATAATCATGTACAACATAAAGTGTCACTGACATGACTGGAAGAAAGTAAAAACAGAGACAGAAATCCTGGATGAGAATTTTAAGGTTAGCTTGAGATAACTGTGTTTCAAGTTTGAGGCATGTTGGTAAGAAAACCAAGACAGACAAAACAATTCTCTCTTTGTCCTCTGCCTGTCACAACATCTAGGTTTTATTTAAAAATAATAAAACTGCACTATGTGAACGTTAAATCTTAAAATACTATTGTACAGCAACCACAAATGAAGCATTCGTGAATTTAGAACACTAAAATGTCTACATTAAATTTCTATTATAATCCAGATAGGTGTAATTATTCTGAGAAGGCCTCTGTATTTGCATGTCTCTTTTTCTATATTTACGAAATGTGACTGCAGCAGATGGTTTGCCCAGCCACAACAGTTTCACATCCTGATCAGGCACTGAACTGAAAGATGTTGTGCTGCTGTTACTGATTTATTCTACTGATTTACAAACTGAGTCACTGAACTATCAGAAACTCAAGAGTTTCGAAGCAATTGGCTTTAATAATGCTAAAATATTTGTAGTTCAAAGTTTCTTCACAAAGGGGAATATTTGCTTTTTGTGGTGCTGCATTTGAGTCGTATCAAAATAATCTTTTTCAACTGTTTGGGTGTATCTGAACACTCAGATATCATCTCATTTTGTTTATGTTGACATACACTAAAGGAGGCACATTTAATTCAGTACCAGGCTACCTCCTCATATATGTCTTACAGCTAAGGCCTTTTTGCAGCAGAACTTTGTCTGCTGCCAGTGTTGACAATCCACACTCACATGACCGCTGTGCCCCGTGCAGGGTTTTAAAAGCTGACTTCGTGATTCATTCAGCAGCAAAATAAATGCTCGAAAATTGCAACGTTTGATCACAGTAAAACTCAGCCATGAGAAGAAAAATAAATACACTGAGAAACTGAAATAGCAAAGCCAGCATAATCCCCTAAAAGGAGGAACCCCGTGGGAGGATCATTCTCCTCGCTTTCTGTCAAGACACCCTCACCAACCTCCCCAAATAATCCACTTTTTCTTTTGTTTCCTTCTGCTCCCGAGACAGAGGAAGAACACTTTTCCTTCCCCCCACCTGCAACAAACCCCTTAAATAAATAAAAATCAACAGTGAATCTCCTGTGCCGTGGCCTCCTGTCCAGCTGGAGGCCTCGCTGCTACCTGATGCGCCCGTTGGTGTACGGTGCTCCCAGATGGGATTTCGGGTCTGGGCTCAGGGAGCTCCAAGGGTTCTTGGGGCAGGCCTGCATGACAGGGCAGGCAGTAGGGCCCACGGCGCAGACGTCGGCTGCCTCCCACAACTCGCCTACCAGGATGTCTAACCAACGCTCGAGCTCCGGGCCAGTCAGGGCCGCGTTCCTCTTGGCTTGCTCCACGTAGCCCAGGCTGACAGGGATGTTGAGCACTGGGTTGAGGCCGTGGAAACTCTGCTCCATGTAGCTGCTCTTCGCTGGCCCGTTGTGGAGCTTCAGAGTATCCTCTGGAGAAACGTGGGGAGGAAGAAGGAGAGAAACGAGAAGGAGATAGATGATGTGTGAAGAGTTGTGAATGGTCAGACAGTGAGAGGAGATTGTAGAAGGGGAAAAGAGTTGAAGGGAAGGGGAGAAAAGGAAAAATTTAGACATGAATGGTAAAGTATCAAAGGAGAGAACGTGATTTGGTTTGTCATTATCTGAAGGGCTTAAACTGGTTGCAAATTGGCTTGGATTGATTTTCATGACTGGACTCTCTAATTCCCAATTCTTTGATGTGGTATGTCAAGCCACTGCAATGCTGACTTTCTGGAAACGGTCAGAAATACTCAGACGCGCCCTCATTCTTTCTTCCCATGACGGTCAAACCCGGCAGGAAGACAGCAAACGTAGACACAACTTAAAACACTCTCCACCCTGAGCTCCAGTGAAGCTGTAAATTCCTCACTGGCCCTCTAACTGGGGCTCTAGCCATCCTTTCTAAGCATGGCTGAGCAGACAGCAGCGCTTTTCATGCACTGGTGACAGAAAGATGCAGTCAGACATGAGGTGCTCCACCAGGCAAGGAGATGTCCAACCAATGCCAGCTAGCTTTGTGGTAGCAGAATGTGTTATGAAGTGATGTATCTGTGCAGAGTTTTGTGTTTGTGTATAAAAATGTGTAGTTGTGCATGTGTGTGTGCGTGTATCCACTGCTGCCAATGCGGGTGGAAGGCCACGTCATAAAGTTTTACTGGCACTGCATGTAGGAGGGAAACCTGGTGCCAGACATGGCAGTAAATTAAAGGCGGTGGTTGGAACAGCTAAGACGAAAGCACACATTACAACACACACACACACACACACACCTACACACACAGTAAGCCAAGCATACAGAAGATTATTACATACTGACAATAAATGCCACATAAAAACAAAAACATTGATAACTCTATAGAACTAATAGTTTTGTATCCTTACATTGTAAAATATGTAAAATAAATATTTATGATTTAACCCTACTTCATGTCAGCCATTTCTTATGTCGTGTAAATTAAAGACACAATCCTTAATCCAAATATAAACCAAGGGTAGCCCAAACACCCATATATACGACTGGCTCCCTAATCAATTGACAGGTCTTTTAATACACAGTCTAACACAAGACAATCAGGTAAATCCAAGTTATTAATGTTTTCTGATGCACTTAAAGTGAGACAATGTAACGTTTGCTGAACAGCGCCACTGTGGCCACAAGTGGCAATGGCAGTATATCAGACCACTGAATTTCCACTTATTTCTTGTGAGGATTGCTATGTTTTACTTTTGTGATAAAACCATTGAAATGTTTATCTATTAAATGCTAAAACGTAGTGTAACAGAAGCACGTAGGGTTAATAAGAGTCCTAAAGTCAGTGAACTCAATAAGTTAGTCAGTTAAACAGCAATATTTATCTAAAGTTTGCTAACATTAGCCACCATATTACCATCAAGCATTGGGGTGACACACAGTTAAATTCATACCAGGCACGTTTCTCCATCCATACATCAATAGGAAGCCAGAACATAATTGCGTAATGCAAATGAACCTAGCCAAAAACGATTGATGAATATTTAACTCACATTGTCGCACAACAGACCCCCCACAGGCCTACTGAGACTCAGGTCAAACATAAAAGCTGTAACTTTATTTGTTTGTTCTCTTCATAATGAAAACGGCTCAGAGAGATTACTAAACGGAGAAAGGCGCAATTATGCCGAAGCTAGCGTCTCAACTCTCATGTGACTTTCAGAGCAAAACCGGCTGCTTACGGGTGAGAACAATGCAGTCTTGTCCCTGATTCATGCTGGCTGATTGATTTAATTGTGTCATTGTTTTTGGAGGGCTAAGTGCGCTGTTGTTTAACACTCTGTTTAGTGTGTATGAGCAGCTCGCTCGGTTATTAAGGGTGACTTGATGATAAACAACCAGGGTCTGCAGAGGCCCAGAGGCTTGATTAGAAAGGGCATCACTGCAAATGCAAGACTCTGTGTGTGTGTGTGTGTGTGTGTGTGTGTGTGTGTGTCTGGAGACATTTTAGAGCACCTAAAGTACCAATCGTGACTTCACAGTGAATGCAATGTTAATCTGTGACATTATGTTGGTGTCAACTGAAAAGAAAATACTGAAAATGTAAACTGAATGTAGAATTTGTCTGTCAAACATTATAAGTAGTATTCTACTTTAAATCATATTCCTATCATATTATGTCTTACACTGCAAAAAACAAACAAAAAAACAAACAAACAACAGCATAAAAGAGCCCATTTCTCTAAAATTAAGTAAATAATGGCACCTTTGTTTTTTAGAAAAGTCATGAAGCTCTTTTAAAACCAGTTGAAATTATCCCACTGCTGTTTTTTTTGTTATTTATTTATTTTTACTGTTTGTTCATGTTATAAGAAAATATAACTATTAGATCTATATGTATCTGTATACTAGTAACTACGACTGTCAGATAAATGCAGTATAAAGTACAGTGGTACCCTCTGAAATACAGAGGAGCATAAGTAATAAGAATACTCAAGTAAAAGAATAATTATGCAGAATGTCTTGTTTCAGAAGGTTATATTATTATAGTGGGTTGTTATTATTGATGCATTAATGTGTAGCAGCATTTTACTGTTGTAGCTGATTGAGGTGGAGCTAATTATATCTACTTCTTACAGTGTTACTTAGTCTGGATCATATTGACTGACTGCATGTTTTATAAAAGTAAAAAATAGCAGTGCGGGGTTTCCACCCAATCTAGATAAGTAGTGACACGTTTGGCGGTTAGAGAAACACCTTAAGGACTTTTTGATGAATGATTATCTGTTGTTGAGGAACAGCACAGCAGTGCAATAAGTCTAGCAAGGCTATTTGTACAAATAGCACAATCAATAGTAATTTTGTGTTATGATAAAGCTGAAACAAATGGCTGCTAGTTACAAATAAGCCTCATGACAATCACAGAGGCTATTTGAATCTCTCTCTCACCTTGTCGTATGGGCTGGTGTTTATTATAGGCCAGCGGGGCAATAAGGAAGCGCATCTCAGCCACAGGGCTCCAGTGGTGCAGGATGCGGACGCTCCACACACCAGGCCGCAGAGGCTGGTTGAGCGGTGGGCGGTAGTGGGTGAACTCGGCGCTGGCGTCGATCAGAATGTCATAGGTGGCTGCGATGACATTGGTGGGGTCGATCCACACGACTGTGACGGTGACGTTAGGACCCTTACTCCACTTCTGCATGCCCACCGTCTCGTCCATGGGGCCCATCAGGCCGCCGAAGTTTCGGAACATACGTTCTTTGGCATCCCACTCTGTACCGATCTGAGAGAAAACAGGAAGACAGAAGTGAGTGACAGAATGAGGTAAGAAGACAAACAAAGAGAGAAGCAACAACAAAAAGCCACAAGAGATGAGGGTATATAAATTCACTCCTGCTACTGCACAGAGATCATAAATAATAAATAAATAACATACTCTGTCCATGCATCACCATTTGAACATACTATTAAGATAACCAATATCTGCAATGAATTATCATGGGAAATGATCTTCAGCGTGCATTTTTTGTCAAACAGCACCACACTCCAGCCCAGCCCTCCACACAGGCGTTATGTAATGTCAGAATATGCAGAAGCTGACAAGCCTGATTATTTCATCCTGCACCTTTGAGTCTATTTGTCCACAGTTGCTGGTACTGCATGCCTGAGTATATCTTTATACTAAGAAATATGAGAGGCAGGCTGAGGAAGGTGTATGACTAGACCCCAACCATATCCCCTTGGGGTTAAGATCAAATGCATCCCTGTTTTGCTCTCTGAACACATTTTAGAGAGATAGAAAGAGACAAGGAAGGCAATGCACAGTAGCATCCAGTGTGAGGCGTGTTTAACCTAAACAGAAACTACAGTGGAGAAGATTACAACCTGATATCAGTGAAAAACACACACTATACATACTGACAGTATATGCAGACATGGCGACCATCTAGGGAGCAAACTTCCCAAAAAAAGTGCTTCAACAAAGACCAAGAAGACTGCATTATGAGACATACAGGGCTGCAGAACATGGGACTAGCTGCCAGTCTGCCACACACTGGAGGACTGCCAGTGGAACAATGAGCCAATTTAAGATTATTACGTCTTGTAAGCTTACATAATTAACATTTAGTACACATGTTTGCAGGTTGGTTTGTTTGACTGAACTGAGATTTATAGGTTGTGATTGACTGATTCTGTCACCCTACAAAGATTCTTGAGAGCACAAAGGAAGAAAGAACAAATTATAAGAACAGAAGAAGTACAGCTAATTGCCTTTAATGTCTTTATTGCGGTAAAGACTGTAACTGAAGAGGTGTGATCTGTGTGTGTTGGATCGCAGAGATTGCAAAAGCGCGCAGTATGCAAAATGGGAGACATGGAGCGATCGAGATTGATGGGGGAGACGGGCTGATAGAGAGGGAGGCAACACACACACACACACACACACACACACACACACATACACTGACAGTGAAAGATGTCTGGGGTGTTGGCAGAAATGTGAGAGAGGTGGCGGCTTTAGGAAGCGCTCATCCTTACAATGGTAACTGATTAACACAGCCTCACCCTGTTGGACGATCAATGGCTGACTGGAACTGACTCTGTATTACATCCTTTGAGAATTGAGATAGCAATATACAATATAAATAGACATTACTTGCATAAATGAGACAGTGTGTGTGTGTGTGTGTCTTGGCCATCCGTAAAAGACATCTCACTTTCGTCTCAATTATTGGACTGACCTCCGCCATTTCTGCCCCTTGGACCTTGGTACTTTTCTCTTTAAATTACTAATCAACTCTCCTGTCTGGCACCTGTGTAGCTCATTGCTTCCTTCAAGGCTGACTCGCTGGCACACACTACATCCCTGATTGATTGGCAGAACTCTCGTTCTAAGCCCCAGAAAGAAATGAAGGAAGTATTGACAGAGGAATTTCAGTGTAATCCACTGGGAGAGAGCCTGCAGAAGGCCGACTAAAGTTAGAGTTGGGAGAGTGAGATTCTGACAATTTCACGTGACGTGGGTAGGAGGGGACCCCCCGAGACTTGCTTCTGGTTCTTGCCCATAGTTTTGGCAACAAACATCAACTAAGTGCAACATAAATTATGCACGACTGGTGCAGCAGTCCAAGTTCCACTTTTTTTTGGAGCAGTTTCAGGCCAGACGAGTGGGCAGCTTCCCTTATTCACTCCACAGGCTTTTCACTCTCTGCACCAACACACCCACATATGGTACATACTGTACGCACAGGGTAATAAGGTGCACATGCAACTTGTTGACTGTCTGTCTGCCTCATGACGGAAGCTCAGTCACTACTCTGATTACCAAAGAAATACTGGGCAGAAGAAGTCAATTCCTTTAAAAAAGTGTAAAATGCATAGAATAGCTTACGATGACCTCCACACTCAAACTGCCCCTTGCTGCTTCTACCGCTTCAACCACTCACCAAGTCAAAGGCTTATGATCTTCTTTCACTTATAGCTACACTTTGAAGAACATGCTTTTGTGGAAGTAATGCTGATCTGGCAACCTCATTGTGACCTTTTTCCAGTTAATCCCATCTCTCTACTGGCCCGTTTACTCACACTTTCCACTCACTTGAACCAATTATTCACATTTTCCATTTAAAACCAGCAGTAACTAACAACCATTGTTAATTTCAGCAGATTTAACCTTCATCCATCCTCTGCCGTTGACCTGACAAACAGAATAAGTCACATCTGATAACGACTCGTACATTATACATTTTACTCTTCTCCACATATGCCTCATCATTCATGTCGATTACTCATATAACTTTCATGCTCTGCTCAATCCCCTACCTGACTTAATAGGAAATATAAAATGCTCCAATCTCATAATCCACCTCTATTCCATTTCTTCCTTCTGACCTGGCAACCCTGCAACCCTTTTCTCCACGTCACCGTCTTGCCGGCGCCCACACTCTAACACCTCCATTAAATAAGACAGGTCAATTATATCACGTGGCGGCATGGACAGTCCCAGTCTACATCTGGCCCTGCTTAAAACCATAGGGCATGAATGCCCCTGGAGGCTGTATTCAGAGGCTTATTAGAGGCACTTTTTGTGGGGCTAATCAAACACAGATGTTCACCAGCAGCACCAGAGGACTCCCCTGGGGCATAATTTACACTACTGAGGGATTATGGGTAAGATGGCTGGATGCTTGCTAATAAAGATACACAGTGGAGAGATGTATGTGGAAGGAAGGGTGGAGAACAGAGAGTGCCAGACAGAGAACAGGACAGTTTCTGTTGTAACTGTGAAAGCTGAGAGTTGCATCAAAACAGACGTAAATGAATAGTTTGACTTTTGGTAAATTGCTTATTTGCTTTCTTACAGCGACTTAGATGAAGATTGATATCACTTTCATGTCTGTACGATATATATGAAGCTACAGCTAGCAGCCGGTTAGCTTAGCTTGGCATAAAGAATTGAAACGGGGAAAACAGCTAGTCCGGCTCTGTCCAAAGGTGAGAAAATATCCACCTACTAACACAGCTACAGCTCACTAATTAACACGTTATATCTTGTGTGTTTAGCCAGTAAAAAATAAAAAAGGAAGAGCCAAGCTAGCTAGTTTTCTTCTGTTTCCATTTTTTTTTAGCTAAGCTAAGCTAACTGGCTGCTGGTGGTAGCTTCATATTTACTGTACAGACTTGAGAGTGGTGTTTATATTTTCATCTAACTCTAGGCAAGAAAGCAAATAAGTGTATTTCCCAAAATGTCTATTTTTTAAAGCTGTTGATAGAAATAGTTAGTGTGTTTATCTGTGGTCTGCTATGTACTTGATGTATGCCCAACCATGCAGGACATGAAGGAAAAAGTGGTTTGTTTTCAAAATAGAATAAAAATAAGATGAGACATACACTGGCCACGTTGTTTTCTCCTGTTTGAACACTTTTTTCAACAATATATTTCAACAATATATGTACACTCCAAAGCTTTGCTTTGAAATTGTATTTCAACTTTCTTCTTGCAGATGAGACAGGAAGCAGCAAATTTTTAGGCTCAGATTTTGCAGATTTGTCAGTAAATTAAATGATTACTGAAGACTGGGGGAAATGAAAACAATAACAATAAATCCTAAACATGTGGGGGCCTCATGAAATGATCTCAGGGCCAGATCTGGTCCCTGGGATGATATACAGGATATGACTTTTTGCATACATTCACTCTATAAATAAAAAGGGGGGACAAAATTACAGAACCTTTCAGTATCCAATCCAATAGTGCTGTAACACATTTTTAAAGCTCATAGCGTTAAAATTTTCAGACTGTGTCTGACAAATTTTGATTACACTATTTCATTATTTTCAAGGCCGTAGGTTGCAGAGTTTTTGTATCATCATAATGTGTTATTTTGTCACTCCCTGTATATCCCCCACCACAATATGTATGTGTATATACATTGTGGTAGAACGAGGACTAAACAATCAGTCAAAGTCAGTCATCAGTCAAGTCTACTGTATAAGATTTGTCCAACAAAGGGTAATATACCTCTCAATGTCAAGTCTGACTCGAGGTGAAATACTAATTTTAACTGTGTGGGCTGTAAATGGTCCCACACTAAATCATGCTGTAAAAAGGCCTATAAAGGCAGCTGGGAGGCAGTAGAGGAGTGAAAAGAAAGACATATCTGTCTTCTTTTATATCTAAAGGAGGACAGGGAACACATTGTTAAGCCAACCATATGGTTTATCTTGCAAACTCCAGCGTATAGCTTTAGTATAATGGGTCATATCTGCTAAGTTGACAAAAAGCACAGTGCTACTGCTGCTATGTCGTGCTGTCTTATATAAGCTCTTTCTGGCCTCTCGTTTTGAATGACAGACGGACAAACTGACTGACTGACAGCCACAGTGCCAGACAGTGAATGCTTTCTCAGGCTGAGCATCCAGATAAAAGCCACAGCTCACATCACTTCTCTGTCACTCGCCGTTTCATAGACTAGACACACAAACAGGGCTTAGTGAGGGTGGCTGGGAGTGGCGATTGGCCGTCTGGATCCCTTTGAGTTCACTTTGAGTCCGCTGGAAGAGGTCAAACAGGGTCAGGGTGTGTCCAGGTGTATGTATGTGTGGTCCACAGGCGCAAACAAAGCAAACAAATTCATTCAGTTTGTTGACATTTGTGCTTCCTACAAAGCTGTACACGATAAACCAGAGAAAAAGGTCAATTTACATTCACTCAGTTAATTTTGTCCTTTTTAAAAAGACACTCTGTGGCTGTCACATCACAGCTGAGCTGCTGTGTCCTAAACAGGCGTTGTGGTAAACAGAAACACAGATTAACATAACAAGACAATCAAGGGAAGCATTCCAGTGTGAAGGTGAGAAGACGTTCTATTAGGAAACAACAAATAAGCAGCACATGGAGCGCTCATCCCTATAAACTTGGATGAATTCAATCAATTTACATTTTACAAGGCCATTACAGGCACCAGTTTAATTGTGTGGAGATGGCGCTGCTATGAGTCTTGGCGAGGTCGCCATAGCAATGAATATAAGGTCACCATGGCAATGAGCTGTATATCTCAACTCCAATTATATGCACCACATACACACCAAAAAAAACTATGTGGTGCTTATGGTTTTAATGGAATGCATTTCCTGCCACTGGCAATGGCCAGACAAGTGACTTAAATGTAAATTAAAAATAAATGCTACGCCATGATGCAAGCCGACATGCTGACTCACCTCTGCTAACTGCAACCTGCTGAATGTGCTGCTGGGTGGGGTGGTGAGCTTGAAGTTCTTCTTGGGTGCCACCCAGGTCTCCATGGTCTCCAGCTTGCTAGTTGCCAGATTGGTGGCATGGTGCTTGACCAGGTAGCCCTGGAACTGGTCTGACTGGAAGTAGAGATGCACTGACACCGGGTGGCCCATGGGGAAGTACCTGGCAGAGTGTCGGGAGAGTGAGAATCCATTAGCAAACCTGATACCCGCTGACCTAGCTGTTGTGCCGTTTTTCAGGGCCAACAGTGTAAGCGGAGAAGAATATCTAGATTCACCTGGATAACGTCTGCAAGGAACCAGCCTTGGACATGCTAATGTGGCTGGATGCTAATGTGGCTGGATGCTAATGTATACTCTCAGTGAAGATTAGTGGGGAGTCAATGTGCTCTGTGATTGTGTGACATGGTGGACATTAATTCAGTGACCTTTAACAGAAACCCAATTGATCAAAGACATGTGTTGACCATGCTGATAATTCCCATTAAGCATTGTTTGTTACTATGCCTACGCTTGGGTAACCAGGGTTTTGGACCATTTTTATGTTTGTACATGAGTATTAGAGTGTAACAAAGATAAATAATGGATTAGTGAACAGTGTATTAAAGCCCAAGCACATTTGAGAACTTCTAAGTAAGTAAATAACACACCTTGTGATGGGCAAACCCCATTCCCTAAAGTAAGGTACAGACGTATTTTGCCGTGTTGAGCGGATTTGGGTATTAAGTATTTGTTCAAATTAAAATGTTTGTCACCTCTCCTCTTGGTTACACTTGTCTCTTCCTCTGCCTGGGACAGGAACTGCCAAACCAGGCTGGAAGGGTCCATTGGGATAAGTAGAGGGGTTCCCGGGGGAAGAAACCAAGTGTGATATAGTGGCAGGGGTGTTTTTGTTTTTATACAGGGGAATAGTCTGTTAAAGCACCTTTTTTTAAAGAAACATGTTTTAAAATAAACGTAAAGGTATTGTTAGATAATAACACTACAAATTGGAAAATTTCTGTCCTTGTGAGTATGTGGTAACAGATAATTGAATGTCTCTTTGAGTAGGTGGAGCCCACCTTTATATAAGGGAGAAGGCTGGAGCACAGGGGAGACTGTTAACTGGATGGGCACCGAGAGACACAACTACAGACGGCAGCTCCTGCCTTGGGCCCTTTTAGTGGCATAGCCAAAGTGCAGTTTTGTATTTTCCTAATTTGGGAAAATAGTTTATTTTTGTTGTGTTTGTTCTTTTTTTGGCCAACCATTTATTTTGAGCACGGTAAATATCTGTAAGGGTCCCCACTATGGTCTAAATAAACTCACATGGACTGCTAAACTTTGCTTGCGACCCCTTTTTTTTGTGCCTGGCTACTCAGCCAAACCTCACACACCTCTTCTATGCTAATTATTGCTTTATAATGTGCTGTTTGCTTCGGCATGTGCTCTGGTTCTGAAGTGGAAGGGATGGTTAAAGTAGACATGTGACAGTCGCGACCACAGCGTTCTGCTGGCTACAGCAATGCTGGCTGTATTGGCGGCAGATTGAGATTAGTCAGAGTTCTGAACACACACACAGATAATCCAACTAAACACATTACAAGTCTGCTGAACAAAGTTGAACTGGGTCATTCAGTCAGCTGAAGCCGAATGAAGGTCTTGCCCCTCTGATTAGTCTGTTGTTTGTTTGTGTGTCGCTTCATACGTGGCAGAGGGCCGGCCCTCGGGCAGCCAGCCTGAGTGACTTCTGGAAAAACAAAAAAGGGGCCAGGGTGGGCACTGCTGGGGAACGCTCCACAGCTGCTCTCTGCACACGTCCTGACTCCTTCTCGCCCAGATTTCTCATCCCTTTGTCTCTTCTGCTTCCTTGAGTTTGTCTTTATTCCTCCTCTTTTGCACACACACACACTGTCCCTCCCTGCTCCCCAGTGCCCATGGCCTCATCAGTATTCCACTAAAAGACCAGGAGTCAACCCGTCCCGGTAAATGCTACCCTGACAAGCAGAACAGCAAATATTTACACCCACAAGGATAGCAGTGCACACTCCCTCCTCTCCTGCTCCCTTTCCCTGTGTCTTTCTCCCTTTCTCCTCTTCTCTACTCTCCCATCTGCCTTTCCCCTCTTTGCTCCTCTCCTCTCCCCTCTTCTCCTTCTTTCATCCTGCTTTCTGCCCTCGTCCCTCGGCTCTCACTCCCCCCTGCTCTGCCTTTCCCAAAAGAGACGTGGCTGCCAGTGTGAGAGGCAGTGAGAAGGGGTCGGAGCGCAGCCTGCACAGACGCTCCATTCAGGCTTTTACTCCACAGTCTCTCCAAACGAGTCACAGCGGGCTGCAAAAAGAGCCAAATCCCTCTCCATGGCCTTTTTCTCCCTCTTGCTCCAGTCTCACGCTGAGGCTGACCCATCCATCTGTTGGTAGCACATCTGAATTCTACATGCATGCAAAATATGTGGCCACACACACACCATATGTGGCCATTCTTGAGACTTCAGACCAGGACTCGAATAAGACACCAAAAGTGTGGACTCATCTGGTGGGACTAAGCAAAACGTGATCGGTTTTAATTACCTGGCTTGATCAATAAAATTCCAGATCAATAAAACATAAATAAGACAAGCAGGGCTTGTGTGGTTATACCACACACAGTGTATTTAATTATTAGGCCTATAAACCAGAGTGTGGCTGACTTAAGAGAAAATCACAAGGCTCATTTTACTTTTTATTTGTAGTTTTTGTTCAGCTTGATCTGAACAATGCCTCACTGCAGCTGTGACTCATTGTAGCTCACACTATTTATGTACAAGGTGCTGATTTCTTCTCATATACTTCATGAACTAGCATCATATAGTTGCAGCACATTGCAGAGTATTAGTCATGCCTTTTTCTCTGTAAGAATTATGAGAATTTGTGTATCATTCATGGCTTCCACGCAGTGATCAATTTATGACAGAACACATAGACCAGACAGGACAGACAGTACGGCTGTGTGTTAAACCCTATTAAGTCTTGGAAAATGTAGACTACAATATCATGTGACAGCATATTTAACACAACATGACATGAATATGTTGAGTTAGCCTCAGTTTGTGCCTCTCGTGTATTACCATTACATTCAAGTCACAGAGGTTAGCACATGTTGGCGATGTTTGAAAGACCCACAAGGGTGTTTAACTACACTTACTGCTGCTCTGACAGTATTTCCAGAATCCTGAAAGACTCTTCTAACCATCTGAATCAAAAAATATTCTGTCTGTTTGCAGACAAAAAAGATTTTTGTGACTTCATGTTGTACAGATTGAGTAGAGATATGTCACTTCCATCAACCACCTTCGTGTGGGTTACAAAAAAGAGGCGCAACTTCGGAAACGGGTTAAAAATCTTTTGTGCAGCAGACGGAATATTTTTTAATCCAGATGGTTAGAGGAGTCTTTTCAGAACAACGTGGAGTGATCTTGAACGACCTACTGGGTGTTTCAAAGATCACCGGATAATTATTTTTCAGAAAATCGGCGGTTAGCTATGGGACTCGAATGTAATGTTTATACACAAGAGGCACAAACTGAGGCTAATGATAGGTAAGTCATTCACTGTGTAAATATATGTTGCAGGAAGGGTTAGGGAGAAAAGAAAAGAAAAGAAAAAAAGAATTTATATTGGTTATTTCAGAAAGGTGGGCACATTCCACATAAATCATTCTTTTTATTATGAACCCGCCTTCTCATCTGTGTTCAATTAGCTCCATTCCAAATACAGTGCAATGAAAGAATTTGGACTCAGCTATGTAACAACACCATTAAATCAGTTTTGCAAGCTTTCAGACACCTCATAGACGTCATCTTGACTTGCAGTATGCATGAGACCGGACCCAAAAGGCTTAATACAACACTGCAATTTGCTTAATATACACGGATACACTAACTGCATCACTCCTGGGTTGACACAGAGAAGCCCATATACACCTATAAATGTGCAAAAACACTCACACATATAAGGTGACACTTCAATGTGTGTGTATATGCTAATAGGAAGCAACACATACACATCAACATGATCACTCTTGAGTTGCTTGCACACACACATGCAGACATTTACAGTAGTTCTCTGTATTTCCTGCCGTTTGACCTTTGGCCCCTCAACCATCTAAAATTGCTTTTACATGTAAATGTTGCAGACTGAGCTTTGCTTGTTTGCCTTAAGGAAATGCTTTTTCTCACAGGCTCATTTCCTGGCAATGACAGAGATGTGGACCCCCCCCCTCTCTGTTAGACATGCAAAGACACACACATGCAAGTATGTAACCACCTTTCCCATGGTCTGCTCTTACTTTCTCTTTCAACAGATGCAGCGTATGAGTAGAAACAGCTGTAGCTGATAGCTGGTTTTGAGGTTTGGCAGATGGAAACACGCTCCCTTTCTCTGTTCGGCTTTACCCGCAGGACTTTACAGAACACCCACAATGCAGCAGGGTGGGGGAACTCTGCGTTGGCACTGGACGTCCTGCTTCATTGCTGCTTAAGAGGAGCAAACCATCTCAGCTGACACGAGGCGATCAGTTTTGTGTTGCCTCCTAGATTTACTCTACTCCACTTTGTTTGTTGATGTCATTATGATGAAAATAAAGATGTGATCTTAATGTTTGCTGCTACTGTAGGTGTTTTTTTGTTTCGAGGTAAGATGCTTTTCATGAGATGCATGGGGCCTTCTGTCACACATACGCAAATTAGCAATTTACACCTCTGCTTTCTGTTTTGAATCAGCATATTTAATTTGGCACTGTTTTTTAATCGCTTTGTGTCTGGATTTCATCACTGTGCAAATAAACTAACCTAAAATGCTCCTACATCAGAAAACAAATGCTGTTGAAAACCCTCACTGAAGTACATGAAGCTGAAATGTTCCATTTGGCCATTAAACATGAAAGCAAATTGTGGTTTTCCCTTTTCATTTTGACCACACGTATGTTAACAGCACTGGAACTCATACATTTCCACTAATAACACACTGGCCTGAAGCGACAGCTTTCAGTGCCATGACCCATATAGCCTCATTATCTCTGGGATAAATTGACAGAGTGTGATATCGTGTTACAAAATGAATAGCATTACCCAGAGTTCCCAGCTGCTGATTGGAACCACTCATTGTTATTCTATTTCCATGACATGTGATCCCAGACAGAGACGATGCACCAACAGAGATACAAAAGGTTTTTATGTATGTTGTGGTTTCTCGTGCTAACAAGGGTGTGGCTGGCTTTTGAAGTGCACCTGTGGATGTAGGTGCAGATGTGTCACGATGCTGCGATGATGATGATGACAAAGTAACAAGTATTTGCATAGGTGAATGTGCGTGTGCTTACTAAAACTAACCTGCAGCTGTGATCCTTTGGGTTTCCTTGCAACGAGGCGGCAGCTCTGGCCAGGCCCAGTCGTGAGAAGGAGTGGTAGTACGTGAGTTGAGTGTCCGACAAACTGGCCACGCCATCTGGCTCGTCGTACGCGTTCTCCCAGTACGAATTCAGGCTCGGCGTTCCCTGGGGAAAGGGTCCAAACAGGTAGGCGTCCAGCTGGTTCACTATCTCCTGGTTCACGCTGGCTTCAAACTTCCTGGCAAAGAAGGTGGGCCGCACCGTTTGCTGCAGAGGGAAAGGGAGGGAGGGGGGCGACATAACAGCAAAGTGAGGAGGGATGAGATAAAGAAAAAAAGAAAAAGAAGAAGATTAGGGAATGGTGGTGCGCCAGGATGGCAGGGGAACAAATATGATGTGTTAGATGTGTGTGGTAGTGACGTGTTGGCAGAGAGAAGAAAGAGAAGGCAGAGTGAGGTGGTAGCAGATACAACAGAGGTAAATCCTTTCTGTATGGAAGAGTGAATGAATTACATTATATTTAATATAATATATAGTCATTTATTTAATGAATCTCTCCTCGATCTCTCTCTTTCATTCATTTGCTGAACAAATGGTCTATATGTATTAGATCTTGTGTTCTCTATGTCAGTGGTTCCCAACCTGGGGTTTAGGACCCCCCCCCCCCCCNCCCCCCAAGGGGAAATTGCACATTTTTCCCTCCTTTAACATCGTCAGAAAATCGATGCAGCAGAACCAGATATATCGTTTAGATATAACCTTTTTTTAGTCCACACATTCTTCTTCCTTGTTAAAACCTGGTTCCTACATTACCCACAATACAACTCGACCGCCCACAGTTCGGTCGGAGATTCTAGTGTGCTAGTAGCAGTGGACACAAAGAAGAGGAGTGGGCTACAGAGGTCTGGTAAGCTCACTCCTTTCTAACTGCACAGTGACATCACTTGAGGCAATTTATGGGACTTCACGAGGCTTCCTCTAGAGCAACAACAGGCTTGATACTTTTTTCACATAATAAGTAAGTTAGTAGCCTCCAAGACCTGTAAACAGACTTTGATGTGCAAAATTGGCGCAGTTCCCATTTAAGAAAAGAGGAAAGCACAACATTTCTGGTACACAAAGTCATGCTTTCCTTTTCAGACTTTGCTCTAATATTTGCAGTTTTTTTGGTAAATTACTGGATAAATGTGCTTCTTCAAGACTCTAAAACTAAAAAAAAAAGCTGGCACACACATGCAACCAGTGACGAAAGCTCGCAAGTAAACATTACTTTGTTTTAAGGGGTCATAAGCCAAAAAGGTCTTTGTGGTTCCCATGAGTCAATTACCCATTATTCCAATTTGTCAAAACAATGCTCTCACTATAATATTCGAATTAACAAGGAAACTATCCTTAAATACCTGTCTTACCCCTGCAGACAGGATGGGGGAAAACATACTGTACTACAGTATACATTTCCTGAACTGAAGACATTGTGATTGCTATCTCAGATGCAGGGCATGCTGTCAAAGGTTACGGATAAATTGAGAAGAAATTAAATTTCCCATTGATCACATCACAATGCAACTATTGATGAAAGGGTTTTGGGTGCATTGCTGGATCTGCAAGTCACTCAGGGCATCTGTGTCAGACAGTTTCATTACAGGAATTATATTAAATGTTGGTGGCTAAAGGAACTTGACTAAGAAAGATGAGAAGATGCATGTATCTTGATACAGCAGCTGTACGGTTTTTCAGTCCTTTCCTTTTTCCTTTTTTGTATTTATCCATTCATTCATCATCTCCTTCTCAACACCTCTTTGTATTTGTCGCAATGTCTGGCCTCCCCCACTCCACCCATGTCTTTCTCACCCTCTCTGTCCCTGCCACACTGTTGCTTGTGTGGCTGATGGTGCTTCATGAAATCTGCCGCCTCCACAGCTTGGCTTACGCACAAAGACATCTTTTCAGTCCCAGACACAAAACTATTTACCGATAGTTACTCAGCACCGGACACCTCGGTGTTACCTGGGCAAAAAAAAAAAAAGGAGACCTAATCAAGCCGCGGCACACTTCAGCTTTTTCTCATGCTGGAAGGGCAACTGTAGGATGTCGGTGTGGCTTCACACAGCACCAGATGATGCATTGACACTCTGTGATCGGCTACAGATATCAAATGAAACGTGAAGGAGGGAGGTTTTAGTGTTTACACATTGCCAGCTTTTGTGCGTTCTGACATGCCCTCAGTGCAGTCGACTGAAAACACCAACCTGTCGCAGCCTGTCTTTCCAACAGACTTCCCAAATGCACCTCATTCTGAAACACATTACTAAACAATGATGCACTAAGACAAAAGGCATATCCCCGTTCTCCCTCTCCAGAATAACCCCCTCCCCTGGTGAGTGCACTTCAACATCACTATGTTGGAAACTCGACAGTTGCAAACCAAATTGAAGCCTGCTCTGCTTGTCTGTATCTTCCCCAATGCTAAGGTTCAAAGGGAACCTCGAATCGTGCGCTCAATGGGATATTAAGTCCTATTAATACCGGGGCCTGGCTGGCTTCTGGAAAGGCTGCTTTGTTCCCAGGGTTGGACTTCACTGATACCAGGGTGCCAACCAGACCCGGCGGCAGTGCCAAGGACCTGTGGTAATGTGTTGGCACTGAACTGCCAGAGACTGAGGCGAGACAGATGGTGAACTGAGGTCAGCTTTGACTGGTATGTGAAGGACAGGAGAGATGAAGTGAGTCACAGCACTTAAAAGATATGACTTGAAGTGATATTTAACTGTGGCAGAACGTTTTCACTTTGTACCGCAGCTTTTACTTTTTTTAGGAGGACAGTAAAAGTCAAACTGGAATACTGCCTTTCTCTGGGGTCCTGGAGTCACTGCCACTCATTCACTAACCCTCTTCTCTCCCTCATACTCAAGCCAAAGAGGATCTAATTAATATTCATTTATTTTCTCTTTCAGGGTCATACAATTTGAGACGTAATTTTGCACATATTGATTGTGAAAGCTGTGGGAACAGGCTGGATGCTGAGGTTGAGAGGACAGACCTTGAGGGCAGAGAATTTAGAGATTGACTGCTGCTGATTTCCTACGGCCTACTGAGGGGTGTGTGCTGCATATGTACACTGAAAGTGATGGATTCTTTTCATTTTAATTGTTGTATGTTTGTCTGACGTCTCTGATGGACATCTGCTGGAAGACCTTTTATCTGGAGCACTTGAGTTAAGCCCAGGACCTGTAATTATCAACCTGCTAAAAGGGAAGTTTTGGACTTAAATAGAAGATAAAAATAAAAATCCTTCACTTTTACTCCTACTCACAGATCTAAGAATAAAACGTATTGATCAAATTTATTCTGAGTAAAATATGTTTTTAAATGTATCTTGAATTTTGATCCATAATATTTATTTTTGACACTAGTCGTTCAGCACAGCCACATTACATCACACATAATGTTTGTGTATGTGACAAATAAACCTTTGAATCCTTGGATATTAAACTCATTTTTTTGTATTCCTAAGGGATGAAAATGGCATGATTAAAGCAGATATCGATTCTGTTTGCATTCCTTTTCCTTTCATTTTTACCTGCTGTACCTCGTCTACCTGCTGCAAGCTCTAGTCAAACTTTTTTTTTTAAGTTCCATTTTGGCAAATGTCCTATAGTTTCATCCCTACCTTTAGGATCGGAGGCTACTTGTTGTTAACATCATGTGTTAATAGCTACTGGAGATATTAGAATTAACAACATAGCAGATGTAGGGTAAATAAATATGTCTGATTGTGATTAAGCGTGTGATCACTTGAGAGCTTAAAGGTTCCTCCTGCACCTCACTGTCAGTACGCGCAAGTTGCTCTTTTTTCCACTTTTAGTGAAGAACTTTTTAACTCCTAAGCTGGCTCTTTGGAGCATTCTTCTTTTGCAACTTTATTTTCATTGCTATTTTCATGCTAACAGAGTGGGTTGACATGACACAATACTAGTCAATTTTCCCAGTATTTTACATCATGTTCATATCGTAGTCTTGAGGTGAAAGCCAATTTCTCCATTCAGTTTCACTGGTAATTGCAGTCCACTCGTCCTTGGTTGGAGGGTTTGCCTGCAGCTATTTCTATGTGATGGCTTTCTTGCTAGCAGCCAAAAGTATTTTAAAGAAATGTCATAAGTTTATCAGGGATTTTGCCCTGGTATTATGCAACAAAATGTATTATTATTATATATTATTATGTATTACACTATACTATTATCTAACTATACTTCATTGTATTTTATATTCTATGCTATATTGCTGTACTATACTATATATTATGTTATACTATACTACTGCATTTCACTTTATAATATATTTTATATATAATACATTATATTATACTATAGTATGTTAATATGTTATACTGTTTTATTACATTATGTACCATATCATATTTCTATATTAATACAGACAAGCACTAAGTATCATTACTTCATGATATTATATATTATTCTGGTGTACGTTGTTATATAGATGGTATATTACTCTTTACTTTGCTGACTTTGCGGCTACTTATCACACCACTGTGTCACTTCACTTGAGACAGTACTGCACTATTAGTACAGTGGGTGCTGTGTGTATACTGCTTGCCTTGTTAGTTTGAGTTTTGCTCTTGCATGGTTTCTATTTTTATTTCTATTCTTATTTTTATTCTATTTACTTCTAATTCTTTCTTTTTATTTACTTTTCTCTATGTATCTGTACTTATTTCTGTCCTTCCCCTCTGGGGATCAATAAAGGTTTATCTTAATTAACTTCTATTCCAAATATTTCATTATCTTTTGAAAAAAACATGAAAATATAGAACAAGTTCAAAAAATCTGAAAATGGTCAGGCATTTTTTTTTTAACCACATGCCTTCAGCATTCGTTTGTCGTTTTGTACAAATTTCAATTTCAGAGTTCTTTAGAGAATTCCTAAGTGTGATTCTTAGCAGCTTGATAAATATGGGCCCTGACTTACAGTACTAGCGCCACTAGTTCTGCTCGTGACCAAATGACTGATCATAAAAGGCTGCAAGCAAAGAGAGATTTTCTCCACATTCTTGTTGTATGTTACCTGAATTATTACCTGAAAGCGGTGGAAGTCTGCAGGCTTGAAGTCGTTCGGGGAGCATCCACACCAGTCGACGATGTGCTTGTACTGGCACTTGCAGCCCAGTTTACGGTTCCAGTTGGTGATGCGCAGGTTGTTATCCACCATGCTCTCACAGTGGGCACTGTTCTCCAGCACTGTGTGGAAGAAGGACTGGGTATTGAGAAACAGAGACAGAGACAGAAATGGATAGGGAGAAAGGGAGGGGGGGGGGGAGCAGAGACAGAGAGACAAAATTAGAAAATTGTATACCTTTTATTTTTTACACCATTCAATTCACGCAGTGGAAATAGAGTAGCAGCAGAGAATGGAGATTCACAGTAGCTCGTGATAAAAATCCAATTCCCCCACAGAGATCATTCAGTTCTCATCCAATCCTTGTATACAGCTAGAAAGTCAGACTTCACATCTTGCCTTCACTTTATGATTTTATGTCCGCCTCCGAGTTCTTTTCCCCCTGCATCTAACACAGCGATGAAAAGAGAATGGTGTATACTGTTTCTATAAGGGATGCAGTGCTTACCTGTCAGTCAAAGGTTACGAAACACTCGAACACGTGAAAGCGGTGTCTGTCTGTGTGTGTGTGTGTGTGTGTGTGTGTGTGTGTGTGTTACCTCGGCAGGCAGCAGAGTGTAGGTGTAGAAGCGCTTCATGTTGGTGACCAGGTCGTCCTTGGAGTTGATGACGTATTCGACGAACATCCGGTTGAGAAGGAACCAGTCGGACCCGCCGTCCACTGAGATGCCTTCTGGGATCTTACGGTCACCCAGCCGCCACATGTGGGTGTCGCACTCATAGAACAGACGATCCAGACCCTGCTTACGGATAAACCTAGTGAACACACACACAAACATGTGGTTATACCACTGACTACTGAGTATAATTAAATATTTAAAACAGTGAGGGATAATTGCAAACTGAAATACAAAAGACTTTAAAAACACAATTTTTATAAGAACAAGCACTCTCTAGTTCTTATTTTATATTTAGAGGGACACATGCATAATCAGCAGCCGATTTATATTTTTATATTTACTTTCTATAAACAGAAGATTTAAACAGAAGAGGCCCTTGTTGACTGTGAACTTCAGTGAACATCGTCCTCTTTCAGAAGGAAACAACTTTTGAGTGCATATAAAAAAAAAAAATCAAGGTGAAAATCTTGACCTGCTCCTTCTAAAAGCAATCTGTGTTCGTTTTTTTGTTTTTTTTTTGGTGAAAATTGTAAAAACCGAAAGAGATGAGCTACAAAAGAGCAGAGTACACACTGAAAATATGCTCAGGTAGATGTTGACACAACTCAACTGCCACAATAGCGAAAGAGATTACAGATGAATCATTTTAAACTATAATTGCGATTAGTTTAGTATAGTAATAGCTGCATATCCAAACATTACTTTCCTTTGCGTCAAAGCAGAATTTGTCTCCTGTCCTTGGCCTTACACAACTTAACAAATGTGTCTTTCGCACTTGTCACTACACACTTTTATCAACAAGAAGAGTGACACCCTGCATACATAATGAATGGTGTTACTCCTGTGAATGTATCGAGTGTCAGATGGAGGGAGTCAAATTCAGGTCAGCCAGGTCAGATTGTTCCTCCTGTTCTCTGAACTGTGACAAAGACTGTCGAGGTATTGACCTTGTGGCTCGCACGTATATACATACGCAGATGACATTTAAGAAACGCACTCATGCATTTTCCAAGCATTTAAAATGTTTTCAGCCATCCACACGTATAGTGGTGGATTACCAAGATCATCATTGTTGGTAATATGGAATTAAATCAGGAACAAAACAGCTTCACTCTCATAAAAACAGCACTGAATAAAATACTGTGACTGCAAATACAAAAAGGTACCGCTGAGTCACGCTGACTCATGCATCCGTGCTGGATGATTTTTTTTTTTTTTTGTCTTGTATTTCGGGGGATATTTTTGCCCACAGTGTCAGGTGGGGACTGGTTTGTCATAGGGGTGTTATGAGGCAGAAAGTAGAGGGCGGTATGGTGGCGGCAGCAGAGAAGGGTTGTTCTGGCAGCAACCTCACTAGTTCACCCCACCAAGAAGGTTAATTAATGAAGCCACAGATGGGAGCTAATTGTATTATGATTCAGTGACCACGCCGTGCTGGCAGGAGCGCGCTGTGTGTGCGCATAGGTGCTGCTGTGTGTGAGTAAGTGAGACAAACACAGAGAGCTAGCCAGAGAGTAAGCGAAAGGGTGGGGTGTTAAAAGATTAAAATGAAGCTTGAAAAATTTGCATCTCACCTGGCGTTGTCCCTGCCATGGGACTTGATGAAGTTCATGTCTCTGTATTTGGACAGGAAGGCCACCAGCTGGTTATTGGTCCTGAAATGGAAGAAAATGACTTACTTTTGACTGGAAACATATGGTGAGACCTAGCTGGAGGGAGGTGGGACATTGAGTTTTGCAGTACAGCCCATGCTGTAGGTGCAATGTCAGTGTTGGAGTAGTATGCAAATGAATCCACCTGTTACTGGTTGCTATAAAAGTTCCTTAAAGACACAGTGAAATACTAATAATCCTGTGTTGCTGTGTTAATTGTTCAGTTATCTCTGCTATACGCTAAATGTCATGCTATGTCATTATATCAAAATATCCCTCTTTCTGTAAAATGCTAAAACGCTTTTGATGACTCATCTTGAACTCGGGGGGGGTGATCTGGAGCGACTGCCTAATCTTGCCCATCATATATAAACCCACACTGTGGCTAGCAGAGGGATATCATGGGGGGGGGTTGGATTTAAAGTCTACAAAAACGTCTAATTGATTCATTTCTCCCTCTTCCTCCTCCTGCTCTAACAAAGCAGGTGTGGGAGGATGTGAGTGGCAGCCAACATTTCTCTACAGCTCTGTATCGTGTTGCTTTTGTTAAGCCACGCACCCCCCCCCCACACACACACATTGCGTTTCTACAGTACGTCATGTTACAGAAGCAACTCTACACTCTAACTTCTGTTTTGTTGTCACTTTAAAGGCCCTGAAAATATATTTTCTCAATTAGTGTCTTACTGTGAGTGATGGGGTCCTACATGAACGCACAGTTTTCTTCCAAAGTTCAAACTGTTTTGGTTAGTCAAACAGATTAATTGCATTGTGGAGTGTTACACTCTTAATAAAAAACAACCAACGATGGTTATTGTTCCAAACTTAAATTTCATTATTTCGTTATTTAGTCATGAATATTTAAAGACCCTCTCCAGACACTCTCTCTTTAAGACATATGAAATACCCTGCTTAGAATAGTAATTTGTGTCTGATGTGTTTTTTCCACAACAAAGTTAAATTGACTAATTAAAAATCTCTTCAATTTACATCTACTCCGTCTCCCTCATTGAAAAATCCCAAATTTATGAATATGCAAATATTTATTGTTTTCTCAAAAGGTAGCTACCAGACACAACACGTCTCCTACTTCACTGAAAAGACCATTCTCAGTGTGTGCGCACAGGAGCCTTCAAGTTTCCACACCACACTTGGGTAAGCTGCATACTGGACCAGGATTGGCTCCAGACTAGTTGTGATTGTGATGTCACAAATCATGCTGGTACATACACACGTTAAACTGAGATTTAAGGTGATCACAGAGTAACTTTCCCCCTTCAGCAGATGTATGTGAAAACAAACTCTGCACATCCATCGTTCTGCACAGTGAAGATTAAACATCCAAGTGAAGCAACAAGAAGCAAAACACAGTTTTAATGTGAAAATACATTTTCAGTGGCTTTAAGTCACGTAGTGATCAATTAAAGACTCCGGCTGAACTCAGTGTCAGTCCCTCAATCCCTTCAAGCCGTTACAGCTATTTAGGATTATACAAAAGATTGTGCTATCCATGATTTTGATGAATGACTTCATGCTGCTCTTACATTGTAGAGCAGTCTACTCCCTCATGCATAGGCCAGACAGGCTAAAAGCTTTGCTCTGCAGGCTATGCCCCAGTCAATGGCTTTAACATTTCATCTGTGGTGGAGCCTTTCATGATGGCTTGGCTTGCCTTTCTAAAAGAGCAGCGAGGTCCTGGTAAAAAGCTCAAGGATCAGTGGGGGGAGGGACAAGTGCATATTAATGTCATTTTCTCTTGAAGGAGCAATTTCACAGCCTGGGGGGCTTATCTTAGGAGGTCGTGAGTCATAAAGCCTACTGATGATGTGCTGTACAGACACATGCAGTCTTCTCTGTCTCTACTTCCCACACTCACACGTGCACACGCATACATGCTGTGTATCTGCTAGTATGCACACTGACAATACAATATACATGCACAGAGACACACGAATGCTTGTAGGCACGCAGACACGCAGACACACAGAGTGAGGGGAATTCCTGTCAAGCTTCAGATTTGCCACCTGAGTGGTCACCCCGTCCACTGGGTCTAGTTTGCTTACTGTCAGCCCTGTGGCTGCTCTGTCTCACAGTGGTATTCACACGCAAACATTACAGCAACACACACACACACACACGACACACACACACACACGACACACGACACACTCACTGATGTGAGTTTCAACCCCACCTGACACCTAAAAAATGTGCACCTTTTCAATATCATAGCCAGTTAAACTTCAACACTGTTTCACTTCCACGGTCTTACTGTTAAATTAATAATGTTCCTTTTTATAACAAGGACTTCAAATATACCATTCCAGGGGAATAGTTGAATTCCAATGGCTGACAGGTTACGAACCCACACTCTAGCAACACTCAAACAAATGAGAGATGGGTCATGCATTCATCATCTTTGTCCTGGAAAAACCTACAAAAAGTTCTGTAACTTAATTTAAAAATCCTGCAGGTTTTTTTTTTAAATTTTAAATAGTTTTAGAATAAAATGTTCAAATGAGTTGGCTTAGTTCTTAAGAGGAAATGACACCTATCACTTATAGAACAAAGCTAAATTATGAGACACACTTTCCAGAGACAGAGATGACAAAGTGAGTGAGATGAGAAGATATGACGCCTGCAGCCAGTCATCACAGAGCTCAGACTTCTTAAAAGCTGCTGTAAAGTCCATGAAAGGGGCTTTAAAAAAAGAAGAGGTAAAAGCAAGGAGACTGTGTAGATAAAAGCTGGGAAAGAGGGTTGTACTCTGACAAAGCAAGCGTGTAACTCATCCACACACACACACACACACACACACACATAGTATATCTCCCCCTGGATGCACAGCCCCTCTGCTGGTGTGAGGGGCTCTGGGTTTGCCTTTGAGAGCCATCCATGCGGCAGGACAGACATTATCAGGGAATTAGAGGGGAAATAATGCTTGTCTCCAGTCCCACTGATAACAACAGCAGTAGTCAGGGCAGTCAGGGCAGTCAGTACGGTCACAACGGAAAGTTGTGACCAAAGACACTGCAACTTAAAGCTACAATAAGGAAAGACTGGTGCAGGTTCACAGTACATTATAGTTGGATAAATGCAGTTCCATCAATATAAATAATGGGTTACAGCTTAAAATGAATTGACAAAGGAAGTGGGAATAGAGGGAGAATAAGAATAAGGGTCAGGTTATGCTTGAAAAGAACTAGAATGTACGACATGATGTCCACCCTTGCTGGAAATCAAATGTATTTATAGTTGTTCCAAATGGCCACACTCGAAGGCAGAAGGGAGAGACGTGATAGTGTTAAATATGGGGGTAACAGCGCACATTTTCACATTTTCATATAGTCTGTCCCGTAAGGCATTCACAGTGTTAGAAATAGTTGTCTAACAAATGAAAAAAGAGGGCTAGAAAGAGAAGTTCAAACCCTTGCTCTTTTCTCACCTCCACAAAGCTGGCCAATCACGGTGTGAAGTGGGTGTGAATGTCGGATTGTTGGTTTTAGAAAGTAACAGAAATATCCCCAGACCGACATCGTCTAGGTGTGAGCAACAAGCAGTTCTGATGTAGCATACTAGCAGCTTAACACACGGTTGTATTTGCAGTCTGGCAAAAGTGAGGCATCTGCTTATTCCAACATGTTTTTCTGTGCTGTAGTGTGCTATAGTAAGTCCATAATGATAATGTAATGCTGAGGTGTTTATTTCTGAGGGAGAATGTCTTTCTGCGTGATCCCGCTCCCAAAGAAATCAGAGAGAATTGTCAGCGACAAAACAGCTGAATGGGTTTCAGTTTCTTGCTTGAGGACACTCGAGTAGCACGGATGCTCCCTCTCACAGGGGCTTGAACCCAGACCTGCCACTTAAAAGGACCATATTTGCAAGTCCAACTCAGTAAATATGCAGTGCGCAGACTTGGTCAAATCCAAGCTGTGGTTACAAATGCACTTGCTAAGCAAAGATACAAGAGTGCAATTTCCATATTTCCATATTGCATGGATCCAAAACATGCAGTTCCCTCTTGTTCCCCTACCCTAACTGCTTATTCTCGCTCCCTCGCCTCTCTCCCTGTCAGTTTTGCCTCTCGGCTCCCTCCTTCCCTCCATCAATCGTTTCGTTTCCCAACAGATGGGGCTTAAAACCTCCACTGTCAGCCTTTTTCTCAACAACATCACCCTCATGCAAATGAGGAAGCAAAAGACGGGAAGAAAACAGTGTCTCGGTGCACACACTCGCAAATACCTTTAATCATGCACTGACAGACAGACAGACAGGCATACAGACAGGATAAACATGCAAACATGTACACAGATAGGTGCTGAGACACTGCAGACAGCAACACATAAGACGTGCACACACTGGTGCAGAAACACAGAGACACATACACAGACAAACAGACAGCATGTCAGGAGCATGTCAGCATGTCAGGAGCGGAACTGAACCCGTCTATGAACAAAATCCACATTTGCCCCTGCATCTTGGCTCCAGCTGTGGAGACATCAGATCCAACTTCCTTTTAGCCAGTGGCCATTACAGCTCGTCTAAATCCAACGAGTGGACATCTGGCTGCGCAGAAGAGATAACTCTCTCCTTAATAGGAGGATTTTAATTGGCTGCAGAGCTATATCAAAAACCCAGCAGACCCTGAACTCCCAGAAGGACTATAAACTCACATAAAAAAAAGTACAAGTCACAAAATTTCTCCTCCAATAGGCTATTTCCATGACTTCATGCCCAGTTCATGTAGACTTTGTGGCTTTAATTACTCTTTACAGCTATTTAAAAGGGATGTTCATGAGTGGAGTGACAACTTTCGGACTGTACAGTACAGAACAGGCATGGAAAGTCAATAGGTATTGGCCCTGGGCAATTAAATTGTAATCAGTTCACCATGTAACCCATTCAATGGAGTGCAAACAAGGAAGCAGGGACTTGGAAGTGAAGGTGTTAACAAATAGTGTGTGAGAAAAGCTGAGGTTCTACTTCATTGATCTGCTTGGTTTGGAGTGACTCTTTATTTAAAGCTCACAGTTAACAACAGGAGCCCAGACCAGTGTGTATTGAATTTCTTCCATATTGGCTGGGAGCGGTCTACTATTGCTGTGTCCTGGTGACTGCCTTTGTCACCTATATTAGATGCTTGCCCCTACACCTCACTTAATTTCCTTACAGGACAATTCATTACCAGACTGTCTTCCCCCCAGGCCTCCCCCACTATCCTCTGCTGAACTCCCTTTGCTGTGAGATCCATCTTTGTTACCTGATGGGGTAGTCGGCAGCACTGAGGTTGATGAAGAAATCCCAGCTCCAATCCCTCATGGCCAGCAGGTCAGCCATGCTGCGAAGATACATGGTCAGCAGACTGGCACCACCCCAGATGGTGGCCATGCGCCAGGGTGTCACCCTCACATTCGGATACTGGGCAGCCAAGGCATGCACCTGCCTGTGCAGGTAGTTAGAGCGCTGGAACAAAGGAAATGATCACACACTGATTAATATTGTCTGATATCAAGAGATAAAATTTTACAAGTTAATGCAATTGAAAAACAAAGAAAATTTGAATATTCTAACCAAGCTTCCATTGATAAAACAATGGATTTAAAAGGGCTTGACTGGTTTTACATTAAAGGTACACTGTGTTTGTAGGCTCTCTGTGGCTCACCTGATCGACATGTATGTAGTAGTAGTGCGAGGTGTGGTAGATGGCTTTGAAGAGGCGCTGAAACTGGCGAGAGGCTCGTCCATGGACCACCAGGACAAATGCTATTCTGACTGGTTTTGATGGAAAGCTCTCAGCAGAGTCCTCATCCCACTGGACATTAGCATTGGCTTTACCTGTGAGGAATAAAGACAACGTCTATATTTATGTAATCAAACCAGTGAATATAAATCTTGTATTAACTCCATTTAATTCACACAACATTGCATGGATTCTTCATCAGTAATATAATCAGGGGTTGGTTGCTTGTTTGATTACCAAATCTGTTATTTATTTGATCATCTATGAGAGGCTGCACAAACAGCCCTATTAGTCACTACATGATGAGGAGCACCTATAAATATCTTCGAGGGACAAAGAAAGCAAATGCCAAAGCATAATGAATACAGTTATTAATGATAATTAAATGTTATTCTTTTATTAAACAATAAACGGAAATAGCTAAACAACAAGGTTGCTAGGCAACACAGTGAGTAGCAGTTAGAGTGGTATGATTAGCATATTCATAAAAATTAGCTGCTGTGTCAAAAGTGAACATTCAGTGGAGATTTTACATTGTGTAAGTGTAACACAGTCTGAACTGAGGAAGTACCTGTTTTATAACTACCAATCAAGATGCTCTCTTGAAGATATAGTAAGACTGAAAAACACTGACTGTAAGAGGCAGATGTAGTTAGTTAACTTCCCTTTGCTCTCCACTGTGTCATTTAAATACACCTGATGTTCTTAGGAGGCCAAATTGGTCAGGATTACGCCCAGGGAAAGAAAGCCATGTTACAACTGAGATAATAATGAATAAATGAATAAATAAGAACAAAAAGTTCATACAGCTACTTCAGCCCTACTGTGAAACAAAAAAAAAGCAAAGCCACAATACCATGAGCCACTCATCCATTTTATTATGTGATTGAATTGGAATTATGACAATTTTAACCAGACACTACACACACTGTAACTACTATCCCCACTCAGACAGGAATCCTATAAGAGATTCCTCTGGGGCTTTCAGGGTGGAGCAAGGTTTGACAATGTGCCATCATTCCTCTCAAGCAAAACTCCCAGAAGATGCCTTAGATTTCACACAAATGACAACAATAAGCATGCAGGCAAACACCGCCCTGGTCGCGGCCTGCCAAGCTAGCCACTATCAAATGAAACAATTCCAACAATCTCTGGGGAGCCATTGGTAACCACACATAGCTCCATTGTGTGGTTTTGTACCACCCTTAAACGCTCAAAAACAAACACTTGCACATCAAACCTGAAAAAAACCTTCCTCGAAGCTGTTCTGCACCAAGCCCACCAACATTATCCCAGACATTGTTTGTTTTTAAATCTTCAGTTTTTACAGCCAATGTGCACACGCAGCTTATGAGACATGTTTGTTCACAGAACGTGCCTTAAGGAGATTAATGACTATAATTTGGGACTTCAGTTCCCAAGAGCCTGTTTGCGCTGAAGAAGTAGAGGAAGCTGAGGGAATACCGGGGTGGCGGCTGCTTATTCCCCTAGCATTACGTTTCCTCAAAAATGCCCCTCCTGGCACCTCTCCCCGTCTGGTCCCAGTGTCCTGTAATTACTCAAAATTTAAGGGCAAGTGTCCGACATGTCTTATCTTTATGAGTTGACAGGGGCGGGCTAAGAAGGCCTGGTCCCTCACGTTCAACTAATCTCGTTCATTCAAATTTAAGGGCAGGTATCCAACATGGCTTTATTTAAAGGTTGACCACAAGGTTGGGGTTAATGACACGCTCCCTTGGCTCCAATTGGCCGTGGCTCCTGTCAGTCACTCATACTTATTTCTCGCTTCTCTCTCTCTGCATGTGTGTGTGTGTGTGTGGGCGACAGCTCAGGGGGGAAATCTGCTGTGGGCCGTATCAGATTGAAGGGTAATTGGTGGCCAGCTAAGAAGGTTCACTGGTTTGCTTTGCACACGGATAATTGGCCAGTCGCTTCACAAAGCACTTTGAGAGTGCGTGCTATGCTAGCTAGCTGAACTAATGAGCACTGCTGTGCGTGTGTATGTGTGAGAACTTAAATTTTACTGTCAGTTTTGTTATGCATGTGTGTTTATCTGCAGAAGAGCTTTATGTGTAGTATTTTCGAACAGGCTCTGCACCTGAAGAGACCGCAGGCCTATTCCGAAAGAAAAAACAGAAGCCCTCCTCTTGAACTCATCACTCTTCATCATCCTTCCCATCCCCATCAATCTTGTAAACTGCCTCTCCCTCATCTGCTATCACCCAACTCTCTTCTTCCATCATGTTGTGTAACTCCGGGCTCTTACCCACCCTCCATCTTAGCTGCTCATATGAGAGGTTAGAACAAGAGCTTAGCCATACCCCAAAGGGCTTGTATCAAATTGCATTTGGAAATGTCTCGGGGATGGTGTCTGCTCCTTGAAACCATCCACAAAGCCAGGTTCGCAGACATATAAATCATATCCATGGGTTTGATTTATATGATTACAATAACTAATTTCATTTCCTTTTCTTTAAACCTAAAATAAACGATTTTTGGCCACTTGGGGGAACAGCAAACACAACACTGAACACAACACTTATCAACTTTTAAGTTGATATGGAGAACTTGTTAGCAAACAGTTGCCTAGACACAGAACAACAGTAGTATTGATTTGGAGCTAGCTACAACAACCAGCTAACAACATGTTAAGCAAACTAGCATGTAGCATGTCACCGGCAGCATGCTGCTCAACCCACCAAGTAACAACCAAACAAACATCCTCAGCTAACTCACCTTAGCAAGCAACAAAGCATACACTCCTGTCTACCATATCACCAGCTAACAACCAGCTGAGTGAAATGTCTGGTTCTTTATCTGCTAAATGCTCCGCTAGGTTCACCAGCAGTCGCTAACTCTGTCTGCTGTTTGGTGCAGTGCAGTTAGCATATTGGAGCTGCTGAAAACACCTGCCTGCTGTGGCCAAAAATTATGCTACAAGAGCGGTGAGAGTGAACCAAAACAGTTAAGTTGCGGGCCAGAAAACCAAGACAATGAGCTAAAAGAAGCCATGAAGCTCATAGAGCTGAGGGGAACTTCAGACTTGGGTGGTAATTCCCTGTGGGTTTGTCACTACGAGCGACTCTGTTCATATTACACATAGTAATTTGATCCATTTTATCATAAATATATTGATTATAGCAGCTTTAAGTATGGTTTATACACCAATAACTTTCAGCACAAGGCCATTAGGTTAAACCTACATGGGTAAAAGGTCACTGACTGCCAGCTAGTACTCCTGCCGGAGCAATGCAGCCCAGTCATATCATTATTAGCCAAGTTAGCATATGGGAGGCAAAGAGATTGAATATGTTCCTCCTGTATTCAATGATGCTAATACTAGAGCTAACACAATTGCTAATCTAGCCAAGGCCTCAAGGACAGTATACAGATCAAATCAAATTGGACAATTTTCTGCTAACAAGGTTAGGACTTGAATTGGGATGGGGAACAGAGGAGGGAAAAGAGAGAGAGAAAGAGAGCTTACACATTGGCAGGCAGCAGGCAGCAGGCAGGCAGACGGAGAGTAAGAAAGAAAAGTGATTTAATTTAGCTGTCGTGTTGTTACAGCCCAGCCACCAGGGGAAAGCCCTTTTCAATTTCTTTGTCTCCTTTGATCAAACTGTCAGTTTGAGTGGGATGGTGAGTTGCTGTGTGAGATGACAGGAGCTTAGGCACGGAGAAACGATGGGAAGGGGAATGTACAAAAGTTGCTAAGTCACGGTGCCTCCTCGAGTTCTAATAACATGAGCAAGGGCTGGGAAGGTATCTGACTAGAACAGGCAGGATGTATAATAGCTTTCTTCTCCTCCTCCCGTGCTGTCCATACTGCATTCAGTCCACTCCCATGTGTATAAACGCATATGTGTGTATGTGCTGTTCACTTAAAACATGGTTGCTGATGCATGCTGCTCACCGATGGCGGCAGCCACAACAGATTATGTTTACAGAATCCACAACCAGACTGCAGATGTCCATAAATTCTTAGAGAAAAAAGCCTGTGTGTTTGTGTGCGTCTGTTTGAGAAAAATAAATGAGAACCTGTGTTCTGTGGCCAGCTTGACAAAACAAATGAAAACTGGAAACCAATTTGGAGAGAATACAAGAAGCCTCCCCATTTTCTCCAACAATTTACTTCACCAATTACACATCAGCCAAAAAAAGACATTTCTTGCCTTTGACGAGAATTGCAATTACAAGAACAGGAAATATTTGACTGGTTAGACTACACTCTTTGTACTTAGCTTTGTGGATTTGTACAGCAGAGAGTAGGAAGACATAATGTGAAAAAATGAAATGTCAAACTATATGAGGAAAGGACATTGACACCTTGTCAGCATTATTTCCAGGAGGTTTTTCTTTGTGTTTTGTACTTTAGTAAGTCTGCTAGAATAATTCAAGCAAAAATCTCTACCAGCTTTTTCATCTGCTGATTTTGAATCTATTTTTAAAGTTTTTTAAAGTGATTTGAGATGAACACTTGTTTAAAAAGCACTGCAGTAATAGTGGCATCTATTTTTACTGCTTTCTAAATGCTGTTTGGCCAGAAAGTCCTTAGCATGAACACAACCTCTAACCCAGTGCTAGTGTCCTTCTTCGTCCACTTCGGCTTTTTTGACATTTAGATATAGCACTGCTAAAATAAACAGACTGTGAGGTGTTAAAGGCCCTAAAAACCTATTTTCTTAACCTGATTCTTACAATGAGCAATGGGATCCAACGTAAACCTTTCCTGAATGTTTTGGTTATTTCACATGAGAGATTTCTGTATTTTTCTTTTTGTTCTTGCATTTCTCACTGGTTTAAAGTGGGCAGGGCTAAGTTGGGAAAAGGTGATGTCAAGTATTTCTGTGCACCAATCAGAGTTTAGCAACATTTGAATCAAAAAGTGATGACAGTTGTGGGGGTCCTGATCCAAATCCACACAGACCTGATGAAGCAACATTTTTCTAGTAACATTTTTCAGTGTTACACTCATAAATAGTACCTTACATAAGTAGTAACTTAGTTGTTTTTTTCCCCCAGACTTTAACTTTGAATGTTGATTATTTAGTCATTACATGAAAATGTAATGAAATGAAACCAATGTTTCAGGGGCTTTAAGATATCTGTGGCATCAGACATTGTACAAAACACGGTTTCACATAACAACCATTTTCAACATTCAGATGTCCCCATGCTGGGATGCTTGATAGATATCGACCCATTCAGTGAGACCATTTTTGTGCAGAATACAAAGTCACTGCACTAACTTCACAGACATGATCATTTGTATTAACTAATATCAAATAATCAATCAAATGAATTACAATGATTAATTACTCACCCTCGAGGGGGCAGTAGCGAGTGACCTTCTCAGGCATTAATTGCCCTTCCTTGTGTCTGCAGTACACCTCAGCGATCTGTTGCCGGCACTCCTTGCTCTTGGCTCTGGATAGAGCTGAAATGGCTTCTTTCCCACTGATCTCGCACTTGGGTGGCTGGTCGTAGGTCACCTCCAGCGGCGCTGCTGTCGCCTGCCTCCTGTGGGGGTGCTGATGTCTGTGCTGCGACTGGGCCTGCTGGACCTGTGAGGCACGGTAGTGTTGCCGCGACACTCCCGCAACGCCCTGACCACCTGGGTAGGAGGCATTGCTGCCTACCGCCAGCGGCTGGTGGCCTACAGGCAGCACTTCGTTTGAGCTGCGGGCCAGACTCGGGGAGCTGTCCCGCCAGGCCTGCTGCTGGGCGTGGGCCTTCTCCTGCAGATGCTCCCGCTGCTGCTTGCTGCTGGTGGCCCCGACAGACTGCCGGTGTGGCTGTGAGCGCGCACCAAAGTTACTATTGTCTATGTTCTCAAAATCTCTGGGCACAGAGTTCTCGTTGTTGCTGTCCACTCTACTTTTCTCCTTTGGCCGGTGGGAGTAATATCCATCCTGGATGAAGAGTGTGGGAACAGGAGGAGAAAGACAAGGGAAGTGAGGTAGGGGTAAATGGTGGGGAGTGAGAAAAGAGGAGGAGGGAAGACACAAACAAGAAAAACAAAATCAGAATTGAGTGAGCCAGGTGCATATCAAATGTTGGATTAACAATCAATGTGGCATGTATGAGCGGGCAGCGCTGCATTGAACCATGAGGTATGAAATGAAGTAGCAAGGTACTGAGTGTGAGGACTACAAGGTGCAACCTAACTGGAGGTGATGCAGGGCTGAGGGCTCTGCTGCTCCGTGCCAACATCAGATTAGTCCCGGTTTCAATTAAATTCTCCCTCAAATGGGCCCAGCACTCCGTAAACAGATTACCAAGGAGGGATAAAGGGCCAGAATGTGACTGTGAGATTGTGTGGGTGTTTGTGTTTATGCATGTGTGTGCATGTATGTGTACAATTCCTTTTTCAGTGGAGCCACATGAGAATGTGAAGAAATTGTAGTGGTGTGTGACTGGAAGGGCTGCACTTGTCAGCGCTGTGCGTCTGCGTATGTGAGATAGTGTGTGTGTGTGTGTACGTGTGTGAACGTCTGAATGTACAATTTCCCTATCTTTCCAGCAGAATAGGCTGAAAGCAAAGGAGGGGCACAGGGGAGAGCAAAAAGAGGAAAAAGGGTAATGAGTGAAAGTGGGGAGTGCAAGGCGAAGGAGCGCTGACACGAGGCATGAGTTCTGCTCCCAGGAAGCGCTGGCTTGTTCCAGTGAAATGTGCCGCGATGCATCAAACGGAAAACTAAGAAAGCTGCCTGGCTGCCACACCACTGTTGCACACCTTGCTAGACACACAAGAGAAGAGGTGGAGGGGAAAATGTGAGGGGGAACGGAACGACGAACAGCAGCCGAGGAAAGATAGAGCTCATAACAACAGGGATCCCTGATGTGTTTCTCCATTTACAAGACACAGAAAAGAGGAGATGAAAGGGGAGGGAAGCTAAGTGCAATATGAGGTAAGTGAGACAGAATGGAAGCAGGAGAGGTGAGAGACACAAGCAAGTGAGGTGCTATTGTGAGCTAGACGCTCAGTATGGAAATGTCTTTCCACCCCTAAAGCCAGGCCTGTTCAGCCCATCAACCTCCCCTCTCTGCAAACACCTTGTACTAGCGCAATTACCAAGCTGGCTGGATGACACACTTTCACACTCGGAGAGACAGGAGGGGGACAATATTATAGAAGTGAAACAAGAAACAACAAACTGGATGAAAAACAGAGAAGGAACAATATTCTCATTGTCAGCTCCTTTTAAGCTGCTTCCTTGGCAGAGGTCTGCTTCTTACAACACTAGATACGTTTAAGCTTCTCCCTCTCCTCTCATGTCTTCTCCTCTCTTCTCCTCCCCTGTCCTTTCCTTTCATGTCTTCTCCTCTCCTCTCATTCTACACTAATTTCTCTCCATGCAACTCCTTCCCTTCACACTTCTCTTCACACATCCCAATTCTACCTCTCTGCTCTGCTCCTTTCACCTCTCATCCCTTCTGCTCCACGTCTCATTCCCCTTCACTCGTCATCTGTTCCCCATTTCACGCCTTTTCTCTCTCTCTCTCCCCTCTATTCTCAACTTCATCTCTGCTCCTGTCTGTCATAACCTCTCCCCTCCCCTCCTTGTCTTTCTCTACTTTGCCAGTTTAAACAGACCATGTTGTCTGAATGGCAGAACCTGCTAATCCTGTGTGTAACAGCTGCTTAGGCCAGTGATCACCTAAAAAGAAATCCCTACTTGCCGGGTTTCAAAGGGAATGCTTTAGGGGGCTAATCCATGCAGTGCAAGTCACTGGATGTTTGCAGAGGTAAAATGAGTCTGTGTGCATTCATGATTGTGTGTGTACAGTGGATGCTTCTTGTGGATTTTTTTTCTAAAGGTGTTCATTTGTGTGTGTGTGTTTAAGGGAGGGAGAGAGCAAGTAAAGTAAAGGCAGCATGTGTTTGCCCTGGAGAAACGGATACTCTCGCTTCCCACTGTGAGAGACATGAGAAGATGAAGGACATCCCATCTTGATGGAACAAATCTACTTTGGTTACAGCAGATACCAAACGTTCGCTGATAAAGCATTCCACATATTTTCTTATCGCTGAATTCATACTGTCCAAAATATACAGAATCTTTACAAAAGTATGCTAAGTAAGTATGCTCATTTCCACAGCGAGGTCAAGTGAGGCTTACCTGAGGCATGCCTGTCTGTACTGTAAAGAAAGGATTGATGTAAGGCTGCAACTAATGATTATTTACATCATTCATGCTGAGTTAGATGAGAAGATCGATACCAATGACATGTCTGTATGGTAAATAGGAGGCTAGGAGATGGTTAGCTTAGCTTAGCATAAAGACTGGAGACAGGGATGGAACAGCTTGCCTGGCTCTGTCCAAAGTAAAGGAAACAAAATCCACCTACCAGCACCTCTGAAGCTCACAAATTAACACATTATATCTTTGAACCTTACAAAAAAATGACAATTAGCCATTTGTGCCGGACTATTTCTTGGCTGGCAACCAGCTGAGAGACTTCAGGGAATTTCTGCTCCCAATCAAAGCTAAGCTAAGCTAAGCTAAGCTAAGCTAAGCTAAGCTAAGCTAACCAGCTGCTGGCTGTAGCTTTATATTTATCGTACAGACATGAGAGTGTCTCATCGTCTCATCCAACTCATGGCAAGAAAGCGAATTAGCATATTTCCCAAAATGTCTGATTATTCCTACATCACATTGTTTCATATTCAAAAGGCTTTATATATTATATTATTATATATTATATTAATAAATAAACTGATAACGAGACAAGACACGTCTGATTCAGCTCAGTAGGGGACATTGATTGATTGATCATATGTTCGCTTGCAGTAATTAATCAGAGCAGCACATTGCAATGTCGATTAAAAAAAAACAGCCTAACCAGTCATAATCAGGTGCAGATGTGTCTTTTGTCCAACCCACACTCTAAAAATTCAGTTTTATTTCAGTTTTATTTATATAGCGCCATATCATAACAACGTTATCTCAGGGCAATTCCCACCAAGAGCAAGCACAAGCAACAGTGGCAAGGAAAAACTCCCTTTTAACAGGGAGAAACCTTGAGCAGAACTAGGCTCTGGGTGGGCGGTCATCTGCCTCGACCGGTTGGGTTGAGAGATAACAAAGATATTTCATTCCCAATCATGTAAAAATTCTCACATTTGAGAAGCTATGCAAATGTTTGGCATTGTTGCTTGATAAATGACTCACCAACAATTACTCGACGACTAAAATTGTTGTAGATTCATTTTGATCAACTGACTGATTAATCGACTAATCATTTCAGCATGAGATTGCTGTATTTAAAACTACTTCTTTGAATGCATCCCAGCTGGCTATAATTGTTTTCTTTGGGGGGAAAAATAGCAAAAAGCATCACAAAGATGTTGATTGGTTGCAAATTAATTGACACGGATAAGAGTCTGACGACGTTAGCCCCATGTGGCCCTGAAGTGGAAATGGGTAGTATTTGTAAGCTGGCACTGAGGAGATTCCTTTGGATAAACAATCTTCACACTGTGCTCCCTTCTCCCTCCTTCTCCCCCTCCTCCTGTGAGCAAAGGACTCCAGTAGCTGTGTTGCTCTTTAATCTCAGGGGCCAGGCTCTAAGCAGGAAGCGGTGGGGCACAGAATTAATAGTAGTGTTTTGGAGACATTGGCGATAGGAGCTGCGTTGGACTGCAGATGGGGCTGGGAGTTGGGGGTAGCTATGATATGTTTTCTACTCCCTGGGAGTGTCGAGGACGCCAAGCCAGGATTGCCTGGTATGCTGTGTGCGCACACTCATACAAACACACATACATACACACACCCACCCACCCACACAAACAGCCCTCCCCGAGCTCTGCTGAGGAGTTAGGAAAAAGCAGAGGGGGTAAACGTTCATATCATCCATCACTGGTAGGTACATTTAGAGAGAGGCCTGTGGGGCTGGGAGTTTCAGCATCCCCTCTGGGAATGGTTTAGTCCATTTCTCAATACAGAGCTGGCCCTTTCCACTTTCCCCCATTTCCTTTGCCACAGGGGGAAATATTTCACCTGTCCTTTTTCTCTCTTTCTCTCCACTCCCCCAATCTCCCGTACAGCAGGGGGAAAAAAAGCACATATCTCTCTCTCAGCACCTGTCCAGCTTCACTACTCTCCTCCTCCTCCTCCTCCTATCCTGGCCCACGTATCATCCTTCGCTCTAGGAAGGAAAGCAGTTCATCTGCTCCGCCCCCTCCCCTCCTCCCTAATGCCATCATTTACTGTTGCAGTCCCCCGGTAGATGTGAGGGAGAGCAAGGTAGCAGCCCATATCAGTTTCACCCCACCCTCCCAGCCCGCTTCCTTTAAAAGACATCATTCCTATGGGGCCGAGCTGAGATAAGCTACTACGTGTGCCAGCAGTGTGTACTCTGTCAACACAAGCTGGTGTATGGACAGCCATGCAGACAACCATACCACCATGCACATAAACATATAGTCAGGTTTATTAAGAAATACAGTACTGCCTATGTGTGAGTAGGTGGGTATTGAGTCACCTCGGCAGAGTGCAGGCCAGCTTTTGCTAGACCTGCGTGCCATGTGGCTAACGAGATCATTAATTATCTGGATTGAATCCCTGCGATACTCTAAGCAAGATGTGGCGTCTGGCATGACACGGGAGACTGATACACTGACAAACTTAGTTCACAGCTGCTCTAGCACCTCAGGACACCTCGCGGAGAAATGAGCCAGGGTAGAGCTGGGACGACCTATATGCTTAGCGACTTCTTAGAAGTCTTACTTATCGTAGCTTATCAGCTGTAGAGGGGGCGAGAGCAGCTGCTCTCTTCTGCTTTCTTAGATTCACAGTTTAGGTATCAAACGCTCATGGCATCAAGTATGCTAAAGTAGAATCAGTTTAAATTCAGTTCAATAACTAATAGCCTACGCTGAGAAGTTTTAAAGGGTCTAAATTGTAATTACCTGACAATGAGAACAATCAAGTTGGAAACAGGGTAAAGAAATACCATATGAGTCATGGAGAGATATTTTTTGATGCCTCAGTCAAGTGGATTTCATAAGAGATGTTGTGCTTGGTTTCACTTTCTAGGGTTTTTATTGTATTCTATCTTCTAGTTATGAATATTTCCTGAGTTGCTGCTACCTTTATCTTTCTTTTTCTCCCTTCACTCAATCCCTTCAATCCCCTTCTCTCCCAACGGCTAAAACTGGAGGAATGCTGGTCACATGTAACGTGTATGTGTGTGTGTGTGCGCAAATGCACGATTAGCGGCAGCTCTGAATGAACTGTCTGGGTTTGGTATGCACAGAAGCCTCTTGTTGTGTGCCCTACGACAAGCCCTGGAGCAAAAGTGGTGAAAAGGGAGTGTGTCTTTGTGTGTGTGTGCAAATGTGTTACAAATACCTAGAGGAGACAGACAGTGAGAACCTCTGAAAACTACTTAACAGCTTTAGGTTTGGCAAATGAAATTTGGAGAAAGGATGCATTATCTGAAAAGGAAGTAAAAATATACAAAAATGCCTCTCCTCTGGGAAACAGACAAATTATGGCAATCAGCTGCTTATGGTTGAAACCACTGAAAAAAGAGCAAAGTCTTCCAGAGACAATGATCCTGGGGTTGAGACTCGTGGGTGTTCACTAAGACCAGAGGGCAGAGGGGAATTCACAAACTGCTGTTGAATTTCCACTTCTTTCTGATGGACATTCTTGTATTGCAATGATATGGCTTCACTGACTGTATTTGCACGGTTTCAGCTGGGCAAGGAGACAAAAAACCCAGACATATGCACTCATAACCACAGACACAAGGAAGACACATGGAGTTCCTGTTCCCCAAAAAAGTAAAGCTCTACATGAAAAACTCCACACAAAGACGCATGAAGAAATGTATTAACTGTGGGTGTGGGGGAAGGCCACAGTGGAATAAAAAATTTCTGCTTCCCTCACAATGTGTTTGCATTGCTTTTTTCCTATCTTTAATCAAAAGCGTGGACTGTTCAGATTTTGAAATACTCTCCATCAAAACCCTGCTCTCGCACTCAAATAGCCCCTGCTTGCCCTTGGATTTGCTCTGCTTCTGCTCAAACTGTACGCTTGCACTCAGATATATTGTTGCTTGCGCAGATTTCCTGCGTTGCAGCTTCAGCCCTTCTCCTCCTGCTTCTGTGCGCTTGTGAAACGTCTGCTCTCAGATTTCTGCCCTGCTCTCGCATACAAAATCTGAACATGAAATCAATAAATTATTCTCTCAAACTGAAAGACCACGCTCTTGATTAAAGACAGGAAAAAAAGACCCATACGGAAACAGCTAGCCTAGCTCTGTCCACAGGTTAAAAAAAATCTGCCTAATTCTGAAGCTCAGTATTTAACCCATTAATCAACCTGCGGAGACACCAGGAAGTCAATGGCCCAGCAGTTTCCCCATTTCCAGCCTTTATGCTAAGCTAAGATAACCAGCAGCTAGTTGTAGCTTCATATTTAACGGACCAACATGAGAGTGTTATCGATCTTCTCATCTAACTCTCGGCAAACAAGGGGATAAGCATATTTCCCAAAATGTCAAACAAAATGTTTGCTGTGGCTGTACTTAATAATATTAATAGCATCATAAGTTGTCTATGAGGTAGCCAAAATCTGTTGCCAGAGAATGCAAAAGCATTAAGAATAGAAAACTCTTGCTAGGGGCTGCAAAAAAAATAAAATAAAATAAAATAAAATAAAAATATATATATAAATGCAATAAAGGTTTGGTTAAGGATAATAAAAAGAGATTTATGGGAAATTCCTCTCCTCCCCAGGCAGTTTGAGAAATAGTTTATAGCTGCTTTTGGCCTCCAGTGTTGATTCAGTGCCACCTCACTACATGTTCAATATAGCCACTTCTGTTAATTGCCTTCCTCCTGCATTGCCAAAAATCTTTTGTTCCTCCTGGCCACTAATACTTCATGTAGCATGATCACACATTAGTATTCTATGCTCACACTCTTGACCATTAAATTCCTTACTCTTGGCTGTTTTGAGCATCGGAAATCTAGGAATCCAACCTAATTCATTTATTGCACTCACTATAAGTCATCCTGCATAAGAGCATTGGATGAATGCTTGAAATGTAAATGAGTCACTTAATGGGCATAATTTAATCTAGAATCTGCTCACTGTTGTGGAAATGAACTGAAGCGAACTCAACAGCAGAAAAATAACAAAAATACCGTAAATGTGTTTATATCAAGATTATTCTCTTCTGGCACTTTCCCCCGAAATCGGATTAAGAAGAAATAGAGTTGAGAGGCGACCTCAAATAACCTCAAAGATTTATTCGGAGTGTGTTCCAACAACAAGGAAACTCAACACTGGGAACAATGATAGAGCTAAAATCCCCAAAGTATGTAGCAACAGTGAAGCCGGGCCGCCTGAGTCTCACAAGGTTTGGTTTGCCTTCTCCCCTTAAAAATCTTTACTCGGCATCCTAGCAGCTTACATAGATGGATTACTATACACACCTCCAGACACACTTGTCCTCTGTTTTGAACACACACACAAGTCGGCACACACACACACACACACACACATACACACACTTGTGAGACTGGTTTAGTGTAAGTCACATTTATCCTGGGGCCTGTACGTGTTCATGTCCATGTGTGTGTGTGTGTGTGTGTGAGTGTGAGTGTGGAGTAATATATGATTTCTCTGCTGTGGAGGCAGCAGAAGCCAGAAACCAGGGAAGGTATTGAATCTGAGGGTGTGAGTTGAACAGTAGAGACTGGACTGAAGTATAAAAAAATCTGCTCTAAAAGTGCAATTTGCATTTCCCTGTCCACCAAGGTTTTCTCTATTCAATACATGTCTGTGACATGCAAAAACAAGAGGGCGCTCATACAGGTACAAGTATACAAGTATCTTAATGCTACTTGTTAATCCATCACAAGGTCACAAGGTCAACATGTACTGGCAAAATAGAAATGTGTCTACAGTATTTTGTGTTGAAAAGCTGTGTGCACTCTTGCATTTTAGTAAAGACTGTCAGTGATGACGCAAAATGATGATGATTCGTGAGTGTTCAAAATCTCGACTGACTGCTCAATATGTGTGTGTCTATTATGTAGTAGGGAATAAATGATTGAGGGAGTGGTTATAGACGCTGCTATAGAGCTGCCTTATGGTAGTATCATTCCTATTTCAGCAATATATGGCTAAATTTCTCCTTATGGAGATTATTTCATTTCATTTTTTTATTAAAATCATCTCATTTAGCCATAAATAAAGAAATAAATCCTAAAATCCAATCCATGAGTAGTTTATAATCTGCTTCAGTGGTGTAACAGTAAGTTTGTAATGCTTCCTGAACTATCAAAAGCTAGCATTAGCCAGGTAGCCAAATCTGACATAATGCTACGTGAGCTAGGCAAGGTAATGTGCGCTAGAGACCTGTGATAACTTGTAACTATGAAACTAATGGCTGGTGTAGGTTTTTTTTTAAAATCTGGCTACAAACAAGTTTTCCTAAGCTGCACCAATGGAACAAAGTTTCTGACCTACAGACTGGGAATTTCTGACTTCTGACTCTAAAATGTTACGCAGCGTAAACTCTCACTCTCACTCTCACAAGCTGACTATTCATGCTATTCATGCTAACATTTGCTAATCATGCTAAACATTATAGATTGCTTTATCGATGCCATGTAATGATATGACATAGCATTTCTCTCATACACTGCTCAAAAAAGTGTTCTAATGTTTAGTTTCACCTGTAGGAAGTGCATATTTGGCAAGGTTTACATTTTACAACATGTTTACCACATTTCTGATGGACTATTATAAAATAGTGTCCTAAATGTTGTTACAATTAGATTGTCTTTATTAACATTAGAACCCCAGTGGGATAAAGTGGGTTAGCCTTGTGTCTGGCTGTGGTCTAAATAGGTGAGTGCAGGTCATCCGAATCGCTTGCAGCACTGCTTGACCAGGGTCAGACACAGTTCTGACTTTGGAAGAAAAGGATTTCAATCAAGAAACCTCAATGGTTACAGTCTGAGGTTTGCAACTCAATACAGATCCCACAATACAGTGCTGAAATATTTCTCTCTAACCTCATTACTACTGTAGTCGATGTCCTTTAGTAGAGTACAGTGAAATGCTATATGCCCACTAACTCCTTCAAAACCATCCTCTTTCCTTGTCTTCCATTTTCAAAACCACTTCCTGTCCTTCGTCCTTATCTGCTTCCCTGCTGGGTGAACCCTGGGAGTTTCCACATGACAACAGGAATCTAAATCATACGGCTTACAAACAGTATATTAGGTCTATATCTCTCAAGGGTGTGAAAGCCCTTCAACAAGCCATGAGAAGATACTGGCAATTCTCCTACTGTGTCCCTTTACCCCCTCCTCTCTTATACCGGCCTCTTATTTTCTTCTGTGAATAAACCCCAGACTTTTACATCTCCAGCTTTGAATGGGGGCCCATCAGGCGATTTCTGAGCCATATCTCACAAGGGCATGAAAAAGCCTTACCCCCCTCTCCTCTCCACACACCTCCCTGTTCAGCCATGAAATGACACCCCTATTTAATCAATTGTGAATCATGAAATTTTGCACAAGAGACCCCTTTTCTTTGTACTTGACAGTGATTGAACTGCACAGCCATGCAATTCCATTCACCACGGCGATGAGAAGAAAAGAGAGCGGGGGAGGGGCTGTGCACCATGCAGCGTGTGTGTGTGTGTGTGTGTGTGTTTTAGAGATGAAGGTGATTTCCCTGTGACATCATGGGCCCCTGCTCAATGGCACCGCAGAAGAGGGTCCCTTCTGTGCATTGAGGCCACATGGTCAGACAGCACAGTGGGATCTTACTGCTGATCTATAAGGGTGCAAAGGAGGTGTGTGTGCGTGTGTTTGTGTGTGTGTATGTGCCACAGATGAACAGCCCTTCACACAGACATTTTACAGAGCCCCTAAAAGACCAGGGGTTGAGAATAACACAGAAAAAGGAGGAATGGGGGGGGGGCTATGAGAGAGAGATCACAAGTGGAGGAGACAGAGTAAGTTAAAGCCTGAGAGAAAAAGTAGAAAAGTGGATAAGAGGAGGAGAACAAGAGATGGGGTAAGAGACCCCTGACGGGAAAGGCCCCCAACCCCCTTTCTTTCTTCTGCATGAATGGGCTGGTGGGAACGACATGTGAATGGGTGATGTAAGGTCTGTAGCGAGTGTGTCAACGAGCATAGCTGAGATTCCAGGAATCTGTGTGACATAGCGGTGACACGGCATGACCCCAGTGGGACCCCGATGCAGAGGTCAGAGTGGGTCAGCTCCTTTATGTCATGGCAAAACAGAAAGTGACAAGCTCTAGGTGCATTCATTCCCTGTATCATCCTTGTATAGGATGGGTTATGGTGTGCGTGTTTCACTCATGTGCCAGTGTTTGAGTACAGCATGCTAATGATGTGCAAATATATCACCGCGGCGTGAGCTTTGGTTTCACTTCCACAATGCAACCACAAATTCTGCCGGCAGGGCAAGCCTCCAGAAGCACATAATTGTGTAACATAAATAATAGAAAAGTGAAAAAAATATTCCCTTATGACCAACTCAACTGAAAACACAATATATTTTACATAACTATTTTTCCTATTGTCTAAGTAGTTTCATGTCAGTTGTTAAGGTGAAAGATGGCAAAACAAATTAGCACTAGAAAGCACGCATTGAGTTCATATGTCCACCAAGGCGGCACATAGCACCAACAACCATTTGATGGACTGCCATGTAATTTTATGCAGACATTGATGGTCCCCAGAGGATGATCCTGCTGACTTTGGTGATCTCCTGACTTTCCCTCTAGCCCTAGCATGAGTTTGACATTTGTGTTGTTGAGAAAATGTCTCGACAGCTATTGGGTGGATTGCAATGAAATTTTGTGCAGACACTGATGTTCCCCTCAGGATGAATTGTAATAACTTTGGTGACCCAGTATAGCTTTTCATCTAGGACCCTCATCAGGTCAAAATCCAGTTTGTCCAATACTTTGGTTTATGACCAAATACCTGTGAAACGCATGACATTCCCATCAGCCTCAACTGTACTTTTTGGTTAGTTATAATTAAGAAATGTTAGCATCCTAACACTCAATATTAGCATGTTAGCATTGTCATTGTGAGCATGTTAGCATCCTCACATTGGCAATTAGCTCATAGCACCGCTGGCTTGTTACTGGCTTGTTCAAGATCTTTCAACCATACTACCATACTAATCTGCCAACACGGATGAGTAAAAGTGCCTAAAAGTGCTCACATTCATGGAAAGTTTGCTTTAATTTGTTTTGATGTATTTCTTATTACATCACTGCTGTCATGGGCATGTAAGGCACCTGTTAATTACATGTATTAATGATGCTTTGGGTTCAAATGAGGCTCATGTCATGCATGCCTTGTCACACGTCAGCTCTCTCCCTCTCTCTCTCATCTGTATGCAGTGTCAAAAAGAATCCAGCTCTGGAAAAGAACACCTAAATGCATCAGGCCCAGGCAATGACAAGAGACATTTTTTCTGGGAACACAGTTTTGCAAATGACATAAATTGTCAGTGACCTGTGTCACGCTAACAATACAAAGAACACACGTACTGTGCACCGAGGTTAGGACTCTATCTGCTCTGTTTACACCAGCAGAGGAAATTAATTTCTGTGCACTGATAGACTGATGGTGGGGTGAAAAACAAGATGAAAGATGGGGAAGAGGCAGTGCTGAGGAAGCTTAGGGATTTATTTTTAAGCTTAGGGATTGGCTTACTTCAGATGTCAATCATACATACCCTGGCTCTGGCTGACTTTCTAATAACATTATGACACAAATGAAAATACCTAAATTTGTAAATTTCTATTTGAGACCTTAAGTCAGGCCTTAGGGTTTGCTCAAAAGGAACTAGTTTGTACAAAAAGTTACCTGTGGGGGGATGTGGGGGCAAAAGTCTGTCGTCAGAAAGAGAGGCAAGACGTGATAATCATACAAATGGGCATAATGGCACACAATTTCTGGCAGTCTCTCCTTGAAGGGACTCACGGTGTTGTACACAGTTGTACACACAAAAAGTGACGGAAGCAGTTATGTAAGAATGAAATGAAAAAATGAAAAAAGAGCTTGAGACAGGAGTTCAAACCCTGCATACTTTCTAAACTATGTACACCTGGACAATTGACCAATTGTCAAACCAAAGTGGGCGTGCTTGTCAGATTGTCCTTTTTTAGAAAGCTACAAAATTTGTCGTCTGCAGCTCCCTTTATTCTGACATTGGAATGGTGTCGGTTGAGAGGGGTTCAGGCGTTCGACAAGCACTTAGATACAGGGATAGAGAAGGGGACAGGTAGAGGATTCTGGTCCTGATGTACTTGACCCCGCGACCCTCTGAGGATAAGCGGTATACATAATGGATAATGGATAGACAATGAAAAAGTAATTACAATAAGCGGCAAAAGCAATGTGTTACATTACATTACAACGTCCTGGACCAGTTTGTCCACTGAACACAGATTTTAACTTCCGGTAAGACAGCAAACAAACCGACGTCCAAATTTCAAAGTAACAGAGTGTTACTGGGATTAGTAACTGTAATGTAATTACTGAATTTAAAATTGTAATTCCTTATACTAGTCGTTATTGAAAAAAGCAACTCTGTCTGTAGTAGGTCAAACAGAGGGGGGACCACAGTAAACCAGGCATTTAGCTAAATGAGACTGTATAGTGTTTAGCCATCGTTTAAATAAGGCTGATACCATAGTAGCATTCTTAGGCTAACCCAGGAATCTTAGAGGCACCAGGGCCAGGACATATACAGAGGTGTCATGTATGCTTAAATGCATGATACATTACAGTGTAATTGAGGACCCCTCTATGGCTCCAATTATTTCCAGAGGGGATATTTTGAATCTGGTCACAGTCTTATAATCTCTTCTTGACTGTCAGACAAAAACAGTTCAGGCTGTGTTGCAGGAAGTACCCTGTGGAGACAGTTGTTGGTTGGGTATCTGCCGAGAGAATTGGGGGTGAAAATCTGTCAGGGTGCAGCACAAATGTTTACTGAAGCAGAAATATATTAAAAATGACTTTTTCCAAAAGTGTGAATGGTCCAGTTGTGTTGTTGCATTTACATTTGCTTAATGCATTTTGCATGCTGAGTAGTTAAACATTTGTCTTGAATATAATTTTCCAAATGATTATAATCAATTCATTTGAAAGTAACATCATGTGGTCAGATTTGCACTTAAACAACAAATTCAAGCAAGTAATGGATTTTCTCCAAACAGCTGTGATACTCTTGTGGGGTTGTACACTGCGACACACTGCCAGTCGTGCTTGGCTACCATAAAATGAAAAAAAAAGGCAAACTCCCTTAACAATCAATGGTTTTTCAGACGAATGTAGTTGATAACTTTCTAAAGTCACAAAACTCGATAGCGTTATCTGTCTGATGGAATGACAGAGATAAAGATCAGAGGAAAACAGGGAACGCAGGGGGAGGAGGAGAAAGTGAAGGTGAGGAGTTAAGCACCCAAGCAATAACGAGTGGAGAGATGGCTGATACGATCTTTTGGTCTGACACCCAGATCATTAAAACATCTAAATGATTGAAGGCCTGACTGTCCAGCACAGTGGATCCTGGGACAGAAAGGAGATTTCAGACTTTAAGTTGTTTTCATAGTTTTAAGGACCTCAAATGGATCCAAAGGAAAATCAACAGTCTAATGATAACATTTATAGGGTGAAAATATTATATGGTCATTTTGCAACAAACACAACACGTCTTTAGTCTCTGTCTGATAGAATGAGTTCCTCTATTGCAGTAACTATAGTAACTGTATTTATCAAAGGAGCTACTGATTAATTCTAATCCAGTTTGGAATAACACTGCCAGATATTTCCCTGCTTTAAAGTATTAATTTTGGCACGAGTTACCTACAGATTTTTTTTACCACACTGCTCTGATCTGTGTTGTCTTATCAAACAAATAGACCTCTGTAGCTCAAGTTATTTGCAGATGATTTGGACACTGGTCCCTCATTGACAAGGTACTGCTAGATTCCCAACCACTGCATTACTTTTTTTTTTGTCTGAAAGAGAGGACAGGACAATTGGAGTTTGTTGATTTGACTGGCTCTTAAATATAATTCTTTCTTTAAATGTAATGGAAATAATGCAGGTGAGTGATAACTCAAAAGCGTAAAACCAACTGGATATCAGTGACAGAGAGAGACAGGGACGAAGAGGTGGAAGGATGGAACTGTTCAAAATCTGTAAAAGCTCTTATTCAAACACAGACGTTTATCTAAAACAGCAGCTAACTGTGCCACATTGATATTGAAGTAACTATGAGATTGTCAGTGACTTCAGATACACTGCTGTGAGGCTATAGGTACATTAAATGCTAAAGTCAGAATGCTAACATGCTCACAATGATAATGCTAACATTCGGATGTTTAGCAGGTATATTGTTTACCATGTTCACCATCTTAGTTTAGCATGCTAACATTTGCTAATTAGCACTGAACAAAAAGTACAGCAAGAACTAATTGGGATGTCATTAGTCCTGCAGGTATTTGGTCATAAACCAAATAATTGGAAGTGAAAGTTTAACCTGATGATGGTGCTGAATGAAGTTCATCCAGAGGGGGACATGAATGTCTGGACCAAATTCCATGTCAATCCATCCAATAGTTGTTTGACATTTCACTCAAAAACACAAAATGTCAACCTCATGCTGGTGCTAGATGAAAAATCAGGGGATCAACAGTCATTAGAATGACTGTACAAACTTTCATGCCAATCCGTCCTATAGCTGTTGACGTATTTCAGCCTGGACAAAAGTGGTGGACTGCCTGACATTGCCATCCCTAGAGCCATGCTGCTAGCATGGCAAAAAAATACAAGTTTGTTGGCATTTTTTGTTACACATGGCTGAATTCAGCGGTGAATGACTGGTCAGGTGGGGACGTCCTTGCTGCCTCCATCCTGCTGTAAACCCACTATTCAGAAACAAGGTCGCATCAGAGCTGCTTTTTTCCTCTCCTCTCTCACTCTATCATGACTCTTAAGCTCCTGGCAGCCAACAAGTGGCTTTTTACAAATGCCAAACCCTGAGTGGATTGTCTTCATTAACCAGAGGGTCACATGTTAATTTTTAACTCCTGTTAAACCAGGAATACAAGCCCACTCCTGCTGTATCTGCAGTACCAGCTTGAGGGAGAATTTGCAGAGGCAGAGATCTTGACAGAGATGCTGACAATGATAATGTGCTGTTGCCTAAATAAAGAAGGACAGGACAGCAAAGACTTACAAAACATAGGCATGTCCCCTTTTCACTATAGAATGTGATCTTGCATCACCAAAAATAATCAGTTTTTATATTTACTTGGTCCTATTTCGCCCTAACTTTATGGACACATTAATATGCATTTAAACAATCAGACAAACATAGGATCCAATTCTCCAGCAATTATAGCTAATCAGCTGGACTGCTGAGGTACTGGAGAACAACAAGCACCATGAGTCTCCTGTCATTGTTGACTTTCCAACTCTAATCCCACCTCAGAACAGCATGGAGTCTCTCCAAAATCCCACCAAACCTTTTAACCCCGACATCAAAAGCCATTTGTTGCCAGCGGGGCCTCCAGACCAGGCCACACCCAAAACAAGTCGCAACACAATCTGGTCAAATTACAATGTTCACCTCCCCCATTTCTACCCTTAAAGGGCACCTTAATATCCCCTCCACCACCTGGCTGGCATCAAAGCCCAGAAACCGAGTGCTTAGCAGGAAGACACATCAGCAACATTTTTTTGGCTTTCATTTCCTTCTCCACAGCGGGGGTGCACAGGGACATGCCAGGGCCCCGGCTTAGTGTGAAAGAGGAAGAGACTGAGGTAGACAGGGAGTCTCTTTTGCAGCCAATAATGTCTGTAATTTGACAAAGATTGAGGAAAGAAGAGACAAAAGAAAGGCCCTCAGACACCACTCATTTAGTTGAAAGCACATTTATGCACTTATGTGTTTGTATTCGTGTGTGTGTGTGTGTGTGTGTGTGTGTGTTTAATTAGCAGCACTGTGTTACAGCTCCCTTGCTGGGCTGCAGGGTTACTGGAGACCAGGACTCCTTCTCCTCCTCCTCAGCCTTCATCGCCCCCCAACATCCATTCCTCAGCTGCAGATGTTGGGTTTGGCACGACAATGGACCAACACAGAAGTGGACAGATGTTTCCACACATACACACATGCACGCACAGACACACGCAGATGGATATGTGATGTAAAATTGCACTGACTGTGGTACCCTGCTCACAAAATCACACACAGAAGAGACACATGCGATTTCTTCACTGTCTCTCCTCCAGTCTTGCCTGCTGGCCTTGTATGGCCTCTACACACCCACCATATGCTAACTGCTGGAAGAGAGCTGTAATTTGTAAATGATTTAACCTTTTAATAGAGAAAAGATGAGGTTGGCTACAGCGGAGTCCCTCTGGATGTGAAGCCAGAGAAGAAAAATAAGGATTGTAGCTGTGATTTAGACATCATTTAATTGTACTGTCCAATTATCTATGTGGTTCATGTATTGAAGTGATTTGTCTGTTGCGAGTGTGTGTGTGTGTGTGTGTGTGTGTGTGCCCGAGCGTGCACTTGTTGGTGGATTCTTGAGGATAAATGTGTGTGCATGCATGTGTGTGTGGTTTTCAAAACAAGTTGGTGCCAAGGCTTAGATGATAGGCTAATTAAGCTCACCACAGGGAATAAATGTTTCCTCTCTGCCTGCCATTTGTCACACCTGGCACGGAAATGTCACTAGGAGGAGAAAGACACACACACACACACACACATACACACACTGGGCGCAGCAGACACACACAGTGGGAGAAGTGCTGAGGCGACAGAGCTACTGTGTGAAAGTAAGTGGAAGCAAAAAAAAAAAGAGCAAAACAGAAAGAGGAAAAATAGACAAATGAGACACAGATGTACAGCAGAAGAGAAAAAGATGCAGGTTATTGCGCGAATAAGAAAAAATGATGAAGAAATACTAGTGGGAAATTAAGGAAGGGAAACTTGAGAGAGCCTCACTTGTTATGTTTTCTGCAAAATAAAATGTGAATGAGCGTATGTTTCCTTTTTACTACCATTGAATTGAATATAGGAGGACATCACAAGATTACATAATTAACTGAGTCAAAAAGTTGACCTGATGATGGCCACAACATTTCATGACAATGCATCCAGCAGTTGTAGAGATATTTCACTTAAATCCAAAAATGTGATGTGTCTTGTTGGCACAAGAGGAAAAGTCAGGGAATCACCAAAGTCATTAGGATTCATCATCCACGGATTCATAGAAACCACGACGGTCTGTCAAGATTTTGTAGAAATCCATCCAATAGTAGTTGAGATATAAAAAGTGGACTGATGTACCAAAAGGCCGACATTGACATCCCTACAGTTATGGTCAAATTTTAAAATCATTTTAAATAGCAACAGGTGGATGGAAACAGACCACGTGAAACCACAGCAGTCAGTCAGACCTTCTCCCGTGAGCTACAATGTTATAGTTCAGATTGCCCTCTCTTTTTCTCTCTTTCAGACAAACACACACACACACACACACACACACACACACACACACACACACACACACACACACACACACACACACATTACAGGCGAGACAGCTTAAGTGGAGTGTAGCCCCATAGCCATCACCAACACAGACCCACTGCTGCATGGTACTGCACAGGAGAGCGGAGCACCACACAGCTAAGAGTCCGCAGGAGAGTTAAGTTTGGGATAAGGAATGATGACAGAAATTATGTAAAGCCTCTCCAGGCTGACGCAAGGTTTTGGGAGGAATTGAGAGAAAAATAGATGTTGCAACCATCTCTTGTTAGATTGAAACAAATGACCTGCTGTTGTTGCTGGAGTGCAGCAGGGAACTGGATGCCTTCTGAACAAACACTACACGGCTGGATTATAGTGTGGGTCTGGGTGTTGGAGTGCGGCACGCAAGCATTAGGGGGCAATTCACTTTCATTTCAGCTCGCTTGAAAATGTAAACTGAAACTGCTGTTCATTTGCAAGCGATTATTGTCCAATAGATTAGATATAACATCCCTTTTCGGTGCAAAAGTTTTTCATTGTTAAAACTTTGATGAAATCCAACTTTCTGAATTGATTGCAATTGAAAGCAAAGTGAGTGCTTATTGCATAAACAGTGTGATAGTGCATACCGGTGTGACGTTGTCAAATCACGTGAAAAATGCTGCGGCTGTGCAATTCAATGTAGACTGTGAAGGCTCAGCATTAGGGATGCTGCACTAGACTTGATCTTTTTTTCATCCAATGCTGAAATTCATGCATGCCACATGGTGTTATTTCCATGGATCACTTCAAAGGGAAGTGGAATCAAAGATCTTGTACTTTACGAAAGCACACTGGCATCAGAGGCTCACTGATACTTTCCTTTTTCATCTTTGTTCCATGGAGTCCTCTTATCTGTCTCTTGTCAACATGTCACTTAGTCATCCTTAACTAACACTAATCTTGGTACCAGCTGTCCTTTCTTCCTTCTCCTCCCTCCCTCCTCTTCTTGCTCAACCCCCTCTCATTGTTCATCCCATCTCTTTCCTCCTCTGTGCTGACAATCGACACGTTGCCATTGCCTTCATCTGCTCTAATACACGCTACATGCAGTCCGACAGCATCCGTATGGTCCCGTCCTGCCCAGCACAGCAGAAACATGTTGGCTCCATATGGAGCTTCCCCACAGGGGGAATGTATCTTGGATGGCTGGTGGAAGTCAGCGAGGATGTTAGCTAGATGATGCTAATATTCTGGTGGCTTTCATAGTGCTGCTGTACAGTAATGATGTGGAAACCGTAAGCTGCTTAAACTGCAAGGTGGGACTATTTTGATGAAGCTCTGTAGCTTCCTGTCTCTCGCTTTCTTTTTTATTCCCAGATTTCCATTTTCATTTCAAAGTTTTTAACATGACACCTAAAGCTCAAACCTTTCTTTACTTGCAACACCATTGCTTTTCTTTTCACATTATGTCATTGCAAACTCTCTACACGTACTCACATGGTTAATATTATACCAACTCACTATGTTGTTCCATGCAGCAGTGATAAAAGAGAAGCAGAAATAAGACAGTATTCGAGTTTGCGCCTCTTAATCTCCCCTCCTCCGGCTCAGCCTAACTGACATTTTCTTAATTTATTCCTCTCAGGATTCCAACATTTTAATTAGGTCACTCCAAATCTCCTCCCACGCAGCGTTATTCCGAAAAACTTTTTTATTTCATCATGTTTGTCATTTGCCTCCTTCGTTTCTCATCCTCTCTCCTCCTTTCTTTTTCGTACTTGTCAGTTTTTCTCAGCGGGTTATCTCACCAATGATGCACGGTGTTTTCTGCCAAAAGTAAATACTGCCGAGGTAAATAGTTAATTAAAACGTGGAATTCAATAAATGAGCAGGTTTAAATAAATGCATCTCTTTTCTGCGTCTTTGTGCTGGAAGGAAATTACAAGATTTGTTAAAAAATAAATAAAATGTGAAGCGCTCCTGTCAGCTTTTAGATGTGTGTATGTTGTGTGTGCCTGATGCCAGCTGACAAAGTGTCTGTATACATATGTGCACATGTATGTTTATGTAGGCCTGTGTGTTTCATGTTCATGTTTTGCATAAGACTGTTCTTGAGACCTTATACAAAGTTCCTACATCTTTTAGCAGGCACACTTATGCGTGTGTGTGTGTGTGTGTGTGCTATGTGAGTGTGTTTGTTCTCTCACTATAACAGAAAGTGTGTATAATCTGTAAGTTGTTCCTCGGTGTACCAGGAATACTAGCTTATCGCCAGCCTCCATAGAAACAAGAGGAAATTACTTTTCTACAAAGCGTCTGACAAGGCAAAATCTTTTACACGTTTTCCACTGGCACAGCAGGACATTTACTATGACTTCAGTGCTTTGCTGAAGGGGTCCAACACACAACTGCGGTACCGTTTCTGGTTGCAATTCTCTTTTACAATCACCCAGTAGGTGTAAGCGTCCTGACCCACCAGGCTGACTGCCCGCTGTTGGGCGCCGTTGGGGTCGTGGATGAATGTTTGTACGGCACGTTGTGGTCTTTGTTGTGTGTTCGAGTGCAACTTTAACGGAAGCGAGAGATTCAAAGCATTTGATCGCTTTGAATGTGCCAGTTATTTAAGGTCAGCAACACACTGACATCACTTTCAGACTGTTCTTCACATACTGTACGTTTGCTTTACTTAACCACAGAATTGCACCAGACCACAGCTGTCCAGTTCATGTAGAGCTAAAACGATTAGTCAATTAATGGATAAGTTGATCGACAGAAAATTTATATAATAATTTTGATAATCAGTAAATCATTTAAGTCATCTCTTAAGCAAAAATGTGCTGCTTTGCTAGTTTTCTTACTCTTCTATGACAGTAAACTGAATATCTTTGGGTTTTGGACTGCTGGACATATCAAGCAATTTAAAAATGTCAGCTGACATTTGATATTTTCTGACATTTTATAGCCACGATTAACAAACAAATTCTAACTAACTAAAAGTTAGTTGCAGCCGTTTATGAGTGGTGTAACTTTTCAGGTTGTTTAGCCTAATTTGCCCTACCTAAGAAAAGTTAATGAAGCAGAGAAAAATTAATTAAATGAAAGAAATTATTTAAGTATCTCTGATAGCAACCAAATGTATGATTGACAGGACTAAATGTCACAGGCAGCATCAACTATAGGATAATGATAATCCTATAATCATTCTATAACCTTATAGTAATCCTATAGTTAGTCTAGAAACCTTTTATCTCAAAGCCAAGCAACAACATATGTTGACCCTTTCAGACTGATGGCAAACAAAAGTTTATCCCACATTATTACATTGATGAAAAGGATTTCCCTACAGCATTGTTTAACATTGTGAGATGTGTGGGGTTTGTCATTCTGGAGTAAGCTGATGGTGAAACATTGAAATCAAGCAGAGAGACGGAGATTTAAAAATAACAAATTATTTATTTAGTTGACACGCTAATCGAGTTCTTTTAGATCTTACAATCTTGACAGTTCCGCTGTTACTCGTTGACGTACAATGCAGGAAAAAACATAAGGCCGAGGAAGTCCCCATGTTTGATCATGAATGACTGCAACCAGAGACGCTCAATTAAAATATTTCCTGACTGGGTTTTGTCTACTTCTTCTTTTCCTGTTATGGGAACAGGATGTACAGTAGCCAGGGGAAATTCATGTCATCCATGTCCACTCGCTCATACATATATATATATATATATATATATATAGATATTACATCAATTCTCTGCCCACTGCTCCTGACACTTAGGATGGGTTAAATGCAGAGAATGAATTTCCCTAAAGGATCAATAAAGGATAACTTAACTTAACTCAGGCAAATTCATATATACCTGCCATTCCCATGCACCCCAAAAACGAGTTCATTAGCTTCTTCAGTCTGTCTGGCCCTCTCTCCTGCGTTGGTGTAGCAGAGTGACTCTCCAGCCCTCCAGAGGAATGCCAGTGCGATCCGGTTCCAACGCAGTCCGACCACCACCAATCAGACTTTCCTACCACGACTCTGAGCAGTTCATACTGCGATACTGGTTTGTTGACTGTGCTCGATGCTGATCCCTAACAATGAGTCTGAGCTACAAGGCCCAAGGATTGCTAATCCATGACCTTCTGAGAAAGATAAGCTGAGAAAGTCGGCTCTATCTTCACCACACTGCAGTGAGGGTTATGAGTGCTGAGCTCTAGCCTTGTGGTCTCATGTGCTCGAGGGTTCGGCTAAAGCGGCTCTCTGCAACTGCAGGATCAGGCTTCTACGCTGCATTCGGCCAGATGAGTGCAGTAATTATGTGGTTAGCCTTGGCAAGTAGTGGAGGTTAGCTGATTATTGGTGCAGCTAAAGGCCCGGAAGCTGAAGGCACGGCAAGCTGGCTACAGTGGTGCACTGTGTGGCAAACCGAAACCAGGCTGGGGCTGAACTCCCTCTGTCTGAGAGGAAACTGTTAAAGAGCCATACAGAGCCCCCTCTGTGTATGTGTGTGTGTGTGTGTGTGTGATGCAGCAAGAAGGAGTATCTTTACTGAGGAGTGCAGGGATAGCTGAGGTTCACTGGGTTCAGTCACACTGTGAATGTAAAGACTGCTTTTTGTGTACGCGTGTGGGGAAGTGTGTGAGATTAGACTCAAGAGTGTCGCACTGTAACACAGCAAAAAAAAAAATCAATCACACATTTAACAAATCACTAGCCAATGTCCCCCCAAACACATACTCTACACTTTACATTGATGTCTGTTGTCTTTTCTAAACCATTTGTGACATCCAAAACCACACAGACTCTTGTTTAAGAGTTAACGCGTCCTGCGCTATCATTTACAAGCGCATGTACCTCAGTCAAACACACAAACTTTCCCTGCTCCCACTGTATTGTGGGAAAGATTTAACAATTATATTTCCATGTAAAACAAATTCTAATACAAAGTGACAGATCAAGCCCAATGCATACTAGTACATACGGAAACCATATGGGCTTGTCACCATAGTAAAGACAGCTTCTGCTGCGCTAATCACTCCGACACAGCAGATGCACAGACTGAGGCATTATTGGCAAAATTAAAGCTATTCTCCCCCCTTTTCACAATGTGAAACAGCTGTCCACAATTTGAGAGAGTGAGCTAGAGAGACAGAAAAGGGGAGAAAGGGAGAGAGAGAGAGGGCAATGAGAAATGGAGCAATGGCCAATAGCCAGACCCCGCAACAACTCAGATCGGATCCCCCAGAGTTGAGGATTAGGTTTTTGATCCAGATTTTAGGCTGGATTTGGGGCTTTTTCCTCAAACTGGGTTTATCTGAAATTCTGGGTTTGCACGATGATGTCATGTTGTTTGTGCGTGTGTGTGTTTGTGGGAAACAAAGAGAGAGAAAAGTGCTCACGGGCACGGCCATCGCTTGGTATTCAGAGTCCGTTGCGGCCGCTGCCAGCCACAGAAGGAGCAGTTAGCCAGTTCGGCAGCGTCAATTTGTCAGCATATCCCAGCAAAAAATTCTCTGGGGCCCCTGGGAGCCAAAGCAGGGCACTGGCAAGAGCACAAAGGGCCTGGGGTGACCCATCAGGCGCTAAATACACACAGCTGTACACTGATATGAAAAACACACAAAGATGTACACGTCATTCACAGTGAATGCATACTAATAGTGACAAGTGTAAGACAAGACAAATATTTAGTCCCACTTACACAGATCTCCCCCCTTATTACCGCAACACAGCAACATAAAAAAACACACAGCTGCAGCGTTATATTAACAGCTGTTGTAGAGAAGGGTCAAAGACAGTGCACGTCATGCAGCTTGTGTCCTCTGAATCATCGGGGCCCGCTGCAGGCTGGGACGCCATGTGGAGCACCACACACACACACACACACACACACACACACACAACGTGAGAGAACTCTCACCTTCCCTGACCTTTGATGTTCATTGCAGCATGCACATATCTCCTCACCCCAACCCCACTTCTACACGCACACACGCGCACACACACACACACACACACACACACACACACACACACACACACACAC
>LKNJ01000884.1:108273-120604 GCA_002120245.1 Maccullochella peelii
ACACACACACACACACACACACACACACAAAGAGTGTGTATAGCCACCGGCCATCATAAACTCACAACCCTTCATCCATTAAACATAAGTAACATAACTCTGTACTGCCTTTCTCTACATGATATACAGTATTCAGTGTACCCGTCTGGCAGCACGAGCCCTTCTGGAAACAAACAGTTTGATCTCAGGCATCTCTGACACTCAACACACACACACTGCATTTATAATTCAGCCTACATACTGTAGTACTGTGACTCTCATGGGGATTATGTTCTCACTCGAATTTCTTAAAGTCAAATAAATGTAAAGGAATTGGCCTTGGTGTCAGTGGTTTATACTAACACACACAGCACAGAAAAAAAACAGGATCAATGTGACAGTGTACGCACAGAGAGCACGACATGCAATAAGAGTTCAAGACATGTGACTGTGAGGAGTGGTAGAGCTACACACTGTACCTACACCAACGTTACTATATAGGAGAAATATGCAAAAAACATTTGACTTAATCATATAAACTGATACAATATGAAACCACTGGAAAGCTACTTAATCCCGGTTTTGAAAATCCCCATTATGTTGCTCAGACGTGAGCAGCTTTAACAGGTTTCTGATCATGGTCTATTATGTGTGCAGGTGCATCCCCAACTCTAAATACATAGTAGTTAGAACATCAATAACTATGATTGATGATGCACACTGAAGTAAAAGTCTGACACCGGTAAGGTTGGGGATAAATTAAATCGTCTGTCGCTCCTGTCTCAAATTTCCTGTGATAAGATAGAGAGGCCAAATCCAGTGGTGAAAGCTGCAGTGTCCTCAATCAAATAGTGCACAAACAACAGAGACTCATGCTTGCAATAACATAGACAATCCGAAACCTGAATAATGACATAATCATGTATTCAGGGACATGAATAACCATAATCAGGTTTCCCTATGCTCTATGTAAATGTCATTTCCGAAATATGATCAAAACCAGGAAGGAATAGTTTGACATTTTGAAGACGCCACTCTTATGCCTGGGTGGTATGTAGCTGGAGCAAGCAGTCGGTTAGCTTAGCTTAGCTTAGCATAAAGACTGGAAACAGGGGGAAACAGCTAGCCTGGCTCTGTCCAAATATAACAACACTGAGGAACACGTTTTATCTTGTTTGTTTAATCCGTACTAACTGGACCTGTAGGCTATCTATTTGTGGAGCTTCTTGGTACTGTTAACCACCAACCTCCCCATCAGGTATTAAATGGAATAACGTCAGCAGAAGTAATATATAAGCCATATTCCGAGTCTATTAAGGAAAAATGCGAATGAAAAAAAGGTAGCAGAATAGGTTTGAAAGGCTAATAAACCTCATGCTCATTAATCTCCATTGCTGCCATTGGACACAATGCCAGCGCAAATATAGTCCTCCTCCTTTGATTATTCTTCTCACCTTAGAGCAACACACTCACATCAGGCAAATAGTTACCAACTCATTACCGTCCTCCTCTATTGCTGTTAAATTGCAGTCATTTGTGTCTTTTAGGCAAATAGACTGAGTTCTAAGCAAGCAGATGTGCCCTGGCTGTATTATAATTGCCTAGACCAAATCTCTTTCTCAGCAGTTAATACAATTATGTCTGCATACTATATACCTCTGGAACACATGCATATGTGCAGGAGGCTAATATTAATAAACACACACTGAAGTACATTCATACAGTATAGGCTATACTGAACACCAGCTACTTGCTACTATTTTGCATGTGCAGGTATGGTATGTGGTTGGTGTACTCACATTTCAGTCCCATAGAAGCAGCCAAGCCTTTTCCAGAGAAAACCTCACAAAAGCATGTATGAAAGTTACTGTTGGAGTTCTGCGAGACCTTCTAGGCCCTCCGTGAAAAAAAGACATATTCATCTATCCTGTGGATAAACTGAGAGTTACATAAAAAGATTGTTGTAGGCCTACTTGCCGGAGTAAAACGGATTTCACTCACAGCAGTCACGGGGGAAACTTGAGGACAAAGAAAGAAGTATAAAAAATAAAAAAAAAGCCCTAACCCCCCCCCCCGCCAAAAAAGCTAGACTGGTCATTCGGAGGAAAGAGAGAGAAAAAAGAGCAGTATTGTTCTTTGTTTGAGGACACACACACACACACACACACAGACACACAGAAACACAAATAGAGTGCTGACACCAATAAGCAGTCAATGATTTTCCTAATGGTTCTCTTCTATGGAAAGGTAATTCTCATGAGGAGAGTTAAAGCACTGAAAGCCCTGTGTAAACTACCCCCCTACTAGCTCTCACACGCACGCACACACACACAAAAACACACACAAGTCTAAAACCCGTCTTGGCAAGCGCTCGCTTTCCTTTAAACTCTCTTTCTCTTTACATCCGAGTCCATTTGTCTGGGAGTCGATTAACCCTCGGTCTCGGTTTTTTCCTCTTTACTCAACAAAGTCTTTTATTTTTACTTTCCTCTTAATTTAACCAACTTTCCAATATTACTCAGCTACAATTTCACTCTCTCATTCTTTCTCACATTTACACGAACATGCATCCTTTAACAAACTGCAAATGCCATGGAGAGAAACACAGAGGCCTTTAGGCCCTATGTAAGTTTTATGTGTATGCGGGAACAATATTTTGCAACCAAATGGAGAGAGAAAGAAAAAGAGAGCACTTATGAGTTAAATGTTCAGAGTGTTTGAAATTCAAATAGTTCTCCAAAAATGAAACTCAAACTGATCACAAAAATTATCAAGCCTCCCGCTTCCTGCCATAGAAGCATGAATGCCTTAAGTACGTAGGAAAAAAGGCATTTGACATTGTGCTCACACAATCACCCATCCTAATTATCTTCTCTCCCTCTGCGCCCCCCCTCCTCCCCCTACGTACACATACATACACATACATACACACACACTTTTTTTTCGTACATTGTAATTTCTGTATACCTCTGAGGCATGCCGTCCAATGAAATGGAACAGAAATGGGAAGGATGGTTGGAGACAGATGAGAGGAGAGAGCAGTGGCGAGGACGGAGCGAGAGAAAAGTGAAAGAGAGAGGAAATGGGAATAAAATAAGTGGAACGAGAGCAATTGACGAGAGAGAGAGAGCAAGCGAGAGTCGAGTGAAAGAGCAGGTCAACTCCGGCGGCGGCAGCGTGGAAGCGTCTGCGGAGCGTTGCTGATGTGATGGCACGATGATGATGGTGTTGATGATTCACCGCTGGTAGGAAATCAGAGAGAAGAACGTATTATTATCAAGCAGCTCAATTACAGCGCAATTTCTCCCCGGCAGCGACAGCCTCTGCAGGGCTCCTCATTGAAGCTGATTTGGGAGGCCTGCGGCGTCTGGAGGACCAGTGAGCGACTCAGCGGTGCAGTGAGACATCCCCACTCGAGATGGGAGAAGAAAAGAAGGCAGGAGAGGACGAGCAGGGAGAGGAAGAGTGGGAGCACGCAGAGATGAAGAGGGTGAGGAAGTAGTCAAGAAGGATGCAAACGTGACAGTGTTAAGGCTTCTGCGTTAAGACCTCGCGAGCTCCGCACTTGAGGCATTCGGTGGAGAAGAGGCAGGCAGAAAGGACAGACAGGATCTAAATGCACTGCTGATGGAGAAAACACCTGTTCAGTAATGAGTACCAGCTCTCCGGCTGGTCCTGGTGGTTTAACATGAATACTGAAGAGCAGCTATTCATGTGGCGCACAGAGTGTTTTATAATTTTATTTACTCTCTAAGTGTGTGTGTGTTGTGCATGAGGCAAGGAGCAGGGAGCTAGAGGCCTTTCTGTACGTGCAAGCATGTGTGTGTGTTTGTGAGAGGGAGATTGTGTGGGTGAGTGTTTTTTGCGATGCAGGAAAGAAGAGTATTTCATGATTTTATGCATTCTGTAGGTGTGCGCCTTCAGCACCGAGGGGACGCTGAAGAGTGTGTGGGAGTGTGTTTGCACGTGTATTCATTTATGCGGATGTTTGCAGGTGTGTACAACTAACTAGTAAGTCCTGGCTGTCTCCAGCGTTCCTTCCAACACCCCGTGCAGTGGCTGCCCTGAGGCAAAGGCAACCTCAGCTGAACTGCTTCACTGACCTCCCAGCGAGGGATTATTCAACATGACTTTAACCACAAACACAAACCTTGATTCTCTCACATACAATGTACCGGTAACTGTGTCTGGGTAAGTACGTAATGGGTGGAATATGAGGTAATTCTGTGGCTACAACCTTCTAGATCACACACTAACATATTACCACATTTAAGGTATTCTTACAGGAGATATTTATCACTTGAATCCTAATGTTACCAATGTTTCCTTTAGCCATCCTTTTATGTAGCTTTAAAGCTGCACTAATCAAAATTTTCATGTAAACAATGGGTCAAATGACTTTGTTGGGGGTTTTATGCCCCGCAACTTTACTGTTTCGGTTCTCTCTCACCACTCTCATCAACCTCGTTTCCAGACACAGCAGGAAGCTATTTTCAGTAAAAAAAACATATGATAAACCCACTTTGCGCTACCTGCTCAGCACCAAATAGCAGACAGGAGAAGTTAGCAGCTAGCTGGTGAACATAGTGGAGCATTAAGCAGCAAAAGAGCCAGATATTTTTCTCTGGAGTTGGTGGAGACCAAAAACGGAGCTAAGAGGAGCGTGAATGTTGGACTTACATTCATCAGGTGGCCATAAACACAACTCCAAATGAATGTTAACTCTTCTGCGTGTGTGCTGGCTGTGTAAATAGGCAACTCTTTGTTAACAACTTGTATGCCATAACAACTTTATAATTCCGGTTCTAGTGTTGGTACCAGTACCAAAATGAAGCTTTTTTTAAAATATTTTTCTTGGCAAAATATCAATATGTTTATCAAAAGAATTCAAATTCTCGAATACAGTATTAAATGTCCAAACACAAGTAGACGGACAGGAACAGGAACTATCTGATCAAATAATAGGCTAAGTCAGTAAGATTACAATCTGACCAGACATTTGATGCCAAGTTTCTGTACAGTTTTAAATACTCTGTGCTACTGGCCAGTTTTGGTTGTTATCAAAAAACCATTGAGGTGAAATTAAAATTTTAAATTCCTTTTGCATAATTTTCTACATATTTGTCTGTATTACGAAAGCATTACAAAACATAACAAAGGTTCTCCTCATTTCAAAGCATAAGCCACACTGAAATGTTATCCAGATGTGGCTAATACAAAGACATATATCTAACAGAAGCCAAGTATGTATCCATCAGGCTGAATAATTAAACCAATGGAATCGCAAACCTATTTTAAGTTAAGTGGAGAACTGGGATTATTGGGCAGATTGCCTCAACCATCCTCTTCGGTGTAATCCTAAATCAAAGCTCCTATTTACAGATGCTTGATAAAACCAGTTTGATCAGTGTCTTGGCATCAGCTTACCTCTAAATCCTGAACTTCACCAACAGAGGGGAAAATTACAGACCTGATCCCTGCATGCGTGGAGGCCATTTGGTTAGTTTCCAGAAACGGTCTCCAACCACACAGTCTTTGCCAGTCGGGCCAAAGCTACACTAACAAGCCTTCAAACCAAACTGGGTTCCCCTGAGGATTACGCCGGGATTTCAGTCGACGTCGGATTTGTAGAAGGGATGAGACGTTTATCTTTTCTTTTTTCTCCCTCAACATTTCTTCCTCCAGCTTTCTTCTGTCTTGCATATCTGTCTCTCTTTCTCTGCCTGTCTCTATCTCTCTTTTTTTCCTTTCTCCCTTCACTTTCTCTCTTTATCACAGATAGAGAAGTCTTCTGGGCTGATGGCATTCAGCTCCAGTAGTGAGAAGGAAAAAAGGAGGAGGAGGAGGAAGAGGAAGAGGAAGAAGAAGAAGAAGAAGAAGAAGAAGGAGAAGTGCCGCTGTCAGTTCCTCTCCTCTTGCTCCACGGGACTAGAAGGACAAAAGCGTTCCCTGACAGGCCGGATCTCCCCTATCTCTACCCAGCCGACGTGCCATCGGTCCTCGCCATACTGCCACATTCTCCTTTCTCTTTCTGCCACGAACCCCCCTGTCTTATTAGAATAACACAATTCATGCGGATTAGTGTATGGTGTGTTGAGGAGGAGATAGCAAGGCAGTGGCTCATGTTCAGTGTCATTAGCCTGTGTGGGTGTGAATACATGTTCATGTGCATTTGGGTGTTACATGTGGATCAGCACGTTGCATGTCTGTGTCGCGGCACTGCAGCGATTTCAGAGAAGTGGGCAATCTGCCGTATGCTTCCCCAACAACAAGGCTGTCAAGTGTTTTTCAGTGTGATGTGACCATTATGATTGAGAGACAAACACACAAGCACACACATGCACTCTCTACTGTCTAATGATCCCCTACAGAAGTCTATTCATGGAGAGTGGTGCAGGGGCTACAATACAGATGCTATAGAAACAGTACTCAATGTGATCAAATGACTGCCACTACAGGCAATCCGACCTGATGGGAATAGGTTAGTGCAGCTTCTCATCATGTCACACCTCCCAGTTTGGCAGCTTACACCATAGGGAGAAAATTCATTTATGTTCCATAATAGAAAAAAATACGATCCTCCCTAATATACAAGTCTCAATAGTGTTCGTGAATCAAAACACGATCAATAAAACACTACACTTTTTTTTTTACAACTTATTGCCCCTTTACTGGCTATAAATAAAGGTTAGTGTCAGCAGAGGTTGTATTTTAGCTGCAGTAATTCCCATGTTTAATGCTCGTAAGGAATCAGTACATTAAAAAAATGCATTTGTTGAATATGTTAGTTCAAAATCTGAGTTTGTGAGGCATAATTACAAATTTAACTTAACGACTTGAAAGTAAATGTATTCAAATTTACTTTTTACTCTGATCTTAAAGCCACTGAAACCATGGTTTCAAATCTTAAAGACATACTCCAGCACTGAATGGAACCAGCCGTTCCATAAAGTTGGGGGTCCTTTGAGAGGAAGATTTAAAAAAGAATGGCCCAAATCTGTACAGCTGAGGTCAAGATATCCTGATTTTTAGTCCCTAGTATGGGTCAAGATCCAAAAATGCTGGTGCCTACAATTCCCATAATGCAACTAGAGTCTTTCATTCCATAACATTAAATATTCATCACAAAGTAAGCACCAATCAAAGTTAAAATTTTTAAACATTATACTTAGTTACTATTCATTAAGCGTTTAACACTCAAAACTCAGCTAATCTGCTTCACCAGGACTGTGTGGGAGTGATTTGAAAAAAAACACAACTGTCATCACACTTGGAATTCAAAATTGCTAAACTCTGATTGATGCGCATGCTCACCTTTTTCCAACTGAGCCACCCACTTCAAACCAGTGAAAAGAGCACAGGCAAAAACAATGATACAGATATCTCTTCTAACTTTGTTCATAATAAGAAGCCAAGTTTTCTGGCGCTTTAAATTCAGTTTTCTAAGTTCAAATGTAGTTTTTTTCCCCGCAGTCCAGTGCATGGGCTTAAAAATCAAAAGCCGATCATGTGGTTCTCTGAGTCTTAGTTTCCATAAACTATGTCATTTCTTTTTGGATTAAAAATTGTACTTAAAGGGAAACTCTAGTATTTTTAAACCTGGGCTCTATTTCTTACAATTTTTGGTTGAAATGACTAATACTTACCATTAGTTTTGGAACTGTTATTGTAATTTGTTAAAGAGCACAATCCTTTTTGTTTAACCAGAAAAATATCGGAGTTTCCCTTTAAGGACCCAATATCACATCCTATCTGCAACTGGCCCCAGTGGTTAAGGAAAACTAGAACCAGTATGTTCTCCCACATTCAGAGACTGAATCTGTGAATCTGTACAAAGGAAGAACAAGAGATAGATCAAAGTTTTAAGTCTACAATAAACTGATTAAAATTCAAACCACTGCAGTGAATTTACAATAGTGTCCTTTGAGTTATATTTCTTAAAAACATTTCTTTTTATTGAGTAGTTCAATGTGATGATTATAAATTCAGAAGGACAGTGTCTCACAGCAGTTGGCACTGATCTCTTTTTATAAAATACAGCAGATCTATTTAAAGGGATAACCCTGCAAGTACTAAACAGCAAGGGAGTTGAGCGATTGGCCTAATAACCCCTCCATATGGTGATGTCTAGTTCAAACCTGTGTGTGTGTCGTGTGTGTGTGCAGCCTTTTGCTCTGCGCTAAATATCAACATGGATACCCGACTTCAGATAAAACTAATTCAGCCCCCCCCCCAAGCCTCGTCTTCCTATCTCTCTCTCTATGTCTCTCTCTCTGTCTCTCTCTCAGGGCTGTCTGCTAAGCCTCTTACCTATGGGATTATTGGCAACGCTAGGTATTATATAGCTTCATTCATCTGGAATGAAACGTTATTAATGTGTGGGAATGAAACCATCTGTAACGGCGGCAGAGGATGATGGGAGGATGAGGGGAAGATTGGGGGGGGGGGGCTGTCTCACAGAGGCGGGAGAGACGGCCGGGCTGGAGTTGTGGTGATGTTGTTATGTGTGAGAGGAGGGTGTTGACACGGAGCGATGCAACTCTAATTGGCGATAATGGTGAGGTTTGTCTGAAAAGACTTGACAGGAGAGAGAAGTTATGTGATCTTTGATTTTGCAGTTTTACAGATGAGGCAAACAACGGCATCAAGCTGAGCACAAAGCACACACAGACATGCAGGCATATACACAGGCAAACAGAGGAGAGAGGATAGTAAGCTGTGTGTCTGTTAAGCCCCTTTCAGACATGCACATTGCTCTGTAATTGTGCTGTCAAAAAAGACTGAGTTGATTTTCTCCCTATTTTTACCCCTTTCAGACAGGGCATCTGTAACATTTCCATGTTCATATATCTTTTAATGCAATGGGTATTGGACTTACATACAGCATCATACAGACAGGTGACAAATTTAAGGAAAAACATGAATAAATGAGTGGCGAATGCCATTGCTTCCACACAGGACACGAGGGCTCGCATATGCTGTGGCCCTTCGCAGTCACCAGATCTCTACCCAACTGAACACCTGCGGAAGATTTTGGACGAACATGTTGGACGACGCTCCGCACCACCATCACCAAAACACCAAATGAGAAAATATCTTTTGGTTGGTATGTTTAAGTCTGAGTTCCACAGACAAGGAGCCCTGAAGCAGTTCAGGAGGCTTGTGGTGGCCCAACACCTTACTACAACCCTTTATGTTGATTTTTCATTCATATATCACCCACCTGTAGGTCTCTGTGGAAGAAAAGCTCCATGTCGACTCTGTTCAAACATTACAAATGGAGCTACAGTGCTCGTGCAATTATTGATTAACCTTTTAGTCAATAAGACATCAGAAAATTGTGAAAAATGCACCAGCCCTGTATTCTTCATGACTGCACTACTTTCCAAGCTATTTTTAAAGTAGAATACTTTACATACTGTGCTGATGTTAAACCCTCAACACACTGTTTGCTATTAACTTGATGATGCAGTTATCCATTTGCCCTATTAAATAGTGCGATAATGGAACTTGCTCTACTCTCATTCGTAAACAAGAATCAACATAATTGGCAGGATTGTGTGAGTCATGCCAGCGTGTTTTCTGCTGCCGAGTGCATGCGTAGTATTTCTAACATCCTGACACTTGTTGAATAGTTAAATGGCTCTTCTGCCTTTACACAAAGTCAGCAAGGAGGCAGAGAGAGAGAGAGAGAGAGAGGCTGCTGCCTCCTCCGTTAACAGATTACATGGATACCACAGTGAAGAGGCCTGCAGGACATTACATGTTAGAAGGAGTGTTTCGCAGGTAAGTGTCCTGTGTGTGATGTTTGAGCTTCTATGGATACCAAAACTTTCAGTCTACAAACTACACATAGTCTGAAGTTTTAGGATTCCATACTGACACTGATCTTATGCATATCAGTGGGACCAGCGCAGTGAAATTACATGACAGGGTTTTAATGATATACTGCATTATGTTTTTCCGTTGCAGGTTTTGAAGAAGGAAGGTGACATGTATACAAATCACACTTCAACATCAAAGTGTCTTGGGTTTTCGATGCGTCTCTTTCAAGTCTGAGGTGCATACTTCTACCCTCAGATCTCAATATGTTTCCACCCCTCTGCGAGACTAACTGCACTTTAAAAAGAAGCTCTCTGTGTGCGAAATCACATCGACAGATGGATGGACTGATGGGCAGGCTGTACTTCACTTTCCCTCATTACAGGTTTTACAAAGTAACACTTTGTTGATGTAATGATTGGGACGTTTGAATTTTTAAATCACACAGTGCATCTTCTGGGTGTCTCTGGACTGTAATTATGTATGTTCAAAGGTCTGTTTAAAGCAGAATAGCTCACACTCCAAGACGATTTACTTTCTGTGAGTGCCAATTTAACTGCCAATTACCACTGCTAAAGTGCCTTTGCTATGATACAAAAACTAGCACTGACAGTGACTGGCACATAAAATGGCACTGGAACAAACTCCACTGCCAGCAACGCAATGTGCGAAAAAACTGAATCTGAAACACGTGGGAAAGGTGAGAAAGGCGGGCGGCCGTGTTACAAAGTGAATAAAAAGATTTTAAGGGAATAAAAAATGAGAGGGCTGGCCCTAAAAAAAATGACACCATTAAAGATGTCACATCACACAATAGAATCATTTACCAAGACTTCTCTGTAATATACAGTACATATTAGGTCACTGTCAAAAAATCAATTCAGAATGAATGAGAGCTAACACATAAACTGTAGTTTGAACGCAACACACATAGCCTAATCCTAAACTACTGTTGTAGAATTGAAGTTGTTCCTCTGCTGCTTCATTTGAGTAATGTTAAGGCAACGTTACTGTATGGAAGTTTCATTTTAGAAAGTCAACTTAACGGCCTTGCCTTTATCCACCATTTTATTTGTTTTTTGATCAATGGTGTCGAATCCAAGACGCTTCCTCACATTCATTCTCAGAAAGTTTGGTGTCATGATTATCTGTTCAGCGCGGCTTCCTAGTTTACTCCATTTTACTTTAGCAAAGCGAACAACAATAGCCTAATTGTACCCAGGGTACATAATACAATAGATGAGAGTGACTGTGCATTTTCCGAAAAGCCCCTTGCTGGAGTACAAGACACGGCCTGTTGTGCTTACATACTGTCAATTTTGAGCATGGAAGCTCATTTTTGACCGTGAATGTGGATATATTTCCAAAAAACTAGTACTTTTTCGCACACACTGAATTTGGAATTTAAACAGATCATTACCAACCGAATTCTTGATTTGTTCCCACGTTCAAACTGTAGTTCAAATTTCAATTTCAAACTGACAGCCCTAATACATATTCACACACAGACAAGTAGCTACGCGCACACCTTGCAGCTATAGGACTGCATTAGCTATGACTGTACAATACCCTTGTCACACCAATGTCGTAGCACTATGTGCCAATTCAGAAAAAAGAAATTGGAAAATAAGGACTCATAGTTTGTCTACATGTGGGTGTGTGAACTATAAATGTGGGTGTGCTTGTGTGGAGCTGCTTCCCTTAATCTACGTATGTTCATACATCATTTTGGGTGTTTGTGTGAGTGCTGGTGTACAGTACGTGTGTGTTTGTGTGAGTCAGCACTGTGATCATGGACACAGTGGGATGAATCACATTGTGGTTGTGGTGGCGGTTGGAGAATAGACTGGTAGCAACAATAGAATAGCAAAGCTCCTAAATGCAAAACATATGTAGAGTGCATTGTTACTTGTACTGTACATGATTACAATTTAAGTGATAATCCCAGCATGACTGGATTGTTAAGTTATTTCATTTTCAGTCCCTTTAATGTTAATTTTGACAGCCTTTGCCAGACATCTAAGAGCTCATTTATTCTCATTAAATCTTGAAAAACAGCTTCAGAGACTTCGATTGCAGTTAGTATAAGTAGCTACAACTATATGAGAATAGGAAGTGTTATTTAAAGTTACATAAGAACATTAATACCAGGCTATTTACAATCACATACAGTAACTCGCACAGAGCTGGTGAGACCAGAGTTGGAGACTTTCTTTCGCTTTTTCAACAACAACAGCTCATTTCTTTGTATAAATTAGGTCTGTAGCAAAGCCAAGTGAGCTGTTGTGGGAACATAACTGTGGTGAACATCTTTATAATAAAATATAATGTATAATATGTTGTGGTTAAGCTTGTCATGTAGGTATTATCCCCATACTGTGGAACCATGTAGAAAAAACGGAGGTAAATGTGCATTTTCAGATGGTTTGTAGTGCCATCTTTGCCATAGTCTGCAACAGTCTGGATGAGTTCACAGAGGCTGTGACATCATACATCAGCTTCTGTGAGGACTGCTGTGTACCATCACGCA
>LKNJ01000885.1:0-41827 GCA_002120245.1 Maccullochella peelii
CTGTATGTAGGACATTTCTGTCACTGCAGCTATGGACACTGGAGATACAGCATGTATGTGCATGCATGTACAATTATTTACAATTCTGGCAAAAACTTTGAGAGGATGTCATCTTTTTTTACCTGAATTTTTGGTAATTGTCCTCCTGCTTCTTCCAGGTTGGAGAGTAACGCTTTATTACTTTGTCGATGACCTCCCTATGACACACACACACACACACACACACACACACACGCACACGCACATTGAAATACACAGTCAAGTGTGTAATCCCTGTAGCACAGACTAACATGACTTGATCTGATGAAGGCAGGTCACTTAAGGAAAAGGAGTGATGGTGTTTGCTCTCACCTGCAGCCTTTACAGAGGTCAGAGGGCCGAGGGGGGCTTTTCTTTTGAGGAGGCGCTTTGTGAGGTTCCACATTTCTGTTGAGAGAACAAGAGAGAAACAGGACAGGTGAGCAAAATGGTAATGCCAGGGGCGAAATAGATCATCTATTTGGCTCTAAGCCCCATTTTCTTGGTTTCATATTCTGTTGTTTACAGAATTGTTTATCGGTTGAGAAGAAAATCCTGTCCTAAATATGCTGTGTTGTTCCCATTATGTCAGCATCTAACCAGTGAATGCTTTTATGCAGTCAGCTGTTTCTAATTTCTATACCCACTAAAGCAAATAGAGTGATCATACAAAGTTTTGCATTCAGGGATCTCCCATTGACATGGGGCAGAGCAGCAGCTTCATACAACATAAATGAACAACCAGTGTACAAACTCACGAGCAGAGAGAGACCTGTGCTACTTCTCCCTCTTCATGTCTGTGTTGTAATGCTTGTGGTCTGCAGTATGTGTTGCGTGTACAGTTATGAATCTTTTATTTTTGTTTTTAAGTTTCCAAAAAGATTTTTTTCTTTTAAATCTTCACACAGTCTTACCTGTAGGACTACAAACTCTGACAGATTGTTATTTACTGTCAAAGTGCATCCAGATAAATATCCACTGTGTTGGTTTGGTTGCTCCTGTTGAGCTGAAACTGACTCTCATATGTCAATTTTAATGACTCTTTCAGTGTGAAACTGTTTGCAAAACACATTGTGCAACTTTTCATTTTCTTCACATAGAAACCTATACCAGCAATGATATGGCATCCTTTTAACACCATTAAAAGTGAGCTTCAAGTTTGTAACAATGGAGTTTAAAAACAAATTAACCTGTCAGCTATTTCGTATAGAAGAAGTGACGTTTTCCAAATTAATTTTCCAGATTTCTCTGCTAGTATCCTTACTCTTAGCGTGCTTAGTATTGTGAGGTGAATCATGATATTGAAGCACAGATACACATGCTGCCTTATGTATTCACACATACCTGGGCAAAATCAGCCTCTTTTTCTCGACACCAAGGTCGTTTCCCACTAAGCACACCTTCCACAGCTATGTGACTTTTGGCAAAGAGGATGACATAAGTGGAAAAGAAGTGGGGAAAGACTGCCAAAGTGTACAGAAAAAAAAACCTTAGAATACTTCTATTTCTCCCCTATATCATCAACTGCTATATCAGCAAGTTCGTCTTTTAGTCTTGTCAAACCCCAGCATGCCCCCGCTAACGCACCTCCAGCACCCAAAATACAAAAACCTTCCAGACTGGATTGATGAGATTGTGTGTGTGTGTGTGTGTGTGTGTGTGTGTGTGTTCTATAGAGGGTTGGGAAAGGTAGTTACACACTTACTTGTCGTCATACATGTGCCAGGTCAGCAGACACCCCAAACAAAGAAGAATGATCACCAAATAGAAGAGTGACTTCAAGAGCTGTCCCCTCATACCTCTCCCCTCCTGCTAACTTCACCCACTAGACCCCCTCACCTTCTGTCTCTGTCTGTCTCTGTCTCTGTCTCTCTCTCTCTCTGTCCAGCTTCACCTTACTCAACAGTCGCCCGTTATCTGCTTTGTTTTCAGATTCCCTCCTCCCTCCTCGGCTCGTTCTCCCCGACTGAGCCTCTCTCACACACACTCTTTCTCTCTGTGTTAATCTTTTGCCTCTCTTCTGCTTTCTTGTGTTTTTTTTTTACCTCACCCCCCTCCCCCCCTCCCCTCCGTCTCCCCCTCTTCCTCCGTCTCCCCCTCTTCCTCCCCCTCTTTCTCCCCTCTTCCTCTTCACGCTCTTCCTGTCTGTCTGTCTGGTTTGACTCAGTGCTTCTCTCTCGCCTTGGGTGACTGAGAGTATTCCTCCTCAGTTAGAAGCCTTCTTTTTCGTCCTCTTGTTCAGGCAAGTCCTCTGTCCTCTGTGCACCTCTGCTTTGCCTTTCCTCTTCCTGTTTGTGTCCAGGTCAGCTGAGACAAAACCAATCTTTTGTTGCTCCACATCCTACTTTAATCCTTGTCATGTTTCTTTGGTTCACCCATCTTCTTTTTTCTGTCTCGACCTCTTTTTTTCTCATGTGTCCACACAGACAAACTCACAATCCTACTTTCCACAGCAGTCTAAAGCTAGAGCTCTCTCTGTTCTCCACCCCCACCCCTGAGCCCCAGCCTTCACTATTTGCTTTCCCCTCCCTTCCCCGGCTATCCTCCGCCCACACCCCTTAAGCCCCTCTCCCCTGTGCACGAAAAGGAGGCAGTAACATGAGTGCCCAGTACTGAATTAGCCCACAGTTTGCCTCTTGACTGGTGAGTGTCTGTGTGTGTGTCAGGAAACATGTTCAAACCCAGTGAGGGGTAGAGCAGGCAAGGGGCAGTGGCTTCCCGTCCAATCAGAGTGACGGCTAATACCACTCAAACTTATACCAACACACACACAAGCTCCTTTGATTCCAATGTCAAACTTTGCCAGCTGTATCGACTCATATCCTCTTACAATAAAAGGTGAGTGTTTCTGAGTTTGAGAGGTGGGAGGGAGTTGGGTGTTGGGGCCCGAGGAAGGGAAGTCTCCACTCCACACTGAGATGGGAACCTGTCTCTAAACAAGGCAGCGCTGCTTGCTGGATCAACAGGGTAACTCACGAACGTAACAGCCGGTGGAAATGAGAGAAGCAGAAAGTCAGAGGGAGCCAGACAGAGAGACAAAAAGCAGAGAGAGGCGGAGAGTTGATGCCCAGAAGAGCCAGAACTCATCTGTTATTTGGCTTTCATTTGGGAGCTCAGTGTACCCAGCTGTGTGATGGAAGGGGGATAAAATCTTGGATGTAAAGTTAAAGGATTATGGGAAATACGTTAAGAGTATGGTATGCATTTCACTATAATCACCCACAAACAGATGACCACACCCAGTGGTCCCACACCCAGCTCTCCTGCATTTATCCCTCGTGGCTTGAGTTTTCAGTGGAAAACTCCACGCTGAGCTCTTTGAAATAAAGCAATTATGCCTAGTAACTACATGCTGAGTAAGCCAAGCTGTGCCACAGCAACCGCGCCACCCCACACACAAAAATCCAAAACAAAAGAGCTCTTGGAAAGTTTATATTTTGGCAGACGTCAGGGTTTGCAAAAAAAACAAAACTTGTTGGGGTTCTTTGAGGCTGCTTTGCAGTGACCAGATGGAAGGCAGAGGCTTAATCAATAAAGCAGGATGTGCAACTACTGAAATCAGGCTAATAGTACCAAAAGAGACAGAGAGGGTTGTTAAGGGAAAGTGAAAGCTACACATAACCTGCTTTTTACCTCAAACACACATTCATGTAATGATTCCTTGACTGATGAGCAGTGAGCAGCTAGGCCTCTCGTGGGGGATGTGTGCTATGTGTTTTTATTAGTTATTTGTATACTCTATATATATACAAAACCTCTGGCTAAAATATCTGTACCCTCTGGGCTTTGCATATTTTCTGACCTCAAGGGTGATTATAATGTTTGATGTCACGTTCAGTCTTTCAGTCCGTGAGCAAAAACGTGAAATAATCTTTTTCCTGGAGTGGAAACAAAAGACAAATTGCTCTTCTCCGCCGCACCAGCATTTCCTAAATGTACCCTGGTTAGACGAGAGATAACAAGCTCACCACTTAGATCCAGGCCTCTGGGAGAGATTACACATATGCATGACCTTTCATGCATCATGAGACACTTGCAGGAATGTGGAGAGAAATGTGGGGGGAAAAGGGTTTTCTCCTGCATGGACACACCATGATAATAACAAGGCTGTATAGAAGAGGTACAACAACAAACACCTTGCTTCTCTGTAGCCACAAAGCAAGGACTGAGAGACTCAGGAGGAGTTTTTATCCTCAAGAAATTAGACTTTTAAACAGCAATACATGATGGACTACCTACTACCACCCCCTGCCCCTCTCACCTCTCTACCTCTCAGAGAGCGCTCTCTCTATATACACCCCCACACACCACTTACAGACAGGGAGTGAACTCAATCCCACATCTGGCATCTTGCACTATGCACAGGACTACTTTTAATATATATATTTTGCACATTTAAAACCATGTGCATATATTTGTTCAACTTGATTGCACTGTAGGAAATAGTTAACATAAGGTCTATTACATGTCTATTTTCATCCCTATTTATTATCTTCTCCTTTATATGTTATATGTTGTGTTCGCACAGGCTAGGAACCTTCCAGAAAAAAACATTTCACTGTTGTTATACTTGTTTGACTGCACATGACAAATAAAAACTTTGAACTTTGAACTTTGGCCTGTTAAATCAAATATCCAGACCTCTCATCTGGTTTCCCCTCATCACAGGCCATCCTGCTCAGTCATTAGCTTATTACAGACAATGTCATTTCCACCCAAAGACTCCATAAGCTATTTAACCACATTAAAGCCAAAGAAGTGATTTTTCAAGATGACATTCATAATCTAGTAACACAGCAGATTTCTCAGCATTGTGCAGCTCTTGTGTGCCTGTAGGAGGCCCTCAGTCTCTTTTTACTAAGCATGGATGAGCTAACTTTTTTTGTGACTAATCTGTTATTCAGCAGAGGGAAGCACAAGGTTGACACATTTCTTTGTTCATTTAAATTTCTTCATGTGTCCACATGCACTAAGAACTGGCAGAGGATATCTATGCTTATATCTTCTTGACACAGATGATTTCCGTGTTTACAGAGCTGACGGTTGACAAACATGTTTGCATAAGTGTGTGCGTGTGTGGCCGTATGTGTGTGAGTGTGTTTCCCAGCTGCTCTTGACAAGAGAGCTGAATGCAGCATGCTTTAGGGTGGCATGTAGTAATGGAGGAAGTGGAGTGGGTGAGAGGCTGCAGGGGGTGTGAAGTACTTTCGCACAAAGCTGACAGAAAGGACAAAGGTCCCATTGTCACCCAAACAGCAATCAATAAATCTGTACCCCCCCCCTCCACATTATTCATACAGCCCGCTCCTTCAGGAGTGAGAGTTGACTCTGCATCTGCTCTAACACAGGTTTCAGTATCATCAATAAGTTAAACCACATAAGAGACAGGATGTGAACCAGCCTCGCCTCAACATTTCTAAGCAACAGGGATTCACATGACAGCACAGTGAGCTTCCTGTCAGGCTTTGTGTTTTTAGGTAAAACAAGGGCAGATATGCTGCAAACAACAACAGATAAAACTGAACTGACACTTCCTATCATTGTGAACTATTTAAAGTTTTTCCTTTTCTATATTGTCAAAGCCCTCAGAACAGAACCACGTGGTTTTACTCTGACCCGTTCCCTGTAAGTCACACTTTTTTCACTTTAACAGGTGGCGTGACCTGGCAGAAAGTGGTGAGACCTGTTGTAGGCAGACCACATTGAACTCAAGTGAGACAGACCTGTTATCAGCCGTACTGTCAGACGATATGAATCAGCACGGCCCGGCAAATTGTTTGGATAACATGTATTTGCTCCTTGTCTCTTAGTATGAGTGTGACTGTGTGTAAATGACTAGTGAAAACAGACGATGCAAAAGTGTATATTTTTGAGCTGGCGAGAGGCTAAGGAATAAAAATAACTCAAGGTCTGGAAGTAGATTAAGTAATAAGATGCACTTTAAGACTTAAGAGATTTTTTTTCTTCAAAATAACCAAAACATCAAGAATGTAAATCAAATGGTAAAAAATACAACATATTTCCAAACTGCTGTCTTGCCTCATGCCGCCTTCCTTCTTATCACACGAGAACAGAAACAGGAGGAGTCACCAGTGTGGCTTTCTTAGAAAGAACCAAAAATACCACCAAAAAAAACCCCACATGTAAATAAGTGACAATGTAAATTCACGTAATCTTTTAACTTATTGCAACATACATGCCCTACATATTTCTCTGCCCTGTATTACACATCCTGTACACAGCAGCTGCAATAGGACTGCATAATTTGGCCTTTTAAACATAACGTGTGACATTCGTAACATAACTGTGAATCTGTATCCAAAATGTAGGGGTTTTGACCAGATGATTAAAAGCATGAAGCAAAGATTCTGTCACGGAAAATAGTTTCCTTTCCTTTTTCACCTCCTCAGGCCTCTTAAAAATCCTTAAAATGAGGATACAAACACCTGGAGCTGAAATGATTAGCCAATTAATCTATAAGTCGATGAAAATGCTGAAAATCCTGAATGTCCTCTGGTTCCAGCTTCTCAAATGTGAGTATTTGCTGCGTTTCGCTTTTTAACGTCATAGTAAATAAATTATCTTTGGGTGTTGGACTGTTGTTCAGAAGAAACAAACAAGATGTCACCTTGGTCTTTAGGTAATTACGATGGGCTTTTTGTAAATACTATTTTCTGATGTTTTTTAGACCAAACAATTAACGGATGAAAATAATTGTTAGTTGCAGCCTCTTTCAAATGACTGCTTACAACCCATGACCACTGTATGTGGCTTAACCTTAAATCTTTAGACATTATTCAGTATGTAACAGTTTTGTGCACTTTTAACAGCATTTTCCTCTCATTAGCCCATCTGATGAGGCTTGACTGGAAAGATTCTGGCTCCAGGAGATGAAATCATGAGTCACCTCTGAGTTACCTGATGGGAGTCATTTTGTGGGCTTTCTCCAGCTGTGGGCCCTGAAATTGTCGTCACCTTCCACCTCACTTGCGATGACTGGTGAATGGCTCCGCGGGGAGGTGTGATGGGGGACAGGGGTCTGAGGGGGGCAGTAATGGGGTCATGTGGTTAAGGAACAGCTGATCCCGGTGCATTCCACGGCTGCTTAGCATGAGACCTGGTACCCTCGTGCCTGTTTGAACTATTACCAATCTGCGTGTCTCATAAGCACTCACACAAGCAAAGCACAAAACTGACAAATGATGTCAGCGCACAAACACCTTGCACAAACCTGCAGACCACACTAAGATATACTGGGTATATGGCACACATACAATCACTTAGAGGGGCACATGCATAATTTACACATCCTGCTGTGGCTGTAATGGACATGAGAGACCCTCCATCCCAGTGTATTACAAATCAATCCTTAATAGACTGAATGGAGTGGATTATTGTTGATTGTGTGTAATATACAGAAAGAATAAACACATTGTATGGCTTTTTTTTAAGTGTGTGTCTGTTTGCATTAGGTAGCGAAACGTCATTTCCTGCAGCTAAGTCTAAGAGGTTTCTTTTCTCAGAAGGTTGAAAGTGATACCAAGTTCAGCTGCACTGCATGTCACTAACTTGCAAATTCAGCAGTTAGGTGAACATGAAAACCGTCATTGTTCATAATGCAGAGGTGTGGACTTGATGACTTTAGACTCGACTTGACAAAATCAGAGAAGACTTGCAACTCGACTTGGACTCCTGCCTTCACTTGAGCCTTTTGCCTTGAAAATACTTGATACCTTCCCCCGCGCCCAAAGATTAAAAAGTCTGTTATTTAAATAACCTACAATAAGACAGGACAGAAACATACAAACTTCAATCTGTTGTGGTGCTGGTTAATTGCTCTGAAAGTGCAATGTCAGCACTCCATTTTTATGATTAAGTTCAGTTGCACTTGTTTTAACAAATAAATACAAAATTTAAAAAGCATTCATGATTTGTTTAAATTTAATATATTATTACTCTGTTGTTAAAATGACATTAGGAGCACATAATGACTTGTTTAGGACTCAAAACTCAAAGTTTAGGACTTGGGACTTACTTGTGACAATGACATGGTCCCACCTCTGTCACAATGAGAGTGAAATATGGGATCATCACTTAGAAATCTGGTCCTGACAAGACCAAGAAAGACACCATTGCTGTGAAATACAATTAGCCAAAGTGTCCTCAAAAACTTGAATTAACAGATATTTGACTCTTTATTTCACTTCATGCAATATCACAGGTTTTTAAAAGTTTTTCCAAATCACACGTTTAAAGACTAATGTACAATACTCTGATATTTAACCTTTGGACATTTGGATTTCTCACACCAGCTGCAGCCACTAGAGGGCAACAAACCTTTAAAATTATAAACTTTATTGAGACAGCGTGTCTGGTATACTGTACTGTATCTTAACAATTCAATTAAGAAAATGAAAGAGGGGACTTATCTGTTTCATCTGTTAAAACTGGGCTCTGGATTTGGGACATGAGTCACTGGAGGTCATCACAGAGTCCAGATAGAAAGTCAATTTGAGGACTTGCATTCCTCAGAGAGCAGGAAATAATAAACGGCTTGAAATCAGAGGTCTGAAGATCATTTTGTATTGTCTGATAGAAAACGTCTCTGGTGACAAACAAGACTAAACATGTTACCAGAGGCCGCGGGGTTCATGATACAAAGACAGCATTCAAACTGAATTTAATATTACAAATTACACATAACCAAGGACTACTGATACTGATTACAGCTGACAAACATCTATCCCGTTCCATCAAATATTTGTGTATTAATTATCCGTCCAGATACATTTGGGGGAACTTTACATTGGGATGTCGTGAAAGAAAATATGTCTTAAATTCAGTTTGCACAGGCTTTGTTTAGCCTCAGATCCCCTTCCAGAAACTCTGATTTTTGCCTTTTAATTATGAGTTTTGTCAATTTTCAGAAACCTAACAAACATTTAAATAGATTTTTCTACCAAGATATTTTGTACATTGTATGATAAAATGACAAAGCAATATGCACTTTCAATGGCCTGATTTAAAAGTGGTGCTACAGTAGAGTCCGGACTTTAAAGAAGGCATTATTCAGTTATTAAGATGATTCTTCAAACCTGCTCTGTTTGACAGCAGCCCGCACTTTCAAATGTTACCCAAGATTAAGCATGACCACCTTTTCTCCACTTTGAAAACAGCAGTCTGCAATCTCAACTCAAGCGCCACTTACTATTGTTTTTTTTACATTTGACCATGACATGTCGGCTAAGTGGCTGTTATGAGCTCATCCAGAGCTCTTTTCCACACAGTCATCATCTGCAGATTGAGTTGGGATTGTTTTGTCAAAGTTACTCAAACTGCACAAAACGGTTGAAGTTTATGTGTAAAATCATAGAAGTTGTAACTAGTCGTTCTTCTTTGGACAACTCTGGATAACTTTGCAGCCAGAGGGGGGTGGCACTCCACTGAGGAGTTCCAGGAAACATTCCTTTCTTTTTGGTCTGCATGCACTTATTCCTGTACAAAGATACTAACTGAATAGTGGGAAAGAAACAGCCCCACAGATGACCATTTCATCACCACATTCTGCCGACAGTTCAATGTGAACTCAATCTTTGATATTGCTTGGTTGATGTGAAATGTTTAATCTATATTGGTCTTCAAATGATTTGGTCATTAAAGCCGCTATAATGGATATTTTACACTAACAATGTATAAAATAACATTGTGAAAACCACTGGTGGAAGAAGTACTAATAACTTTTACTGAATAGTATAAATACTGTACGAGTCCACCGTTAAAGATTTCACCTGAGTAAAAGTACAAATATATTAACAGCAAAATATACTTAAAAGTATTAAAGTAAAAGTACTTGTTGGGTTGGGAATATTATTGGATACTTTTAACACATAAGCAGCATTTTAATGTTACAGCTGGTGGAGGTGGAGCACTACTCCATCTACTGTTGGATAATTTAATCTATTGCACAGTAGGCCTATTGTATTTTATAAACTGATCATGTTTTGTTTATATAAAGTTTGTAAAGTAACTAGTAACCATCAGATACACACAGAGGTGGAAGAAGTAGCCTACAATATATTTCTTTGAAATGTAGTGGAGTATAAGTATTTTGTAAATTGATATGTTAAAGTACAAGTACCTCAAAATTGTACTATCATTTGAAATTCAGACCAGCATTTGTCAATGCCCTAAAATTTCTATCTGCTGTAAATAATGTGTTCTTAAATAATATATAGCTAAGGAAAACATTGCATTCATTTAACAAAGTTTAAAAAGATCTTGGTAAACAAGAGTTGGACCTCACTGTGCAGCCAGCTGGAGAATGTCAAACTAATGGAGGAGAAATGTGTCTAAAGTGCATTAATATTTGGCCATTAGTTGTCGTGATCAGCCCTCCAGATTTTTACAACAAACTAATTATTTCCCGCTAATTGGGTATTTGCTTAATGAGGAAATAAAGTACAGGAGACCATCAGTGTCTTTATGTACACTTTTATTGTCAGCACTTTGCAGCTGGCAGAGTCAGGCAGGATTGACGGAGCCAGATTACTTCTTGGTCGTCTCCTCCTCCTTGGACAAGGTCTTGATGATCTCCTCCTTCTTGGCCTGGAGACGCTCCTCTCTGCGCTTGCGGGCCTCCTTTGTCTTGGAACGACGAGCCTCGGCCTGATCACTGTAGGACAGGCAGAGAAAGAGAGAGACAGGTGTTCACACAGCGTGTAATCGTTATCTCCTTCAACTTTTAATACAAACTTAAACACCAACAAATAAAAACATATTTAAAAAGACAACCAAAGCTGTTGAACTGTGGTTATGATTGTTGTTAGTTTCATTTTTAGTGGACCAGTGCAATCCAAACTGACAATAAAGCCCATTATCTGCTGCACAACACAACACTAAGGAATTTAAACATGACTGTAGTAGTGTGCAAAGGCCTCTATAATGCTTCAGTTTACCAAGACACAATTTAGTGCAGTGCTTTTCAACTCTTCCAAAATGTGCAATCACGTTACAGGTCTTGCCCCAAATGAAGGTGTCTAATTCCAACACTTTCTCAGGATAAATACAGCTCAAACTTCCTTTTTGTGAACCGGAACAAAACAGAACTTAAGTTTGGTTCGAGGACTTACGCCAGGAGCTTCTTGCGAGCCTTGTCTGCCTTCAGCTTGTGAATGTGCTCCATAAGGATGCGCTTATTCTTAAACACGTTACCCTTGGCCCTCAGGTAGAGGCTGTGGTACCTGCGGGACAGCAGAGGGGAAAAAGCATTAAAATAATACCAGAATACACAAACTGCTTTGAATTCAGAGGCACCAGATCTTTACACTGGGCCTGTGTGTAATATCAGCATTGTCGACGAGCTTCACTGAGCTCAATTTAAGGTCTGGTTAGAGTAAAAAAACAAAAAACCCCAGTTCCACTACTAGATATGAACTAGTATTAAAAACGGTATACCTATCACAATGAAGGTTTGCCCTCACCAAAACAATATTAAAATCATGGGCTTACGTATGAAAAAACAATTTTAGAAACTTTCAGCACCAGCTGGGAAAATAATCTCCATTTTATGCATTTCAGTGCATAACAAAAGATGCCAAAGAGACTGGCCACATTAACCAGAGCAGAAACGACCAGTGAAGATGTCCTGAACCTACATGTGCCTATCAATCTTCTTGGACTCCCTGTAGCGACGCAGTAGACGACGCAGGATCCTCATGCGGCGCATCCAAGACAACTTCTCGGGCATACGGGCGTTGGCTGTACCCTTTCTCTTACCTGGGAAAAGGGATTAGGAAGGCATGCCAACATTAACTACACACATTGATCTCATCATCCAGATGGTAAGATGTCTAACAAAGTCCAATCATTCTACGAGATCTAGTTTCTTCATTTCACTGGTGTAGTGAACTAAATTAAAAAATGTTAGAAGTTGACTCTTTCATAAACAGAATCTGTGCTGTAACACCTTTACACAATAAATCTGAAAGTAGAATGTCAGGTCAATTACTTTCCTCGTAGAAGTTAAAAGCGACAGTTTGAACTTACCGACTCCCATGTGTCTTCCCTTACGGCGTGCCAGCGTGTTCTTGCGGCAGCGGGCCCGGGAGTGGACCGTAACAGGTTTGCGGATGATAAGACCATCCTTCACCAGTTTACGGATCTGCTGACCTGAAGACATAAAGAAACGGGTAAGCTACAGTGATACACTGATTCTTCAGCCACAAAGATATGGACCCACAAAAACACTGAGAAATTCTCATCAGCAATGTGGGCATGATTACGCAGAAATTCATTTATATTTAACAGAGCATTTGTCTCATCTATTTTTTTCCGTTTACAAACTGGAGTACATAATTTTTAGCCGTTAACTGTCTCAACATTACTTAAAGAAAATATATATTTGCATTATGGAAAATATAATTGTCAAGTCAGAATATTTTGACTGGTCTTAAGTCTGTCTCTGGGCCCAGATTCATGTAAGTAAAGTTCCATTGATTGCTGACTGCAGGGTATGTCTTTATCAACTTATATACATAGTTATGAATAAGTTTATTCATTGATATCGCATGATTAGATAGTGGATACATGTTTCTCCCTATTAGTGACCAGCTGGAGCACGTTTAGTTGATTTTGCTGGTGCAACCCAACCCTTCACAGATTGAAACACAGTACTAAGAGCTGTCACATCATTATCGCGGTAAATGGTGAAGATGTAAAGCCGACTAACAAACTATAGGACGACTTGTTGCCCTACTTACGAGAGTTGGCGTTGGCGATCTCATTGGTCTCGTTGGGATCCAGCCAGACCTTCTTCTTGCCGCAGCGCAGGACGCTGGAGGCCAGCCTCTTCTGGAGCCTGAGCATGCTACAGGACACGTACAACCCAAGTTAAACATCCATCAACAATTTAACTGTCAATGTCTATTTCTGCGGGTGTATCAAACTTGATGCCACAAAACTGACACGTTTAATGAAGTATCCAAAGTGTTATCGCACAGTTTCAGCAGCTAAGTGGCTATTAGCCGCACAGCTAACACTGCCAGCCGGGTTGACAACATGGCCTCTCCGTCTGCTACATCGTGTTACACAAAGCCACATAAAAAGATGGGTTTTTGAATTTGGAATGAGTTATAAACTTTATGTATCGATAAAGAAAACACTCAAGTGTCTTAGTGACGTGATATTGGGTTAACAAATGTGCATTTTAACAATTAAATGATGACTTTTATTTTGCCATCGACTGCGGTCCTACCTCATGGCTGCTACTTCAGTAGGAAAAGAAAGGCTTCCGAGCCGGACTGGAAGCTACCATTATAGAGGAGAGTCCATCTCTAAACACGAAACAGCTCGGCGTTAGCCCAGACCACACCGGGCATTATTAATAGCATACATATTTCCCAGTACTAAAATGTTGCCGTATTTAAAGACCAAACTGATGTAAATTGATAAAGTCAAAGGCAATCTTGAGTTTATTTTAAAAGTTAGATCGCTGAACCCCCTTCCCAAAATAATGGTATTGACCAGTGTTTTTGCAATGCATTATGGGTGATGTAACAGTGGGCTGCATTCTGCTGTTGTAACACATGAGGGCGGTGTTACAACCAGAAACGCCACTGATACCAGACTACTAACAACATGATTATGTACGTTTTTAGGAACATTTATATGATTTTTAATATCTTACATTTGTACCCTGATTACCAGAATTTCATAATATAATCTATAAGGTTTAATTGTACACGTTTTTATGCGTTAATCTCGTAGAGCCTTCAAAACCTTCAATTCTGCCTCCCTTACAATATCCCTACAAAATGTGTTCAAATTATGTTACATAAGAGGATTCAAATGAAAAAGGGAAATTTAAATAAATAGTAGTGCAATTAGGTCTTATGAAATAGTAACAGTAGGTGGTTATTATTATAGTGTAATGTATGTGTGTTTGCTTTCTTAAATCAGTAGCCGGTTAAATATAGTTGCCATTTTTCTATTATTCTTGAAAATGATTGCTTGTGTGACCTATATTCTACATCATACAGAACCTATGAGTGCTAAGACTGACAAAAAAAATACTTCACTGTATCTCCTGTAATGCCAAATGTATTTTTGGTTTGTCATCTTGCTGTTTGTCATTTAATTTATGTAAGTTTGTATCTATTATCTAGTCATGACCTTTAAAGTACATAAAAAAATAGCGACACTGGGTACTTTTATTGTAAAACTTATACTGCTGAAGGAAGAGGCAAGACAGAAGAAAAGCTCGAGTTCCCAAAATATTGTACAAAAGTATCTTCATGCAACCTAAACTGTAAGTGATGCACTGTGAAATTCAGCCTATTAAGGGTGTGAAAGACACCCATAATAAATAATTAACAGCATAAACAGTAACAAGTCTAGCGACAAGTTGATATAAAACATTCAGCTTCAGGAAAGTCAAAAGATGACAAAAAACTTTTTGACTATTGAGAACATATCAAGAGATTCGAGTGTCTTCTATTAAAAACAAAAAGTGATTACAGTGAGTGGTGGTGCTTATGAAGACACTTGGTACATTACCATCTGACTGGCTACTTATTATGGTTGCCGCTGTTGCATCCTTGGCTCACCAGCAGCAGCCCGTCACCGTGGCAACGCTGCACGCTCACAGTGTGGGTGCACGAGGGCTACTTGTGTGACTTCTTCACCTCAGGTAACCCAGAATACCAACTGAAATCATCGTCTCCGGGGCAAAGTGTAACCCAAAGTGCCGGATCGCCTCCTACCACAGCTTCAACAGACACTGCTCTCCTCCAGCAAGTGAACAGAAATGTTTAAACCTGAAGGAAGTTGGACTTTATGTTGAGCTACCGTCTACCCAGGAGGAGGGTCCCTAATGTGTCTGGAGTAGGATGCATTTTGTGGTCCTAAAATGTACTTTTCTAAGTATTTAATACCTTTCTTTCATACCCCTGTGGTCAATTAATCCATTACAAACCAATAAAACTTCCCCACAATGAGCACATTAGTATCCTGTTTATTAGTCTTATTGCGGTTTTGATATAATTTGGGATATTCTGTTTACTCATGAGAAACTTGATACCTAAACATCTCAGCCACTCTTTTCTATACCAACAGAGAATGATCAGAAACCAGCATATGGTGTTTACATGCCACAGTATCCTAGTTTATATCCAGGTTTCTCAAAACCAGGATGCGATAACAACACATAACCAGGATACTCCTAAATCCAATCATAACCGGGATACTAGTGAGCATGGAAACACGTGCAATATGATGGAGAAACTGTAGTGTAACCTCAGACAAATAGGCACAAACAGAATTAGAGGCTGGCTACGTTTTTGCTGTGCAGGCAGAAAAGATCGTCCCTCCTAAACAGATTTTTAAAATAGCTTATTTGCAATGCAACAGCTGATTAGCACTGTCAGGGTATAGTGCCCAAATCCAATTAATTTAATTTGTAATGAATATTGAAATTGATTAGTGAATGAACGTACAGAGGTTTGTTGTGCAAGTTACAGCATACAGTAGGTAGAGCCCAATATCTAAAAATAAAAAGGTTTTCTCTAATTGAATCCACTGCCGAATGCTTAATAATAAACACTTCAATCTTGCATTAATTTACTGCAGTTAATCCTTAATTTCATATACAGATTGTTTAGTATATTTTTAATGAATAAATAAGAAAGGTTCAAACCAGGCGTGTTTATGAATTATACTTTAATAAAGGTAACTTTTGTTGGTCAAAATGTATTGGTTTCCTTAATCTTCTTTACTCTACTGGCACAGTAAATGGTCATGCCCATCTAGAAGGACACAAAAACACAGCAGTTAGAAATTAAACAGCCAAAATATACAAGACAGATGAGTGAAGGAATAAAAATATTGAGGAATATTTACAGTGGTGGAAAATAACTATTTAAGTTAAATTTTTGAGGTACTTTACACTTTCTGCTACTTTATACTTCCACTCCACTCCACTTTAAAGGTAAATATTGTACTTTTTACTCCACTACATTTATTTGATAACTTTAGTTACTTTGCAGATTCAGATTATTCACACCAAATAGTAAATTATGATGTATTATTAGAGGCTAATATAAGATAAGACTTTATTGATGCCTGGGGAGATATTCAAAAGCTACCCGGCAGTAAATAAAATGATTAAAATCAGCTCCACCTTTACCAGCTGGTTCTGAAATGGGCCATTCTGCTTATCAAGTACTTTTACTTTTGGTACTTTGAGTATATTTTGATAATAATACTTTTGTACTTTTACTTGTAACAGAGTATTTCTACATTGTGGAATTACTACTTTTACTTAAGTATAAATATCTGAGTACTTCTTCCACCACTGTATATATAGTTGAGCCTTGTATTTCTTGCTCTTATTAACTAAACTTGAGTTTATTCTACTGATGCCAAACAAGAGCATCAGCTAAATGCCAAAAATGTGAATGTAAACTGAAGACAGCCACAGTTGAATCACTGTCCATTTACCTTGGGCAACAGCACAGAGATGAAAAACAAGTGAGCGATCCAGCCGAGGACAACCTGAAACTCTGTTCTCCTGCTGCACATTATGTTTTTCCTGGAGGAAGATGTCGAGCAGCTGCTGCAGGACTCTTCACAGACACGACTATTATCATTTTGAAAGTACACCATGCTTCTGTTTCCCTGCTTGTGTTTTTTTTGTTGAGGATAACCATCAAGGCTTCCTCCTACTGAGGCAACCACCTCACCGGAAGTATGTATATTCACAATTTAAGAGATTCAGTTTTTTGTCATGACTCATAGAGCGTGATCATCAAGCATCTGAAAACTCAAAGCAACCCTAATAAATATTTTAGGATCAAATTACTAATGTGATTTCTAATGGGGTCGCTCATAGAGATGCACCTGCAGAGAGCTACCACCTGACTCAGCAGTTCCCCACAGCTCTACAAAGCTTTCTAGCATCCAGTGGTGGAAAGTAAATAAGTACATTTACTCAAGTACTGTATTTAAGTACGCATTTGTGGTACTTTACTTGAGTATTTCAATTTTATGCTGCTTTAGACTTCTACTCCTTCTGTTGCTCGACCAGCAACAACAGTAAAAGTCATTTACACATTAATGCATCAGTATTAATAATCTAATAATGTCATATACAATAATATATGTCTCATAGGGGATATTTTACTGCACAACAAGTACGTTTATTTTGATACTTAAGTACGGTTTACTGATAATACTTCTGTACTTTTACTCAAGTGGGATTTTGAATGCAGGACTTTTACTTGTAATGGAGTCTGTTTACATTAATGTCATTGGTAGGCTACTTTTACTTAAGTTTTTTTTTTACTTCAGCTAAATTGCTTTGGTTGAGTTTTCACGTTTACTCTGCTTCATAAATCTGATTCATGACCATAAAGAGACTAGAGGGAGGCTGAGCCGAGCACAAACACAGAAACGGTCGGCGCGTCCGTTGCTAGCTTGCTAGCTAGCAAGCTTAACGTGCTAACGTCTGTTCAGTTGGTATCTTTGTTGTTTTGGGGGGGAATAAAGACCAATGTGAATGACGCCATGCACAAAAATTTGCTTTGCTTTCTGTCTGAACACACCTTGATAAATCCAATGTACGCTACTACCTGCCCACAACAACACAGCACACAGACAAAGTTAGCGGCTAGCTAGCACACAGACAAAATTAGCGGCTAGCTAGCTAGCGACTTGCTAGTAGCCAAGAAAAGTGGAATATCTTGTAGCAAGAGTTGGTGGAGAGGAAAACAGAGCCAAAAGGTGAGTGAATATTGGAAATATGACTCCAAATGTCTTTTGATGTTGCTCCATTTTTGCTTAATGTGTAGGTAGGTAATTGTTTGCTAACACCGCTTTATAAAGTGATGATATGATGTTGTGTTTACAGCTGGTTCCCAAATAGACAGCCACAAACCCTCACCCAGAGTTTTGACCCAGAGCCAAATATTTATATTATATATTTAATCTGCTGTAGGTGGACAGAGGCATCCTTAATGTTTGCCTCCATATTTATTTTTTAAGGTGTGTGTTCAAGTTATTATATTAGTTGGCAACATTTATATTTGCTGTCGTGTTCCACCAGAGCAATGCTAGAAAATCCAAGGCCCCTGACAACAACTCACCCAGGAGCCTCAAACTACAGATTTAATTCCTGGCATGTTTCAGGGCCCTATAAAGCTCTGCCCCCCCTGAAACATTCAGCCACCCCTAATCCCACCTGCCCCTGGGTCCACATTATATCATTTATAGAACAGGGTCTCTGGAGCTGGTGGGGTTTGGGTGTTTTTACATGAGCCTCCGTGCTGCTGCTGCTGCTGCTGCTGCAACAAACTAACTGTGAAATTGAACTGTTCTCAGCCCTCATTACAGCCCTCCAGCACCTCTGGTCTCTGGATCCCAGTGCAGGGGACCAGTGTGGCTCTGCCTGGCAGTCTGTCCACAGTCACGGCCTCCGTCACCGCGCCTCTGTTGTTCTCTCATCAATCGATAAGTGAAGGTGGGGTCTGTCCGGTGGGGCGTGGACATCGGTTCCCAGCTGGAGTCTGTGGAGCGCACTTAGGAGACGTCAAGACAGACAGAGGAATACACGGAAGTAAGGCGAATCCACCTTCAAAATAAAAGCATGTGCGTTCGAAGCCTATCTAGTAGTTTAACTTTTTAGGCTGCAATTTTATTTTTGATATTACTACTATGACGACTAATATAGCCATCAATATTGCTATAATCATTATTACTAAGTGTTGTAGTTCAATAGTAGTCATATCTTATAGACTATATAATAAACTAGGCATAGGCCAAATTTGTAAGCAACGTTGGACAAAATGAATAAGAAATTAAATATATGGGTGGCATGTAAGTGGTTATCGTTAATGGAATTCATGTGTGTTTCCTTCCACACATTATACTACATAAAATACTTGACAAACTGCAGACTCTAAATTGTCTAAAGTAAAAAGTGTCAGCCTTCATTTGTGTATCCTTCTAATGGGATAGTGATCCGCACACAGCGACAATAGGAATATATAATATAATATAATATAATTTAGACCACCTTTTATTACAAAGTTTTGACACAGGTACAACTATTTCGAGGGATCGAGGTAGAGTTATCCTTCTTCTTGTCATGCGTTTCTAACTTATTGATATGTATGTATATGTTTTAACATATGCGTTAATGTTATGATAACATTATATCATATAATATTATATTATATTGCATTATATATTAGATATAGGTCTCCCTGCCTTCTGACAAATGTTTTTGTAATTGCTTTGTGAGGTGTGACTGAGGCTGACTAGGTTTCTTTTATTCATTTATTGATTAAGAATTTCCCACAGTTGCAGTCTTCCATTCAAAAAACAATATTGGAAACTGGAAAATCAATTAATTACATCTTCAATATAGTGTAAAATGAGTCACACCCTCCTAGTTGCTACTCTTTTTAGTTAACGGTTGAAATAATTTTATTTTGAAAGTTGTAACCGGATGTGTTGGTGCGTCATCCCGTTCACTTGACTCTAGTGTAAAAGCCTGGTGCGCCAGTTTGTAACGCTATAGGCTGGAGGGAGGCAGCTGTTGCCATTATAATTCCAGCCAGCTCAGATACATCAGCGGCTTCACCCTCCCCTGGAAAAAACCCCAAAAAGATGAGTCTGTCGACACCATCATAAACTCACTAAACTGAAAATAGATTTAAAAAAAAGTTAAATCAATGGTACAGAAAAGTAGTATGTCCAGGACGCCTTCGACCTCAACCCAGGAGATCCAAATGGACATGTTCGACCATCATCCACACACACAGGTAAGAGCAACACAGAACCGGAAGAAAAGCAGAAATATCATGACAGAAAAATGAAAAGACTGCGGAAACTATCGTGCATTTATACTAAGGAGGGTTTTTGTTTTTTTTAATATAACAGTGAAGCTGTTTCACTTCGGAAGATTAACAGGTTGTTCGGCAATTAAGTCGCCTAATTTCCCTTCCAGAGTCTAAAATGCTAGTGTACTGATTCAAGCCTGAATTTCATCCGCTGATTTTAAGAGAAAGCAAAAATGGATGATAGGTTATAGTTTTTATGTTCTTTGGATTTTGATTTATAATTTCATCCTCGACATATAGCCGGTAATAGTGTTGGTTTTGACAAGTCTCCTATGTGTAACCATATGTGATGATATGATGTAACGCTTGTTTTTATTCTGTCCGCTCATTGGGTCCTTACCACGCCTTTGTTTAATTAATCAATAATTAACCGAGTAGATGTTGCACTAATGAGATGGGGATGAATTTGAGTTTTATTTGGATTCACATGAGTCACAAAAAGAGGTGAAGTCTTACATTTTTCAAATCAGACATGAACTGTGACTGTAAAGTAATTAATTTGGGTTTTGGAGTTTGATGCTTCAATTCTTGCATGTTTTTCAATCTGGATAAAATGTTCTCCAACACCCTCCTCCACCCTCAAAATTTCAACTTGGGTGAAGTGAATTTTTCTCTCTCTCTCTCCTTCATTTACAATTTTATCCTTCAACTAGCGATGGTGTCACTCTTATTACAGCTAGAAATAGGCTGTGGCTTTTAGGAAGTGACATGATGTTGTAGGCATGTTTAGTCATAACAGTTTAAATGGATGAAAAAAAAATTGATGAGAATATCTAGAACAAACACACCCACGCTGAGCTCAGTCATTGTCTCTCTAGAGAAGGAAAAAAAAACAAAAACACTTCACCACAGATAACCAACGCTTCAAACCATGCCAAGTCCTGCTCTCTCCTGTTTACTCCCACTCCTCCCAGCTCCTTCTCTTCTCTCTCTTCCCCCTCAGCTCTCCTGATTCCTTCTCCTTCCACTTTGAATGTCCCGCTATATCTCCATCCTGCTCTCACCATCTCACCTCGTCCTGTCTGCTTTTAGAAGTCAGATCGCTGCTAGCGAGGCTGTAGTGAGAAACAGATGGACCCCCTTCTCGTGCCAGGCAGCAGGGGAATGGTGTGTTTCTATTTCTGTGTGTGTGTGTGTGTGTGTGTGTGTGTGGCACCTCTGATCAATTAGATATAAAGTTCATGCAGACCTGCAGTAGGTCATGCTGGTGTATGTATTTATAACTCTGCTGTGGAGAGACAAGCAGGGAACAGCATTTCTAATATCCTGTAGGAGACGGCCTGTTTTCCACCCAGCACCACACCGCACCACAGAAGAAGAAGAAATGAACTGTGGGCCGAGAGCTGATCCAAATTCAGCGCCTGAGGGTCGCTTAGATTAATGATCGTGTCTGTTGACCGCCGTCAGATTGCAGATCAGTGTGGATGTCTGTGAGCAGAATAACGTATGGAGCGTTCTGGGTGGAAGAGTGTAACGTGGTTCACATTTTACAGTCGTGTAAAATATCGTGTACCCCACCACCCTCCACCCGCCACGCTCCCTGCTTTCCAGTTTAAAGCCCCCTGTTCACACTCAACACCCTCTTTAATTATACACTTAATCTGGGAGGATGTTTACCAACAGGGAGCCTCCCCTCCGTACTTCCTCTGGCATTTCCCTGTCCTTTGCTGACAGGAACTCGCCCCATCGTGGCTCCGATCGTAGAGACCCATCTAAACACACACACACACACACACCTACCTGCACACATACCTACCTGCACACACACACATCATGTTAAATGTAACTGTGAACTTGTGACAGCAGAGCATAAATCAGAACGTTCTTAAAAACTAAAAATTTTGTTTTTATTTTTTTACAACATAGGTCTTATTTTAGTAACTTAGCTATGATCTCTATCTGTTGCGATAACATTTTATTTGCCAGCTTAATTGCTGAGATATCTGGTGGCGCAGCAACATCTCCGGCAGAGCATCCACAGTGTAATCATGTTATCTAAGAAGTCACTTACTTGCAAATAAAAATAACAGGCGAATGTAAAAAAGACAACTTAAACACACATTCACGTTTTGCAGAGCTACTTCCTGGTTCAAGTTTGACCCATCATCCTTCATTTTACAGCTGCTGTGGATAATATCTTTGTGTTCATCTTTGTTTTCACTCCCAAATCATTTGGTTTAGACTCTGTAGCTGAACTGGTGATTTGTTTACAACCTGTTTGATTGCCTGATCGTGTTGCAGCCTTAAAATGTTAGCAATTAAGATGGTGAGTAAAACACCATTTACACCTGGTATTACCATGAGGTTTGTATCTGGATATCTTATCTGGATTAGGCAAAACACATGTTAATGCAAGTGTGTATGCAGCAGAATGCGATCGGATTGGCCTGGTTCACATGTGACCAGATCTTAGCCAGGTGTAAATGTAGTCTTTACAGTTTAGCTACATTCTTAAACGATAGGTTTCAAGTCTGTCTTAAAACAATAGTCAGGTGCTCATAAAAACGTTGAAATTCCTCCTGTTTATACTGGCCAATAAAAGATCCCTTCCTAATGCACTTTCAATATGAGAAATGGGGAACACAATCCACAGTCCTCGTTTTGTGCAGAGATATATGTTCAAAAGTTTATCTGAAGCTTATATGAAGCGTCAGCAGTGTGAGTACAGTCAAATGACTGCTCTGTGTTTCCCTGCACAGTGTTTACTGTTGAGCTGCAATGGAGAGATAGAAACAAAAACAGGGAATTTTGTACTAAAAAGGCTGTAACTTTGGAAGATGCCCTCTTGATGTGTCTAACTCAGCCTAGCTGAAGCCTCATTTTAGCTTCAGATAAATGCTTTAATACATTTTTGCACAAATTGAGGACTGTGGATTTTGTGACCCATCACTTACATTGAAAGCACATTAAGGAAGGGATCTTTTAATGGCCAGTATGAACAGGAGGAATGATTTCATTGAGCAAAAACTGTTTCAGTGGACATGCAGGCAGTCTGATCATAATACATGCAGAATCAAGATAACAAGAATGCTTTTTAGCACCAGGTGTAAAAGCAAAAGCCTGTGATCAGATGTCATTATCTAGATAGTGTATCCTGATATATGTGGTTAAAAATGTTACCATAAAACCCTAGAAATGTTGGCAAAAAGTATGAATTTGAGTACATCTCCGCATAGTCATCATTGCACATGGCATTTTCTAAAAAGTCATGATTCTTGGACAACTTTTTTCAGTCAGCGTAGGTGGAAACATTTGCCAGCAGTGATGTTATCCTTTTATTTTTCAGTAAATCAGTATCATCGAAGCCCCAAGTAAAGATGCTCATCTACATCTTCTCTCATGTATCATCACCTCCAGTTCAACTTTAACATTAAAAGCCAGTAACCATACTTGCAGATGTTTGTAACACAGTAATTGTTGTTGGGTGTATCACAGTTAGTTTGCTGTGGAACATCCTGCTGTGTATTCATCCTGTCCATCAGCTGCAGTAAATCAGGCATGGCACACAGGGCTGGATGCATTATTTTTGCGCTACAGGAGGAGGTTTAAAATAAATTCAAATGAATGCCTGAGCGAGCGCCGTCTTTGGAGAGGAGCGTATAACAGATGTGTTTTTTCTTTTATCTGTGAACACTGGAAACCTCTCGGCCGCAGTGTGTTTTTATGCTCGTACCAGTTGGCGCTGGTGTAACAGGTCATGTTTGTTTAAAGGCAGGCAGGACGGCGTCATTCATCTGAGGACCTCGGCCTGCCCTGTCGTACATGATGTGACAGTGATAACAAAATACTGAGTAGAGGAGAGACCACTGTTGGCAGGTAGTTAGCCTGTCGCTGGATCTCTCCTGCTGATCCAAGAACAAACATTTGGACAGGTTCGAAGCAGCTGATCAAAAGTGTTGGTTTGCTATAAGCAGGAGGAGTGTGTGTGAGGATAAATGTCATTGTTTCTCACAGTGTGTATGAAAAACCAAACAGTTCAGAGGATAATGTTTATCAAAGCATCCCTGCAAGGGGGAATAGAATACATTCATACTGAATACTTAACATTACTACGAACCATTTTTCTAATCCTACTGCAGCCCAGTTCTTTTAGGTTTAGGTTAATACTCCATGTCAGTTATAGGGCTGAGTGTAATTTGAAAATGTTCAATACCGATAGCAATACAATACTTGAGTTTGGTTACACATAACAATACCTTGTTTCATTATCTTAGCTTGAGGAATATATACATGTGTCTCTACAAAGCCCTACTTTTCATTTAACAAAATGTGCCGAAACTTCTCAATCATCAGTGCGTAATGTTGTCTTAACACAATCGACCATGTAAGAACTTTGCCCAAATAAACAAGACTTAGAATCTGACTACACTTTCAATGACAACTTTTGATACAAGACAGTTCTTGATACTCAGACACATTTTAGTAAGTATTCAAAAAGTAGTCCGTATAGTATGAAATTCAACTTGAAATGTACCGAAGATAAGTAATCCATCACACTGAACATGCATGGTTCTGTTTTTGGCAAAGTTATAATACATTATCAACATCTGGTAATCCAGTTGATCCAGATTGAAAGTCTTGCAAGTGTTAGTTGCAGCCCTAAAGAAAATAAGGAGGAAGAAAAGAAACATAGTATCTAAATTATTATATGTTTTTTGAATATGGTCAAGTATTATGTTTATCAATCAATAAAGTCAAGCTAGCATGTTATATACGGGTGATCTGTGGCAAACAAGATAAAATTGGTCCCTTATACAGCTATTTCTGCTGAAGCATGGGATGTGGGGGAGGGTCAGGGGGTATCCGGATTTGAACCGGAGGCCTCTTGATCTGCAGTCAAATGCTCTACCACTGAGCTATACCCCCTGAGGGTTACCTGTACTGGACGTATAAATACACAGGTGTGTATTGGATCTGAGAAGTATAAAATGTCTTCTGTTAATTTGGTAACATGTAGACATTCTGTATGTTAATCTTCCTTGTTTATTTCTAAGCATTATCTTAACCAGCAGTTCTCTTTTCTTTCACGCTGGAAGAACAGCACAGCCGCAGTCTCCTGATTGCCAACAAATGTGATTAGTCGGCATTGTGTAACCATGGCAATGTGGGTAGGGTGGGCTCGTAATGCAGTGTATGGCCTCTGCCCAACCCGGATAGGCCATTTGCCAGGGGTCTGCCAATCAGATTACAAGGTTCCAGTTTGCATCAGAACATGAAAAATGACAAGTAATGAAGGTTGTTCGTGGACACACTGCGTACATTTTCTCTGGTTGACTTCCTCTCCAGTCTGGGACTCGTGCTGCTTTATCTCTGGCTCTATCTGACTGCCTGATCGTATTCAGAAGCTTTTACAAATGCTATGCCAAATGTTAATAGCTGTCATGCTCCCCGGAAACATGGTTACAACAAGATATATCAAGATAAGTTATTATGGAGCAACACAATTAAACTTTTTGTGTTTTTCTCTTTCCTTCCAAATCCCCCTCCTCCCCGTCTTCAGGGAAAGTACGCCAAGAGGAAGAGCCGATTTAAGCGCTCAGATGGAAGCACCTCCTCTGACACCACCTCGAACAGCTTTGTCCGACAGGTAACATTTCACACTTAATCCTTCCCCCAGACCGCTAATCCAAGTGCCAGACTCAGTCTCAACTTTCCTCTCATTTTATTTAATGAAGAGTCATATGAAAATTTAATGGAGTCAAAGTGAGGACTCTTAATCCTAAAGGAATTCAACGGCTCCATATCAACATTTGCATCCTACAAAATCTGTTTTAACTCCTTGCAGCCGTAGTGACATTTACATTACATTTACTTTTACATTTTACATACATAAAGTAAAAAATCTTTGCAGTATGGCTGAAACGATTAGTTGATTCATTGATTAGCTGATTGACATAAAAGTAATAATCACTCAACGCTTGCTGTTTCCAGCTTCTCAAAATGTGAGGAGATGCTGCTTTTCTCAGTTCTATATCATTGCAAAAAATAAGTCATATAAATAAATTGAATATATTTCTGTTTTGGACTGCTAATCGGACAAAACGAGCAATTTGAAGACGTCACCTTTGACTCTTTGTGAATTTCTTAGACTAAACAAGTAATCAGTTAATCATAAAAATAATTATCAGCCAGCTATTTTCTGTATTAATGGAGATTCATTTCGTCTACAAAATTGTGAAAAATGACATAACAATTATCAAACAAATGTGAGGTTTATAATTTTATTATAGTATAATGCAGAAAGTATGAAGCGTGCACACAGGAGGCTGAAGGAACAAGTGTAATGTTTAAAAAATAAACTTTCTGGCACCTATGATGAAAGGAAAATTGATCTTACTGTAGAGTTTAAGGGGTTTTATTTTCTCCACTGTTATCAGTTCTTTTAGCGGCTGTTATTACCACGTCAGTTTTCACCCTAGTTTATCTGCCACGTCACAGTTCTTTGCTGATTTCTCCACCGTCACTGAGAAAACTAAAACCCTTCATTTTCTTGTCTTTAAACGTGGTGCAGCTTTTTCTCTTCACCTGCGTGTTTGTCACAGGCGGCCCACATACTGTACTCTATCTCACACGTTGAAATGGCTTTGATAACATCGCCGGAAACAACATTAAAACCCCTGTGACTACAGCTACACACTGCTTTATTGTCACAGAGCTGGAGCCGAAAGACATCAGCATGAGATTCCTCCAGGGCTCTGATGTGATTATTAGCCCCCAGGTGTTAGACTAACCCCCACACCACTCCCCTCTGACCTTGACTCCACCCTGGTCTGCAGATAGATACATTGATTGGCTCTGTCAGTTGTCCAGCATCATTTTCCAGCTAAGAATGAGTCAAAAAGCCTCTCTTCTTCTCCTCGGGGAGTTTAAGGCATCACAGGCTCGCGACCCGCGCTGCAGTCCTGTCTGGACATGACATTTCTCAAAGCGACGCTGTGTGGCAGCTAAATGAATCCCCCTTTTCCGTCTGACCTCTTCATTTGTGTGAGAGGAAATTATTTGCCCCGTGCTGAATGACATTTACCTGTTCAGTACTGGTGTTGCTTGAGAAAAAAAAAGAAAAAATCCCATCGTTGTTGCTGAACTCTCCTCTGGTTTCTAAAGGTTAGCTGCATCACCCTTCCCACTGCCTTGTCCTTCATTAACTCTGCGACTCCGCTTGCTGAAGGCCCACATGCACTGGGTGCTGCAGGTTAGGCAGGATTCATAATCGCTCACACTGTATAAGGAACTCATTAGTAGTAAGGATGATTTAATGCTTTGTAAGATAAATGTCCTCCCCTGGCACTCATCAAGGCCAGCAGTGGAAGGAGCTGAGATTTTAAACTGTAGAAATGTTGCACATTATCCAAATATTGCTTTAGTAACTCAGCTGGTTAATCTATGAGTGTTTCCACACATGAATGCAGTTTCTGAAACCATTTTAAGATTTTAAATACTAGCTTTAATCACAGAAAAAGAGGCATGCAGGCGCCCTATAGGTTTTTTGTGCATGTAGCCTATTTTAGCCTTCCCTTCAACAACTCAAAGCAGAGCCCTGTATAGGCTTTACAGTCTCACACGCACCTACGCAAGTGCACACTCACTCACTCACTCACTCACTCACTCACCACACACACAAATACACGAGAGCCACAATCAGCCAACAGTGGAGCTGGCTGGTACACTCAGCCTGGTTTCCATGGCAACCGGGCCACTGAATCTCCCTCCGTGTGCAGGCACAGTGGGATGGAGAGACGAAGGAGAGGATGTTTAGATGAGTTTGTGTGTGTGTGTGTGTGTGTGTGTGTGTGTGTGTGTGTGTGTGTGTGTGTGTGTGTGCGTGCGTGGGTGCAGCCTACGTGTTTGTTCAGTGCCGGTTTGTGTGTCGAGTTCACCAAACACACGCTCCGTCTTCAGGTATGCAAAGACAGGCAGAGTCTGTCTGCTGCTGCCGCTGCTGTGTAAAATAGGTAACATGTCTGCTGTTGTTCCAGGAGTGTGTGTGGTGAGAAAATTATTTGTACTTCGAATTTTATATTTGCCGTTTTAGAAGCTGAATCTTGATCTGTTGTGTCTTTCATCATCAGTACAAAACACACACATGCTCACACTCAACACTGTAGCGTTATAATATGAATCAAATCAGAGGGACTGTCACGATGAACACATAACAGCTGTGTCCCAGTTCAGTGGCTGGATCCTCTAAAGGACGAGGAACACAAAGGAGGGTCCTTCAGAAGACCTGAAGACCAGGCAGAAACTGGAGTCTTGACTCACAAAGACTAAAACGACTTCAGATCCTCATCTACTCATGAAGTAAACGATTTAATCACCAACAAGTTAATGTAACTTCCATTTCTCTGTAATCAACCAGCAGCTTTTGTAGCGGTCCACTCAATGTAATACATATCAGTGACTGATAACCATTTTCTCATGATATTTCCCAACTTAAAGAAATGTTAGGGATCACCTGCCTGCTTCACCAAATTTGCGACATGCAACCTGTGATTTGCAACAGGAGATCACTTGCTCTTGCTAAATTCAACACGTTTGACTAATCAAAGCAAATGCCATACTTGCGAACCATGCATGAGCATACAAGAGTCCTTGTAAAATGTAACTGCAATTTGTCTGTGGCTAAGTGGCAGTCATTTGTGAAACAGGTCACTGCCACCATTTGCCATCTGCATGTAAGCAGTGCTTGCCCCTGTTTCAAATCTGGCTGAAGACCTTTGTTGCATTTTATTCCCCATCTCTCTCTACCCTAATTTTCTGTCATCTCTCTACAAAAAGGCTTTAAATTCCATGAACAGTCAAGTTAAACAGATATAGAATAGGTGTAATTTACAAGGCTTATGTAAAACACAAACCTTTTTGCCTAAATTAAAAACCCTGTGGGGAAAGAAGCATTTTGGAAATGCAATAACTCAAATGCTTGTTTTAAGAATGCAAACTCTCATGCATACTCTCTATTGCAGTGACCAGAGATGTTACCCATCAAACACTGACTGATTTCTATCACCAGAAGGTCCATGTATTTTTTTTCCCCTTCTATTGCTCCATAGACATGATCATGTCTTGGTATGTCATCAGCTACTAACACAAGAGAGGAAGAGGCGGTCAGGTCTGTAACCATGGAGAAGCCCCTTTCATTGTGTCAGAGGTCGCCCTCTAGTGGAGACACACTGGACCCCCCCCAGCACCACCACCACCACCCCTCCAACCACACCTCCCTGCCTGTAGACCTCCCTCTTTAAGCCTTTTTAACACTGTCCAAATCCCATACTATATGCTAATTTCCATAGTGTATGTTTTTGCAGTTAGTATACAAGAAATCAATGTATGTTTGTAATTAGATATTAGTAGCTGACCATTTTGGATGACATGTTACTATTCAGCAGATACTTAAGGCTTAAATAGTCAAGCGCCAGTTGCTTCAAAGTGTTACAGCCCCGATCATCGTGTCCTCAATTCGCTGCTGTTGCACTGAACCACTGACTCCCCCTCTTTTTTCTACCTCTCCCTCATATCCTTATTAATCCTTTGTCTGATACCTTTTTTCCGGGGCAATAGACAGAGAGACAAAGAGACAGAGAGAGGGGTTGGGAAGAATGAGATCATGACAGAGGCCGAGAGGGATGGAGCAAAGAGAGAGAGTGAGGTGGGGGGGGGGGGGTTTCCCTGGGCACTGCCCCAGCCCTGTCCCACGTCAGCCAGGGCATTGAATGGCTGACGGCTGCATACCAAGCCTCCTTCTGGGTCTCGGTGTGTTCATGTCCCTGTTTCTGCCCGGCCTGGGCTAAATATATTTCCCCAGTTTGCAAATGTAGCACAAGTCCTGCAACCCGACCCCCAGCCAGCTCCAGCTCCCTTCCTCTACACAGGGTTCACGTTCCACTGGGTTGTGGAGGTGGGGGGGGGCGTTAGTGTGAAGGGGTTGGAGGTTAAGAGACGGCTCTCCTAGTTTCACACATACGGCACTCTTTTCTGGCTTTCTCTCCTATCACACACACATACACTCACAAACACACGTGTACACTTCTGCACTTGTCAAATACTCACACTAGATACCACTATCTCTTACACACACATACACGCACACACATACACATAACTCTGTCTGTGGACTCCGGCGTTGCCCCCTTGGTTTGCCTTGGTGTGGCGAGAGTGGCAAACGAGGTATGGAGAGGACTGAGAGGATTCAAAGGCCCGTCATGGTAAGAAGCATCTGAATAAATCTACAAGCTTTTTGCTGCATCTGACTGATCTGGAAGCAGTTTATGTGTGAGTTTCTCTGTGGTTCTGGATTGAGTTGTGAAAGTTCAGCAGACACTTTTTTGCTCTGCGATCTGACAGGAAAATATAACTTGCCGCCCGTGTCCTGATAGCGCCGTACCTCCCGGTCTGCGTCTTTCTTCGCTCCCCCTCTTCTGAGTGCGATTCCATTTTGGGCCGGGCCACAGCTGCTGGAAAGGCGCTGTGTTTTTAATTAGACTTCCAGTCCCACCGGTTGCCTGTACTGCTATGTGCACTGCCTGCCTGGCCGTCTCAGCACTGTGGCCATTTCAGGGGGCTTCTTTCACTGCTGTCCCCCTGTCCCAAACAGGCCTGGACTGGATCTGGATTTAGCTTGTTATTGCACGCAGCTGTCCTGCTTCACAATTTATATTCTCTGTTGTTTGGTTTGCATTATTTTTGCAATTATTGCCTGGGCGATAATTCTATATTTTCATTTCACTTTCAGTGGTAATCGTAATGATTAGGGCTGCAGATAGCAATTGTTTTAATCATTGATTAGTTTAATCTGTCAGTTGTTTTTTGACCAATCCATCATCTATAAAATGTCAGGAAAGAATTAAAAATATCCATCTCTGGGAAATTCCCAGAGTCCAAGGTGACGTCTTAAAATTGCTTTTTGTATCTCCTAACAGTTGAAAACCCAAAGATGTTCAATTAATAATGACATAACACAGAGATAAGCAGCAAATCCTCACATCTGAGAGTTCTGTTGCCAAATTCAACAAAATGAGTTGTTGAAGTTTTTTTTGTGTCTGATGTAATGCGTTATAATGAATCAATTTCATCACTTCATCTTAGGGCTGTAACTGACATTATCTTCATTATCGATTAATCTGCCAATATACTCACATTTAAGAAGCTGGAACCACAAATGTTTGGCCATTATGCTTAAAAACGACTTCCAATTATTTATAGATGATCAAAATTTTGCCGTTTCATTTTCAGTTGATCAACTAATCGTTCCAGCTCTGCTTTATACAGGATTTAGCATATATTAGCTATATATATATGAAGACTAAGGCTGGGTATTGAACCTTACTAGTTTTTGAGTTTCGACGTAAACAAGTCCATGAAATCGAGTCTTGAAACATATCAAGTGTTGGCATTGAATACTTGGCCAGATTCTTACTCTTTGATAAGATATCAGGTTTAATCTAAATCACTACATTTTTTATTTAGGCAATGTTCTAGTACAGCTGCTTGTGTTACTGATGCACTGAAACGTTCATATTCATATTTTACTGAATGAAAAAGGGTGTTATAGGAAAACATGTTTATATACCTCAAATAAGATACTGAGAAGAATTGATATTGGCAAATGAGTATCAGTAAACTCAGGTGTTATTTTGGCAGTAGTATCAAAAATATTCTTATAGATATCGTGATATTGATATCTCCCTGCCCTAATTTCATTGCTGAATTGTATTTTGAAATTTTCTCCCTGGAAAATAATCCACACTTGTCATCGGAGTTCCTCTTTTGCTTGTTTGTGAAAATGGGGATTTCTGGTGAGTTCAGTCCATGACTCATCTTTCTAGTCATCTCCACACTGTCCAGCTGGTTGCCATGACGCCGCTGTCACAGACAGCAAAAAAAAGAAATATGGCCATGCAGCCCCTGGCCATGAGCTTCAGACAGGAAATTTGTCCTTTTTGATTCCTCCATTTGCCTGCCTGTGAGACATATTTCCCCTTTTCGTACCCCTTTTATTCCAGTTTTCTTTTCCCGTACCTGTCTTCACTGAGCTGATCTCACTCTGGATGTGATGTGAATACACAGTGGAGCTGAGGCTCATGCTAATGCATTCTGGTTGGCTCTGTTGTTTTTCTTCCCTGAAATATTTGATGACCGTTGGAGACTCAGAGATAAAGCAAATAAGAAAGGGATATTTAATATTCTCTCTTTTCCTTAATCATCTGAGCTGATAAGTCTGAAGATATTTTTATCTGTTTAATTATCAGGGCTGGGGGTTCGCAGTATGTGTTAGCTCTCAGATGGTAATCACTTCTTAGTCATACGTTGTGAAGTCTGATTACACCTGCTGCAATGGTCCTGTTGTTTGTGGCAGTAGCAGATTAAAATCTCTAACCTCTGCCCTTTTATCTGACATAAGAGCAGGAAGACACAGTGGCGATCATTTCCTGTGTTTTATAAAGACCTTCAAAAGGAGGGAAAAAGTATGAATTTAGTCACATACTATACACTACTCCTTTTTTTCCTATTTCCCTTTTCTCTTGAAACCATTTACAAAGGCGCCATTGTTTCAGGAGAAACAATGTTAACTAATTTCCCTGCTGCAGGGTGACTCTTTTCAACCCTCATTATTCAAAGCACTTGTCTTTTGCCGCCCCACCCTCACTCCTTATTCCATTACCCCCCTCCGCTCTGTTGCTCTCTACCCCCTCCATTTATTCAATATCAATGCTAAGGAGGTGTAAATTCATCACGGTGGCAGCCACTAAGCAGAGAATGGAGGAGAAACACAGTTTGGTTCATTTTCGGGATAATTACAGAGCCTTGCACCTTTCTTGTGTGGTCTGTGACAATTCAGTATAGTTTGGATTTTACTCAGTAGATATAGAAAAGTTTCAGCTTGGTAGTCTTGTTAGTAAAAACATTGATATTTCTCTTAAAAATAAAATTCCCCAAAGGTCATACTGTTTTGTTTGATGTAATTATTGTTATGTTATCTGCCAGCCTATTGACCAGGCTGTGGCCTCACAGCTGTAACTCACGCAGCAGGAGAAAATACTTAATTGATCACCTGTTGATGCGCTTTTATACAATTTCCCTGCTGCTGATTTCCCTTCAGGGTATTTTATTCACTATTGATTCCTATATCTCCTTTCTATCTCCTTCCTGATGCAGCTCTCACTGGCTGCCTGTAATAAGCTGCAGAGATGGTTACTATGACACTGCTGGGGTCTCTAGTCTGGCACTGCCAATAGGAAAGCAGCTCCACCATCAGGTGGCCTGTAGCTATTTTGAACAGGAGGTGTATGTGAAGTGAAACAAGCAGCTAAATTAGAGACACAGACCATTGACATGAGAGAAGAAGAAGAGAGGGAAGGAAGGAGCAATGAAAAGATGGAGGAAATGTGTTCAGTTGTGCGCTCAGTCTATCAACATGTTCTGAAAGGGTTTCGGGGAGAAAGAGTGCAGAGACGTTACTGGTCAGTTGCTATTTTGTCTCTCCCGTCATCCACATGCACCTTTTTTTTATATATATATATATATATATAGAGTATCGACATTTGTGTCTGCGCTCATGAATCCGTCAATCCTTCTCAGTCTCTTCTTTCCCTTGTGTGACGTGAATCAACTGGATGAGTGACTCAGAGACACAAGCGTTTGTCCACACACACGTATGCACAGACACACAGACAGAGTCATCGCCTGTCCCTCCCACTCTTTCTCGCTCTATATTTTGCTGCATCACCGGACCTGTTGTAGCGAGCCGGTTGGTCACAGTTGTTTCAGACGTCATTATGGCTTTTTTTTTTTCTCTCTAAAAACATTCCCGTGGGTTCCCCATCAAGGTTTGTTAACCTTCACTTAGTCGGTGCTCCACGTTGGGATGCACCTGTTCGGTTTAGAAGATGACTCAGAGCTAGTGAGTGGGGGCGGCTGTTATTGTCCTCATTAGATGCTACACGCCACTCACAGGATCATTCCTCCTACTTGAGTGGGATGCGGGCGCACCGCTGTGAGTGTTTGCGTTTGAGTAAATGAAACAGGAAGTGGGGATGGTTTGTGGATGCCCGAGGATGTGAGGAGTAGCTAGCCATCGCCTTGGCAACAGGGAGTGTCTACATTTGGTCGCCTGTTGCCAAGTCACTGAGCGCCTGGATATGACAGGTGGCTGCGCTAGAATCAACATTTCTGTTTGTCCTTTCATTTCAAATCATAAAGGCACGCATGGGTAGCAATCAAAGGTGTGGAGGAGCATTAATAACACATAAATGCACATGCAAACACACTAACACGCCACACAGATTCCACATATAACCAGTTTTTTTCTCTGGATATATTTAGACCTTCAGGTTCACTCGGGTGTTTGTTCTCTTTTAAATGTTTCTCTCCACAAGTTCTTGATAAAGGTTTGTGTTTGAGGAATGCCACCAAGGACTCTTCTTTTGATGTCTTTTGGCATTTCTTTTGGTTATTTTGGCATTTTACTTTTATTCGATAGTGAAAAAAAGGGGATAGAGAGGGGTATGACTAGCAACAAAGGTCCTCTGCCATAATCCGTTATATACTATGCATCTTAATCAGCAGGAGTTCAGAGTAGAGCTGGGTATTAAATCTCAGTACGTAAAAGAGTATGGCACTAATTTAGCATTGCACTCCTATAACACTGTCAGACTTGTGATGGACATTGTAAAAAAAAGGATCAAAATCAATGCAGCAACACCAGAGATATCATTTTTTTATCCCACACATTCGTCTTCCTTATCAACACCTGGCACCTACATTAACCACAATGCAACCTGACCCATGACAGTTCAGTCAGAGATTTAGGTGTGTTATGCTGCCACAAAAGGCTTTATACACATTTTTTCACATATTGCAAGACCTGTAAACAGACTCTGATGTGTAAAATCAGTGGAGTTCCCTTTTAATTAGTACTAACTTGTCCTTTCATCAGATATTTCTTTATGTAAATCAGGAAGCTTTTCTAACTTTAGATTCTATTTTATTAAAGCAAAGATTTTTATTTACCACTGATGCACTGAGCATATTTTGTAAAATGAAAAAAAAGGTTAAAACTAAGGTATCAAAAATTGTGTTGTTATGGTATCAGTACCGAAACTCCGGTATCATGTGGCACCAATATCGACTTCAAAGAATACTCAGCCCTAGTCCAGAGATATTGTGTTGTACTCACTATTTGTGTTGTCTGTCTACACATGTGCAGGCAATTTTTCATCATTGCATATGGTGTATGTCTTCTTTGCGCATTCTCACCTCTATTTTAAAAGCCCACACCTAGTGACTCATTTCTTCTGCCTGGCACATTCAGCTGTCCTCATTCTTGTCAGCACCTCCTACAAAGCGCCAGGCAGCCTGTCAGCTCAAAAAACAAACAAAAAAACCCAAAAAAAAAGCAGCAGGAAGAGAACAAGTGGGATTGTTATATAAGTTGAACACTCAAACATTTCAGAAGTTCAGGCTGCCTCCCTCACTGCACCGCTCTGCTGAATAGTACAGTGGGCCGGCGCCACAGGCTCACAGGAGGCTCTGGTTTTTATTGTGGTATGGGTGTCTGGATGAGGGTCAGCAGGCGAGAGTCAAGTTACCGTGCATGAGTGGTGGATGTGTTGGAAACTGTAGCCACTTCATGAAAAAAAAAAAAAAAATTGCTTCTAATATTTTAAACAGTCCCTATATTTTTTTCTCTCTACCTCTTTCTGTCTCTACTTGACACACGCTGAATGTGCTGTACCTGTGCAAAAACATTTAACACCTTGGCCTCACTGCAGCTTCAGTGGAAATGTCGGCCTGTTGTTATGCATCCTCTCCACCTCAAATTACACAGAGTCAGCTTTCATGCAATATGAAGGCCCCTTTTGTGTGTACTGTAAGTAGGTTACGCTTGTCAAGTCAGTCTTGACATTTTGACCACAAATAAAAAGCAAAGGCAGAGCCACAGCCCTTTCCTTCATGTTTAAGACAAGTGAAACAAGACGAAAAGGAACAGGAGAACATCGGGAATACCTAAAGATGAACAAACAGGTTGTCAGTTTAGACATTCAAACATATATCCAGACGCCACTGAGTTCATCCTGCAATTTCACTCACTCTACTCCTGTTTTTGCTCCCTCCAAGGGTTGATTCATGGACATGTGGTGCACCTTTGTCCTTTTTTTCCCCTCCTCACCTTTTTGTAAACATCTTGTGCATTTCAGGGCTCTGCAGACTCCTACACCAGCCGACCGTCGGACTCAGACGTGTCCCTGGAGGAGGACCCTGAGGCTCTGAGGAAGGAGGCTGACAGACAGGCCCTCGCCACGCTCGAGAAAGCAAAGGTCAGAGATCAACTGTTGAATCTCCATCCATTATGCACAGTGTTACTTTAATAGTCATCAGTGTTGGATAATGTTCACATCAGTGTTGAGTGTTCTGATACTGGTAAACCTCTTCATCAGATTCAAGATTCTTTATTGTTACGTGTCCCATACAAGTATAAAACAGCGTCAAGGGGACGCTGAACTCGGTGTTAGGTGTTGTTGGTGAGCCGCCGTCTGCATACTAATATCTGTCTTTCCCATCACTGCTCTAGACCAAACCGGTGGCGTTTGCTGTGCGGACAAATGTCGGTTACAACCCCGGCCCCAGTGATGACGTTCCTGTGCAGGGCATGGCCATATCCTTCGAAGCCAAAGACTTCTTGCACATTAAAGAGGTACGAACCTCCCAGACTCTCGAGCTCTTGTCCATACACACTTAAAAATAAGAGGTACATTTTGAGCACCTTTGTGTACTGAAAACACAGTTTTCACACAGAGATGTACGAGTATGTATGAGTAGAATCTGTAGTTTAGAGTACAAATTTGTACCAGTTCAGCCTGAACTAAAGGTAAATGATTTCAGGTAGCAAACTGACTGAGGCTCCTGGAAGGTGTAAGGAACAAAAGACCAACGGTGGGAGCTTGGAGATCGGCCCCTTCAAACAATTGGCAGTGATAGTGAGTGGGAATCCAGTGAGGGATCATGTTTTATTGCACTGCACTGTCTCCTTCTGTCAAAACCCAGCCCATGAGTGGGAGTTAGTACTAACAAGAGCTGCAGTGCAAGAAGAGTTAAAGAAAAAAGGGAAAAATAGTAAATGAATGAAAGTAGCGCTCTAACTTTCTGATTTTGGTCACTTGGAGTACCTTAATGACATAAAATGCCATTTTCTTTGCACTCACCAAGAACTGGAAAGTATTTCACTTGTATGTTTTGATTCAACACATAGTGATGAATGGTGGTGTATCATTGGTTACTGATGCCTGTCTACATGCAGAAGTACAACAATGACTGGTGGATCGGACGTCTGGTGAAGGAGGGCTGCGAGGTGGGCTTCATCCCCAGCCCGGTCAAACTGGAAAACACCCGTCTGCTGCAGGAGCAGAGGATGAGACAAAACCGACTCAGCTCCAGGTAACCATGAAAATCTCTCTGCATCACAAACAACAACCCCACTTTTTAAAACAGGTCAAAACTGAGTCACACTTCATCCACCAGGCAATGTAAAACTTAAAATAGACAAAAGCACTGCAGTGAGTCACTGTATTCCTCTATGCAAGTACAGTATATACACACACACACACACACACGCACAGGACGGGACGGATATATATATATATATATATATATATCCAGGAATGTATGTGTTTATTTTGATTATTCAAAATTGTATTACAAAATCAATACTACAATAATCAGGGTGGTTGGATTTTAATACACAATTTGCAGTGCAAGCACCCTTAATGTTGTTTATTGATTTTTTTCACTTATTTTCTTTATTACTTACATGAAATTCTGCACAGTCAGCAGCTCATTCGTGCTTTTTCACAATTTTTCTCATCACTTTTTATTACCAGAAGTTCACAACAGCACCTTGTTTACTGTAAATTATGATGATCAGTGTCCTCTTGCTGGAGGAAACCTAACAATTGCTTGCTTATGACATAAAATGTAGGTTAAATCAATTTAAACAACAACAACTGGTATATTTTTTAGTATTAGTAAAAATATGCGTTGTCTTTCTTTCACTGCGCAGTAATTTGTGCCTGTTTTTCCCATTACAGTAAATCCGGGGGAAGCTCCAGTCTGGACGTTGCCACGGGAACACGCAGGCCCACCCCACCTGGCACAGGTGAGGTCAAGGGGGTCTCCCTATCAACTGGCAAAATAGCGACTTTGTGTGAGTGTGGGTGTGGGTGTGTGTGTGCAATCCTGACAGAGCGAGAGAGAGAGTGCGAGGTGAGACAGGCGCCTGATATTTAGATGAGGATTTTAATTGGCTAGTTAGTCAGGCACGATGATGAATCACGGCGCGTCTCTGTGGGTTGCTGTGTGAAGTGAGAGAGGTCTTAGGAGGTCTGTCATTAGCACACAGGACGGGACAGAAATAGAGCCGAGGATGGACCACTCATTAAACTTGATAAGTATGTCTGGCTTGTGTGTGAGCATCGCCTGGACGACACAGAACTGCCGCTCGATATCCAAGAGGGACAGCAGGAGAGAGGAAAGTGCAAACGTGGGAAAAAATAAACAACTCTGATTGACTTTAAGGGTTTTTGTTAATCAAATAAAGCCACTGAACTGAACTCAATACCAGTATAATAGAAACCACATCTGTCTAATACACCTAGTACATCCTAAGTGGCCAACATGACATTTTGGGAAAAGGGCTTATGCTGAGAGAGTTGGATGAGAAGATCAACACCTCTCTTGTATCTGTCTGTTAGCTTACAGTAGCTTAGCACAAAGAAAATAAGGGGACACACCTGGCGCTCCAAAGGTAACAAAATCAACCTACCAGCACCTCTAAAGCTCACTAATTAACACTTCACATCTTTTTTGTTTGTTTAATCTCTTATACAGGGCGTGATGTGCCGGGCTATTTCTTTTTACACTTTGGTTTTAGTACACATTAAACAAATAGATATACTGTAAGGTGTTAAGTTAGTGTGTTAGTTTTAGAGGTGCTGGTAGGCAGATTTTGTTGCCATTTGACAGATACAGGCTAGCTGTTTCCCCCTGTTTCCAGTGTTTGTGCTAAGCTAAGCTAACCTGCTGCTGGCTGCCTCATATTTAACGGACATCTTCTCATCTCTTAACTCTAGGCAAGAAAGCGGAAGAACGTATTTCCCAAAATCCCGAACAATTCCTTTAAAACAAGACATCTGCCAGCCTTGCACCCCCACCCCTTTACCAACCACACCTGCATCACCAACAATAATCCCAACACACACTTTATTCCAACCCCCAGCTTCCCTCTCAGCTTGATTCCTTCTTTCCTATCTACTACTTTCCTCCAGTTTCCTCTGCACATTTCCTTTGCACATTTCAAGTTTTGTTGCTTTCTCGTCACACTGAATTCACTCTCTCCTCCGCTGTTCATATTATTACTCCCCACATCTGCGCCTTGCTTCATGATAATCTGATGTGTTATTTTTTAAACTCTTGTCAATGTTTCTTCCAGTTTACATCGTACTATGTCACCTTTTTTTGAACTCAGTATATATATCATCTCTTGCAATTTCCTCCATGCCTCTTTCTGGATGCATCTCACGTTCTTACTTCTATTTACTCTTCCCCTTTTGCTTTTCCTCTTCTGTTATTTTCTCCACTCTCATCCTCTTTTACTTTGCCTTGTCTTGCTCTCTCCTCTTCCTTCTTTGTTCTCTTCTCGTCCCTCTCTCTGCACCGCCCGCCCTTTCCCCCCCTCACCAGCTCACGTGGACATGTCCACTGTGGCCTTTGACGTTGACCCCCTCGACCTGGATGTTGAGGAGCCCCCTGAGTTCCAGGGTGACCCTCGCTCCTCCAAGGGCATGTCAGGCAGCGTAACATCCCCTCAGGCCAACGCCCACCGACTGCCCTTCTTTAAGAAGGTAACATAAGGGGGCCCAGGACACCTCGCTTGCCTCGCCAGCCTCCCTCCCACATTTGTCCCTTACTCCTCCAAGACGTGGTCAGATCTAATCTCTCCTTCCCCCTCTCCATCTCTCACTAACTGCTCACAGCTGAACCGTCCCTGCTGCTACTGTAGCTCCCGAATCTAACACTGTTTGGCTCCTCAGGCTCCGGTCATGAATGTTACGTCGAGATAAGTTTGGATGTTCGTTTCTGTGCTTGTTAGCTGGGAGAGGCGTTGAACTAACTCTGAAATGGCTGCTGCTGCATATCAGCGTGAATCTATTTTAAAATGAAGCCACAGTGGAGGCAGTCACTTTAAACTCTGTTTTAATCAATAAACAGCTCCTCTCCCACCCCTACCCCCCATCCCCTAATCCTAACCTGTCAATAACTAAATGTCTTGTGCTTTTTTTTTTGTCTCTTCTGGCTTTTGTGTGGAATTAAACTGTAGGTGGCCCAGCTAAACAGAAACAGAAGTCGGTGAGTGTGTTTTCAAGACTAACCTCTAACATTTCAACTTCTCACTCTGTCTCCTCATCCCCTGCTACTTCTTCCTGTAACTTGTGGTGGTAAGAAATCAGTCTGCAGAATATTTTACAGCACCTTTTCATGCTTCCAAGGACACATTAAAGCAAAGACATCCACAAGATGATTTGTAAATCATGCTGACGCCTCTGTCATTTCCCCAGAGCTTGTATCACAGCTGTCAGTGTGCAGATGCAGGTGCAGATCCATCCCAGACCCTGTTAGTCACAGTGTAACAGTAACACACCCTGACATGCTTTCATTTCCATTTATGACGCCTGATTTGAGTGACAGCAGCCCACAATCAGCTGTTTTTATGCTTTTCAGCGCAATTTGAATCACATGTTACTGTAAGGCTGCAGAGCAAAGACATGTTATGTCAGGAGTGAGAGGTTTACATTCAGACAAATCAGGGCCGTTTCTATCTTTGTGGGGGCCCTATGCAAAATGTTGTTAGGGGGCCCATATTTTGTGAAATATATATATCTTTTTTTCTTTTCTTTTTTTTTTTTTAGCATATAGGTGTTTTCACTCAACACACGCTTGGCTAAGAGAGACCGGTCATTTTAATTTCTTAAAAATAAAAAAAATGGCTAAAATGGCAGCTTGGGGGCCCCCTGGTGGCTTTGGGGGCCCTATGCAACCGCATAGTCCGCATATAGCAAGAAACNGCCCTGAGACAAATGTATTTCAGTATTTACCTGGAACAAAGTCCTAGAATTTTTCGAAGTGAGTATTTTAAATGTAATTTAAGAAATTTAACGCATGTTTTATTTTATTTAAACAGGACAAATGTGAACCACGATATCTCAGCAGCATAACGTAAAGTATAACAATACATATGATTGTATAGAGGGACAATAAACCCAGGGTTTCGTACGAAGTCTTGAAAGCTGTACGAACCCTGTAAACCGTAATATTGGATATGGAGAAAATGCTAACGGGATTATCTGGATATTGATATGCCAACAATATTAATTCAAAATCACATTTTAAAAAGTAAAACTCATGTTCATCCCATTGAGTCAAATGTTTTCTTAATGTTTACGTGTAAGAAAATCCTATAATGTTCAAAAAGAATTCTTATGTATCTTAGCTCTATTTTAGGAAAGGCTGTTTACTGTAAACATGCCAACTGTGAGCCACAGTATCTAAACATTAATATTTTAGAAGAATGTGATTGTATAGAGGGACAATAAACCGTAATATTGAACTATCATGCAGATCAATATTATGTACGCTGCACTGTGCTCATGTTATTCAAGACCAGTGAGCACTATTGTTATGCTCTGCCCCTTTAGAGACAAGAGCCATTTGGAAACTTTTAAAATATGTATTTTTAGCTTCTGTGAATACAAATGAGGTGAAATGAGCTTCCGTTGCTGTGCTTTATGTAATGTAATGTAGTGGAGCAGGGCACTCCAGCACTATCTCCTGCCTGAAGAGCAGCGCACACACACACACACACACACACA
>LKNJ01000885.1:41848-107454 GCA_002120245.1 Maccullochella peelii
ATATATATATATATATATATTATGTTATTAGAGTATATAAGACGTGTGACTGTTTTCACCCCATTCTCACTGAAAAACAGACGGCTTCTAAAGAGGACAAATGCTTATGGCGTCCTTATGGATGAATCATTCATGATTCATAATGTACAAATAAGCCTAAAGTACGTGCACTGCAATACGGATTGTGTTTGTGCGTGGGTGTTCTATACAGTGTTTGTGTTGGTTATAGGTTCCTCCGTTTTTAGTGTAAATAGCTTAAGGAAAGCCACAGACTACAGTATGTATAGTGCTCTTTATATTCCTTTTTTTTATTCCATGAATGTATCTGTGTTTATTTTGTTTATTAAAAATGGGGTAAAATGGGATAAAGAAAATAAATAATCCAGGTGAAAATCAGATTTTAAACATGCCATTTGGAGGGCAAACACTCAATTGTTTTTCCATTTTTAGTGCAAATGGCTTAAATAAAGTTATTTGTGCACTGGAAACTTATCTATTTTAAATTTTCTGCATAAATGGATACATAGAATACAACTTTGTCTGACCAAATACAATGAAAACATCACATTACATCAAAACAGCAAATCTCATCACATCACAACAATTGTACAACAATTAATACACACAGTGTTCATACATACATAAATACATTCAACGACAACATTTGGGCTTAAGGAATTGGTTAAAATAACAAAAAGTTAAAGCACAAAATGTAAAAAGTGCATTTTTACTTTCACTGCAGCAATTACTGGCAGTGACAACTTCACAAAAAAAAATCACACCGAGTGCTGATGCGTAACAAAAAGTGTGAAGTCTGTGTTAGAGCAGCAGCACAGTCACGAGAGCTCTCCTGACACCCTGGCGTCTGGTTTAATTATGGACACTTTAATTATGTGAGACAGCAGACTAAGAAATAGAAGCGAGCGCTTTCAGCGAGAAATTGATCCCTGACTCCAAACATTCATATGCAGTCGACGAATGGACTCCATCGTCTGAAAGTCGCCATCCATCAATCTGACCTCTCACAGAGGGCAAGGGGGACAGGGGAGAGAGGGCTTTTGTGTTGAGTTAATGTTGATTTATGGGTGACTGTACATCTGTGTGAGCTTTGTGCTGAACTTTGTTGAGTGTACGATCAGACACGGCATGACTACGTGACCGATCCCAATGTTGGTGCTGTCTTTTCCTGACTCAGATGGAGCATGTCCCCCCCTATGACGTGGTTCCCTCCATGAGACCCATCATTCTAGTCGGGCCGTCACTCAAAGGATATGAGGTAAGGAGAAAATTTAGCAACATGCGCTTGTTTTACATCTGATTTCACTTCCTTGGTGTGTTGTCTTACGCCTGATGTTTCGTCTTTAGGTGACAGACATGATGCAGAAAGCGCTCTTTGACTTTCTGAAACACAAGTTTGAGGGCAGGTAAGAACGAGAGCGTCTGCTATCCACAGCCATCATGTAGGCTCTGCTTTAACTGGTTTCTCTTTACTAACCCCGGTAACGACGGCTGTACTGGATATGTGTTTCAGGATATCCATCACACGGGTGACAGCGGACATCTCGCTGGCCAAGCGTTCAGTCCTCAACAACCCCAGCAAACACACCATCATTGAGCGCTCCAGTACCCGCTCCAGCCTGGGTAAGACAACATATAGCCACTTCAGATCTTCACAAACCACAAAACACTGAGAAACTGCCATTAACTCTACAGTTAAGACAACTGACAACGATTAGAGTCTTATTTAGTTATTTGACAGATGATAAAGTAGAGTATAGAGACAATATTACAGTGGAGATCAAGCAAATGGAAAACACTTCTGTTCATCACGTCATGTTGCTAAACATCCATTTAAATACTTTTCACTATCTGTGTTTCATATCTTTATTGTTTTGAGTGTGTTTCTTTCTTATTTAGATAGATAGATAGATAGATAGATAGATAGATAGATAGATAGATTAGTATTCATTTTTAGGGTTTTATTAAAATAAAAAAATCTAAATCATTTCCTAAAACAGCTGGGCACTGCAGTTTTTTTTAGAAAATATTACTCAAACAGGAGTAAATAGTGCATTTGTTGGGGACTACTTTCAACTGTAGATTGATACACATTTGTTGCTTTACGACACTCAGTGCAACGGTCTGGCTCACTGACGTGTTTTTAATAGTTTTTGGACAACAGTGGAGCTCGATGGCACAGAGGAATAAGATATATCAAGACAATTCTTGTTAGTAGGATAAATTCATTGTTGGTTTTGGTCTTTTCATGGGATTTGTTGACAGTAAGAGAAATGTAGAATATCACCAGATCGATTCTTTCACGTCCTTTTACAGGCAGCTTGGTTTGCAGCTTAAAATTAAACACAATTCCACACACATACAAAAACACATTTACACATTAACAAACCTGTAAAACCACAGGTACGCAGTAAAATGCCATATTCATGATGCTGCAGGTGTTAAGACATTGAACAAAATATAGAAAAGCACATGAATATTTTGTAATTTGGACTTTTTCAGCTAAAATCCTTGTGATAACATTTGATTTAGTGTTACAAACTGAATGTAATGAATCCTGAGGGCTACGTGGATTTTTGGATACAGGATTGCAAGATATAATTTCTGTAATTTTACAGTTTACATTTTTCAGTTTACATCTTGTAGTTCCATGTTAGAGACTATAAAGGTGGACAGACCATGCAGGTACCGTTGTACATCATCCAAAGACCTGAGAGTGTCCAATTTTCCCTTTTATACCTGCTCTGACTGCCTGAGTCTGATCTGGCCTCCTCTCTCTTTCTTCATCCTGTCTTTTCTGCCCTTCACCCACCCATCCTCCCCCTCGTCCCACCTCCCATCTTCTTCCACCACTCTCTTTTGATTCAGACGTACTGGGTACGTATGCTCTCCTTGCAACAAAACAATGAAGCCTCTCTCCTTCCTTCTTCCCTCCCCTTTTCTTCTGACTATATTCATCATCTGTTCACACATCGTTTGTCTGCCTGTCTGCTTGCCTGTCAGTTTCTCTGTTCCTCATACTTCTGTGTGACAGCCTGTAGTCTCTAAAAAGAAAAGAATTACAAAACTAAAGCAGGAAGAGATCCGTGGGAGGGCAGCAGGGCGGCTGGTACATGCTCTAGACTAACAGCGGGAATGAGCAGAGGGAAGCCGATACTTTCCGTACTGCTCTCACCCTTTTGTGACCTACGTATCATGCTATCCATAAACTGTATGTGTGCAATCATACCCAAGGATAGCCTCTATAGAAGCTTCTTCTCGTGAACTCTATCTAGTCATGGCAGGGGAGCAGTCAAATGCAGTCAAAATCCAAATTTGCAAAACTCCAAGTCTTAGTTGAGGTTAATGGAAACCTTGCCTGCGATTTCTTTATACGAGTTAAAGTTCACGTTTCTTATCACTCTGCGGAGCCCTGTTTTTTGCCTCCGGCTTTAAGTCTCTGTCCTCCAGCCCTCTGGAGGCTGCTAAATTGTGTGCAGGCCCCGTCTCTCTGCAGAATGCCTTGCCCCCGTTATCTCACTCTGCTGCTGGGTTGGCAGCACGCACACCTCGGAGGCGCTGAGGTCTGACCAGACAGGCGAGGATCAATCTGGTTCCTGGGTTTAATCTCTCTCCTTACACGTCAACACGCTGATAAAAAAAAAAACTGTTCTTGAAATGCTAAATAACAAGCTTTTATAGGCTGTTGAGGAACAATGAAAACAAAACACCCAAGCAGTCCACAGACTTGAGTGGTTCACCTGATTATTCACCAGAATAATTACTGCTGTGCCCATTAGCTCTAACAAAAACTAATGTTCCTCTTAATTTGTTTGATGAGGGTGTTTGTTTTTTGTTGTTGTTTTAGTTTTCTTCCGTTTCATTTACATGGTGAGAAATTGTGCCCTTATTATTAGTTATTACAAGTGCCACAAGCATCTCATTCTTAAGTGCCTCCTTTCTTTGCAACTTTGAAATAAAAAAGATCAGAAGCACATAAGTGTTTTTACATGAGTTTTATATTTTCTTTGAACTGTGTTTTATTTCCTTTAAAATGTTTTTATTTTGCATTGGTATCTGTTTTCTTTATTTTATGACTTGAATATTTTATTTTTCTGTCTTTGTGAAGCACTTTGTAATGTGGATTTTGAAAAGTGCTCTATAAATAAAGCTTATTATTATTATTATTATTATATTATATTATATGGACATTGTAAATGTTGGGAGGTTGCAACAGAATGAGGATGCTGCACTGCTCCATTTAGCTGTGCATAAATGGAACTTTAACTGTGATCCAATCTAATTCATACGCTTGGAACAGTTTTTTTCTAAAACTTCGACATGCATGATCAAGTACTAACATGTAGGTTATGTACTTGTGCACAAAGTAAAGGAAGTACGGCTCGCTGTATTTATATGTCTTTTCTGTGTTCTGGGCCTTCAGCGGAGGTGCAGAGCGAGATCGAGCGTATCTTTGAGCTGGCCCGCACGCTCCAGCTGGTCGCTCTAGATGCAGACACCATCAACCACCCCTCTCAGCTGGCAAAGACCTCCCTGGCTCCCATCATTGTCTATATCAAAATAGCCTCACCTAAGGTATGGCAACAGATGACCTGAAAGTTATAAACCTTTTTCATTAAATCAAAACCCACTTTTAATAGTATTTATGGTTGGCATTTTTTTAACAATAGCCTTTATGTACTTATATTCTGTAATGTCTTTCTGTATAGTAGTTTTCATTGTTAGTGGCGGACTCTGGCATTCCCGCACTGGATTCAAATTGCCTACCCACGCTTACCTACAACGTGAATTTGTTTGGCTGCACTGTAACAGATACACCAGCTGCTCTTCTGTGGTATTTCTCAAAAAGTAGCTGCTAAAGGGACCTGCAGTATTAAACCACACTTGCAGATACCATCAGAAACCATCGGTGTCGCCAAATCAACCAGGACTAAAATCTTAAGGATTATAACTTTAAAGGTGCACTGTGGAGTTTTCTTGTAAAGAAAAGCTAAATTTGCAAAGCCAGTTTTAGAAAATATTTAAAACCGTGCATTGTGTACATCCATGTTTGCTAGTTTCTAGCAGTCTTCTTCTTCTCAACTGTATTTGTTGGTGCATTGCTACATTTATTGGTGTGTCACCGGCACCAACTGACGTGAATTGCACCATCCGTGTCTTTGTGTGCGTGCATGACAACACACAAAACAAGGACCCACTTGTAAAAAAATTGCTCCATACCTTTAAATTTGTACTTGTTTCAATTCTTCCCTTTTACCATGATAAAATTACAAAAGTGGGTGAGCACATTCACATGAATAATTGTTGTTTGAGTAGACAAAGTGTTGTTGTCTCCCTGCAGGTCCTCCAGAGGCTCATCAAATCTAGGGGGAAGTCCCAGGCTAAACACCTAAATGTGCAGATGGTGGCAGCAGACAAGTTGGCCCAGTGCCCACCTGTGAGTTTTTTACTTGAGTAATAAGATAACTTAACTTCCTAGAATTTCTGTTAAAACAAGAAAAAAAAATATAAATTTTGGTTCTGTGAAACCAACAAATAGTCATTTTATTTATGTTCAGGAATTGTTTGACATCATCCTGGACGAGAACCAGCTGGAGGACGCCTGCGAGCACCTGGCTGACTACCTGGAGGCGTACTGGAAGGCGACACACCCCCCGAGCAGCAACCCTCCCAACCCTCTGCTCAACCGCACCATGGCCACGGCAGCCCTGGCCGCCTCCCCTGAGCCCGTCTCCAACCTGCAGGTACAGGTGCTCACCTCCCTGCGCAGAAATATGGATCTGTGGCCTGACATGGACGGTGCTGTAGCGAATGAGGGGAAAGAGGAAGAACACGCTCTCTAAAGTCCAGCAGAGGGGGGGCGGACTCCGGCAACTCAACCTCAACCTCAACCCAGCAGCGTGCTCTCTTTACCCTGAAGGAAAAGTGCATTAAAGCCCTGTTAATGCTGTATATAGAAACACAACACAGATATACATTCACACAAACACACCTAGGAATTAAATGAGCTAATCAGGAGCCCACACGTGACCAGCTAGTTTAAGTAAAATTACGTCAGCGTTTACTTCCCTGCACTGTTTAAACTGTGAGAGCAGCTCAACTCAAACCACTCTGGACTGAAGGAATAACCCATAAGGCACCTCTGCCCTCGGAGCCCCCTCCATTTCGCTGTAATCAAGAGTAAAATGATATCTGCTGCCCCCACCCTTCCCTCTTTAGCTCCCGATGGCCTCCTTTCTCCAGCACTTTTTCTTTTCTGGGAGACTGAATCCAATCTGCTGTCCTCCTCCGTGTTGCCATGGTACTGCCCCTGAAAACAGCAAGTCATGTCCGCCTCTTCAAACAGAAACGCTTAGTTTGGTGGAGGCTGTTGCTAACACTCTGTCTAGTTGAATCTTTTTATAATCATTTTAACAGCAAAGTACTAATCAGCTGTGTCACTATCCCTAAGTTACTACTGGCTACACATCGATTATGATAACTTGCATACTGTCAAGATATTTATTTCTTTGACAGTATGGCACCCGAGTGACAGTATTGCACCACATGGCTGGAAACTTGTTTTATAACCACCTTGTACCATTTTAATTGAGGCTGTCATTATAGAGGCAACAAAAATAATCAAAGAAGAACATAAGAGCCACTTAAAATCTGTTGGTGTTTCTTAATTTACATATAAACATCATGTGCCACAGAGTTCAATTAATGTTTTGGTAGTGATTTCTGCTTTTTTTCTGCCTTGAGGTCAATCTGCCAGAAGGTGTCACTGTTGTAATGGTAGATATTCAGTCTGCTTGTTGAATAACTGTTCGGTGTGTTTGAGTTTGCAGGTAGGTATCATGATTTTAAAACAACCAGTTAGTAGAACTCATTTGTTTGGCTAACTGACTAAGTAATGTATTTGTTTGTGCTGGCTCTGTGGAATTTTGAGCATAAGTTTATGTGTGTGCACACTTGCAAACTTGGAGTGTGTGTGTGTGTGTGTGTGTGTGTGTGTGTGTTATAAATAGACTGATGTCAAAACCACAGGTCCTTTAGCTCAGTCTATGACATTGTGTTTTTTTGAAGTCCTGTGTTGTGTGTATGCCCGGCCTCAAGCTAACCCTGCTGACTAACGACTGACAGTTTGCTTTTGCTCTGCTGTTTGTGTCTCTGCATGGTTGCCATGTGACATGGCTGTGGCTGGCTGCAGGGCCCGTACCTGGTGCACGGAGAGCAGAAGCGAGAAGGGCACCTGACAGAGTGCGGTGGGAGCGGCACCCTGCATGACTATCAGACAGACCTGGGAGGGAAACCTCAGCAGCAACAGCAGCAAACGTACATGCGCTCTTCTCGTGGCCAACTGCGGGGAGGGAGCGGACGGGGCCTGTCACGGCAAGACACCTTCGACTCTGAGACCCAGGGCAGCCGGGACTCTGCCTACACCGAGGCCGGCGACTCCTGCATGGACATTGAGACTGACCCCTATGAAGAGCCCGAGCCCTACCGAGGTGGCGGGGGCAGCCGCCTCCACCTGGCGCAGCATCACGGCAGACAGGCCTCCTGGGAAGACGAAGGCGCCGAGCCGGACCAGGAAAACCTGAACCACCCTCCGATGCCGAGCCAGATGCAGCCGCATGGACGTGCCAAGCTGAGGGAGCGTTACTGCCAGGACCCTGTGGACACAGGGGCCAACATGAGCCGCAACAAGAACCAGGACGACTGGGGGAGGGACGTCTACATCCGCTGAGCATGCATCATACCACAGAGGCAAGGAAGCTACTGGACAGACTGAGGATGAGGGGAGGGAGGGGGGGAGGTTCAGGTTTTGGCTTCAGAAAGAACTGAAGTGTGGGTCTGGGGCCATGCCAGTCAGGCTAATAAATGAATCTGTTTACATCCCAGTACAATGTAAAGAAATACATCAACTGCCAGATGCCATTCTCATCCACTTCTTCTTGCAATTCAATTTATTTATGTTTAGAAAAAATACTATCGGTCTGTTTTTTGTTTCCTATGTTAATACTGCATGAATATCACGGATTTCTAAATTGACAGCACGAGGACAGTAATTGTTACGATTGTGAATCTATGATTGTGATCTGTGTGACTCAGCCTCGCCTTCAGTTGTAGAGTCTGTCATGTCTGTCCTCTGCAGTCTTAGAACAGGGTCTAATGTCTCCGTCCCCATGTACAGTGTCAGGGTTTCTCTTTCCCTTAATCTCACTCGGTGCTTTTGGATTTCAGGATTTCTCCCATACTCAGATCCAGAAGTTCCGAGTCTTTCACCTCCACTTTCTTATCACCCAGACCTTAAAAAGCTGGTGGAGGAGTTGCCACATTTTAACACAACAATTCATCGCCGTTGCCACACTCATGTCAGCTTGATAACAACAAAGAGTACACTCCAAAGACGTTTACTTCTTCCCTGAGCTGGTTCAGCCTCTGTACCCGACCGTACGCGTCTGACCCAGTCCTCCCGTTTCTGTTTTTTCTCTTCCTCGTGGGTGCTGAGGGCGCCTGCAGTATTCATTTGTTCTCTGGTTTTTCTAACGTGGTGCAGATTCAAAGAAGCACTGCAGCTGTAGTTTTTGTGAATGAAGTGTCCTGCCTTAGTCACTCCCACCTTAAAACACCCTTATTTCAAGAAAACTCCAATCACAAGTGCCGGAATGTCTCGCCAAGCCATGTCCACCACTGCCACGGTGGGATGTCTTAACTCTTGTTCCACTCGTTTTCATACCATATCTGTGTCTCTTCGTGTCTCGTGGCTACTCTGCGCTGTAGCCCATTCTGTCGCTCCAGCACATCGCTCGTCTCGTTTTTTTCCTTTGCAACAGCTTCATCGTCTGTTTTTCAGGGGCTAATGGTTATATAAAAAGTACTTGTGTGTGTGGTTAATCACTCCTAATTTCCACCCAAACAGCTAGCTTGTCTGATATTAAATACCACTATCTTCTTACTCTTGATTTCTGACTGAATTAGTGTTGTTTTTTCCTGTGGACATTTGCAATTTTTTATTTTAAATCTTCAGCTCCTTTGAGGTAGTGAGAGGAGTATCAAGGGGGGGGAGGGGTAGGATCACTTTTGGTCTTTACTCAGTTATCTATAATGGAGAACCCATGAATGTCTTTGGTGGCCTGCTTTGGCCCGCCCGTCTTCAGTTGAATAAATAAATATTAAATAATGATCAGTAAATAATGTTATTGTTGCGTTATCGCAATTGTTAAAAAATATGAAATAACATGTATCATTGGTGCCTGATTGTAGCTACATTTTGCTTTTTCTGCCTTTCATTTTTAATCTGTGGATAAATTCGTATTTTAATTAAAAATTTAATCAGAAAATGCCATTGCGTCACTTAATTGATACGGGGAGATGTGATTATCAAAGACAGATTTCAAAGATGCAAAACCACTTTGATAGTCATTAGTAGGACATATAAAGAGATTTTAGTTCTGGGGAAACCTTGTAATACAATGGAGTCTTTTTTCTTCTTCTTGAGCTCAAATTACATCTTATTTCATTATTTTGGGAAAACAACAAAAGCTGTTGTGTGTAATGGATCACCTAACATCACCCTGCCTGTAGAACCTGTCTTGTCAAGCTGCTTTGATAAGCAAAAACCAAAAACAGAACTTCTCAGAAAAAACAAAAACACTCCTCAAATAGCAGCGCATGTGCTCACACCTGCAAAGCCTTTCAGTCATGGAGGAAACATAATAAAAAAATATGACTGACGTTAAAGTGCAGCTGAATCCAGGATGTGGGTTTTTTACTCCTCGCATTCAGTGTTCTTGTCAACTCATGATTTACAGTTCGCTGATACTCTGCAGTGGAGGAAATGTCACAAATGAAGACACGGTTTCCATCTCAAACATGAGCCTTGCATCAGAGTGTTATTTTAACAAGGTGTGATTTCAAAAGCCCAGTGTGCCGAGTACTGTGATATCAAACTAACAGGAACTGAGTTTTTAGGGCCACATAAGATCCAATGGTTCAGTGGTGGAAGAAGTGTTCATGTCCTTTTCCTTTAGTAAAAGTATCAATACCACAGTGTAAATTTACTTTGTTTCAGAGTATAAAATATCATACTCATTATGCAGAATGACCTCTTTCAGAGTGTTGTATTATGTATTACATTGTTGGATCATTGTTACAGATGCATTAACATGTAAGCAGCATATTACTGTTATAGCCAGTCAATGTGGAGCTAATGTTATCTACTTAATATAATGTTGGACAGTTAAATCCATTAAAAAATCATTATAATTTAGAGGCTGATTATATATTTTGTCAATAAAATCCTAAATCTGTAAAGTAGCTAATAAATGTAGTGTGGTAAGAGGAAATAATATTCTTATATTTAATATTAAGTAGCATAGTACCTCAAAATTGTATGTAAGTACAGTACTTTCCACCTCCGATTCACTTAAACAAATACATCTCACGTTGTCTTCAGAACATGTCGATGTATTCTATTATAAGTGAAGTTACGGAGAACTTTACAGGGCGAAAACATCACAGTAAAACCTTGAAAAGTCAGTAAAATTGGGACATAACTGCAAAAATGTAAGATATTTAAAGTAATGGGGGGAAAAAAGTTATCATTATTATCTTTAATTCTTATCACAAGGGTAAGTAGTTGGAAAATACCTGACAGACCGTTCAATGGAAATTCCAGGGGATTACTCTTTACACACAGTTTTGCTTTCTGTTGGTTCATAATAATGTTCCTGATCCAGAAAGAGGAAGGGACACAGTTTTACTTCCCTTTCCTTTTATGGACTGGACATGTGTGGCATTAGCTGCGTCATGAGTCCACTCCTGTCGTCGCCTGTGTCGTATGTTGCCTTCAAGTGCTCCTGACTGAACTCCGACTTCTGAGCTGCCACGGCTCAAGTAGGATTTCTCGGCACGTTCGGGTGCTTTCGATGTGTTGTGATTACTCACAGCAGACAGTTTAGTTTGTTTCTTTCACTTCTGTAAAACAGTTTCAACAAAACAAATATTATAGTCTTCATGAAGGCAGAATTTATTGCAGGACTGTTGTATTAGACTGCATTAGTTTTAGCTAGGTGTACCTAATAAACTGGCAACTGAGTGTGTATGGTGAGCACTCACACCACCTTGCCAGTGGTGGAAGAAGTACTCATATCTTTTACTTAAGCAAAAGTAACAAAGTAAAAGTAGTTGTTGGGCAGAATGGTCTCTTTCAGGGAGCAATATATATCGTATTATTGGATTACTTAATAGCCTACTAATTTAATTTAAATGGCTGGTGGAGGTGGAGCACATTTTAACTACTTTATATACTGTTGAAATGTTTAGCCTATAGCACAGTATCCTTAAATACTCAAGTAAAGTAAAAGTACCTCAGAATTACTTAGTTACTTTCCACTAATGCACCTTGCCGTGTTTACTATCCTGATGGGTCCCTCACGTTTCCCACAGTACCTGAACGCACCACTATTATGCCCTATTGTCAGTGACTCATTCGACTGAAAAATACCAGAGCTTTTTTTTTTTTTCTAAGAAGCGCCACCCACTAACGCTCTGCCGGGGCAGAAACTGATATTACATGAAGGCACAGAGTCTTTCTGACAGTCAGCTATTAACAGTCACTGAAATTCGTCGGTTACTGGACTTCTGTTGTGTTCATCACTCTCACACACTTGTTGGACATGGGATTTCTCCTGACCAAGATGATGGCTGTGTTCGGTGACAGAGGTAAGATTCACTTAAACTTAATTTCACTCAACTTCTCAATTTTACTGTGTCAGTTTTCTAATTTAGCTGCTATTTAAGAATCTTTTAAAGCCTATAAGGGTATAAATATCCTGAGAAATGTGTTGTTAAAAATAAAATACTTTACGTATAAATAACTTTTTATTCTGACTGACTTACAGTAAAACTAAGACTGTACAGACGGATGTACAGTAGCCTACATGAGACGTGAATGTATTGTTGGAGTGGTAGGCTATTATTGCTATGCACTGATGTAATAACCTCGCTGTGGGATAAGAAATGTTATTCTGCTCTGCACATCACAGTCCTGTACCTGTCTTTATCTTATCTGTGCGAACATTTGTCTTGTGGTGCATTTAAACTAATTATGCAACTCAAGATTAGTGTTCAAATGAGGATACCTACAAATCCAGGTTAAATGTAACTGTTTGTTTTTACTTTTCTACAGAGCACAAAGTAGTTATTGTGGGTTTGGACAATGCTGGAAAGACAACCATCCTCTATCAGTTGTAAGTGACTTTTCTGGGCCTACAATAGTGTCATATACCTGTAAAATCTGCTTGATATCTGCACTCTGAATTCACTCTGAATAAACTTTGCTTTCCCACCTTCCCACACAAACAGCCTGACGAAGGAAGCCGTCCACACATCACCAACCATCGGCAGCAACGTTGAGGAGATCACCGTACGCAACACACACTTCTTGGTTTGGGATATCGGCGGACAGGAGAGCCTTCGAGCCAGCTGGTACTCATATTACGGCAACACAGAGGTGCGGATCACTGTCTGTCTGTCTGTCTGTCTGTCTGTCAGTCTGCAGCTCCTCTGCACAAGACATACACAGCATACTGAAACACATTCAAAAATGAATCATCGAAGTCAGAAATGTGACATTTTGCTCATGCCTTTATCCAAAGTATCTCATCTGCACATTTAAATTTTGATTTAGCAGATTTTCTTTAAAGGTTCTTGCTCTGTCAACAGCTGTCTGTTGATTGTGTGCTAATACCTGATTTGATTACATGTTCTTTCAGATTGTCATTCTGGTTGTGGACAGCACCGACCGCGAACGTCTCACTCTCACCAAAGAGGAGCTGCACCAAATGCTCTCACATGAGGTACAAATCCAGCTGTGTTGACAGATGTATGTTAGTTCAAGAGTTATCATCACTATGGTCCAGACTTAACTTTTTCTTTGTACCTCAATCACAGCAGGATTAGTTTGATGTTTTAAAACAGGGTGTGAAATCAAGCTGGTATATTAAAATAGAATTCAGCAATTTAGTTTGAAAGCAGCCTTGACGTAAAATCCTTTTGTTATTCAGCGAATCTGCCCAAGTCTGCTATTCATGCTTTGATGCCTGAGATACACTCCTGTTCTCAGAGTGACTAATTGCCCCATAGCTTGCAAACCCATGACACAACATGATGAGGAAGTTTCACTTAAGACGGTGTGAGTCAGTATGTTGTCACGTGTTTAAATATTCCCCTGAGGCTGCTGTTCTTTGCTCTCAAAGCTGACACGGGGACAAGTTTTGGGGTTTCCAATGGAAAAGTTTCAGTTCTATAAATATAAATTGATACAGAAAGCAGTATTGGTAACCCATCTTCTCTGGTTTGGACGTGTAGGACCTACAGAATGCAGCCGTTCTTGTTTTGGCCAACAAACAGGACGTGAAGGGCTCTTTGACGGCAGCAGAGATCTCCCAGTACCTCACACTCGACTCCATCACAACACACTCCTGGCATGTCCAAGCCTGCTGCGCCCTGACAGGAGAAGGGTGAGTCTAACACACCTCACACTCTCTCTTTCTGCCTGTTATCATCACTGTGTGTGAGTAACTCCTAGAAACATCAACTTCTGCTGGATTAACGTCTTCTTGTTTCTTGTCCCTCTCTCCCAGTCTACCTGCCAGTCTGGAGTGGATGAAGTCGCAGGTTGTGGCAAACTAGAACTCACCTCCAGTGGATCAAATTTCCTCAAACTGAGCCAACCTTGAAGGCACTGCAAAGGCCACGGTGTCAGTGTTATTAACAGTGTCTAGGGCAAAGTCCTGTGAACATGGCGTCTGTGATAGAGCCTGCCTCGCCACACCTACAGTGTATCATACCCAGCTGTGTGAGAGTCTGCCTCTCGTATGGCCGAGACTCAAGGTGGATGAACAACAGAGAAACCTGGATGATCTTAAGAGATGGTTAACGTACACCAAATATCAGTAAATTCAGATTCCAGGTGATGATTTTTGTACCGTTCAAGAACCGTTTGGTGGTGTGATTATATTCTAATAATCTGGTTAAATGGCAAAGTTGTTTCTCAGTTGTGGTTGTGAAGATGTGCACAGCCAGGAAGTGTTTTATGGGTGTTTACCGCAAGTTTAAAGTGATCCATGTGCAGAGGTACATCATGTTCATGTAAGATACCCTAATCTTACTAAATCTTAATCTCGTAATATCACATTCCACTATGGTCTCATATGGGCATTCTTTCATTTCACTGGAGCTTACTTAATTGAGTAAACTAAAGTAAAGTTGTAACTAAAGTATCATTCATTCATTACTAGAACTGAACTTGTGCCAAAGATGTTAATCTACACTCGAATAATAAGACATCTGGAAAACATGAGGCAGGTAGATCACAGATGATAATTGATAACACTAAAGCATATATCTTATGGGTAAAGTGTTGTTTTTCCTCATATTTAGATTTTAGTGCCCTTTCATTTCTCGTTGAGCATGACAATCGTGGTCTCATTTGGTGATTCCTGTCACTGATTCCTGTCTTTCTTGATTTACCTGAACTACTTCTGCTGCAACCGAATTCATTACCTCACTTGTTACAAAACAGCTTTTTCAATCCCAAAGTGAGTTTTGTAGCTGCATAGTGCCACATCACAGAGGAATTTTACACAATAAGAAGAAACTGTAAGCGCATGCTGTGGCCTCCCTTACTCAGAAACTCTGCACTGTTGGGATACAAGTCTGCACCTGATTATTATTAGATTGTATGCCAGTGAACAACAGGACACGTTTGTAAGGCCTGAAGATGTTTAGTAATTTATTATTTTTTTAAAAACAAAGCTCTTGAACTATTTACTGTATATTACAGCAATTTCCTGAATAGGAAAATGAGCTAGCTGCTAAGGACTATGAGTCAAAGAATATATTGTATTGTGTAATTTTTTGAATAAATATTATCATTGCGAATATGAGGTGGGTCTGTAATATTATTTGTTTCAACAAGTGATACACAGCATAGGCTACTATTGAAGGGTGGTTTATACCTGCACTAACAGTAATAACAAAAATATGTGTGTATTGGACGAACACTCTTATTCAAACCAGCTGGTTTTGGCAGAACTGCAGAAGAAGTCATATCGTTTTTATACTAGTAACCTATGCTATGCTGTAGTACATAAATCTGCCTTTTTGTCATTTGATGATGGAGCCTAAGTCCGTGCAGAAATGTTCTCTTTTCTGAAGTAAAAATGACCTCATAGCAGCAATTAACACCCTTTTATATGGCTCTAAGAAGGTCTGCTTCATTCTCAGGAAGGTAGATTTCATGAAAGCAAAAGAAAACAGGGGGCATCCGGATTTGAACCGGGGACCTCTTGATCTGCAGTCAAATGCTCTACCACTGAGCTATACCCCCTTGCATTCACCCCGAACAGTGTGATTATATTTTATCATGATTTAAATCTGTCTTGACTATGGCCTACTAGCATTGTGTGTTTACTTTTAGCCGAACACAACAATTTGATTTGTCGACAGTCGTAGTTTCTAACAGGTATTTAACAGGCAAGACTTTATGTTGACCACTAGGGGGAGAAATGAGCCTGCATTTGTCGAAGGACGCGGCCCCTGAACTGGGACACAGCTACAGGTCTGACGCCACTAACAGCAGGATGACATCATTTGTCTGCGCCTTCCAAAACCGTCCTTGTTGAAAACACGTTATTATATATTATTTGTACATCTATGGTCTATGTATGTTTGAAAACCACATCCGTTATATTACGAGACAACTCTATGGTTAAGGTTTGGTTAGGTCGCGGCACAAAAACAACTTTGTTAGGTCTATGGAAATATCGTGGTTTGGGTTAAAATGTCTACGTCTACTAGGGGCTTCGTTGTCACGGTTACGATCAAATGCACGTGGTTGAGGTCTACTTACTTGCCATGCTGACATAAAGTAACCAGGGAGTTATTGTAGTGAAGTATTTTGCAACTGGAAACAACAATGAATCTACGAATTTAATTAAAATTTTCTTGAGGCTCCCTGTTAGATTTATCTCTTTAGGGAGAGCCATGATGACATTTACTGTAATTAGTTGCTTGATTTTTCTTAATTCGCCATTTTCTTTATCGTTTATAGTTCATCGAGCCAAACCGGTAACCTTTCACTGACCAAAATGAAAATCAGAATAAACTTAATTGGCCACGTATGTTACACTTAAAAAGGATGATACAAATACAGACAACCAAAAATATCAAACTAAACAAATGTAAGCAAACTTAAACATATAGCTATTATATACAGGCAAGAGCTGGACAACAAACTATCTATATACAGGTCAGATTGTTGTATGTAGAGTTGTGGTAATTCTACAGCAGCCTACTTAATATAACCATCTCAGTGACTTTGCATACAAGTTAAACACTACACAAATAACTATGGCTATGTGACTGCAGTATACAGTGAGTACAGAATGAATGTAAATATATAAGATATGAGAGCAAGATATACAGTAAGGCAGCGTGATAGAGTCACTCCTGCTGCTCTCAGACAGGCTAATCAAGTCAACATGTTCCAGCTGAGGAGATGTTCCTTCTCGATGTTTACACTAAGGCCCGGCCTTCTCTGGCTTTTTCGAAATTCAAATCATTTCATCTAACCTTTCACCGAACCTGAGACAAAGTACTGTATGTTATCCTCCTTTATGCATCAGTCTCTGTCTAAATTCCTAAATGTTTTGGGGGTTTTTTTTTGTGGTTTGACAGTGTAGCTGATCTAGAGCGCACACACAAATTTTATCAATTTACATTGTAATGTAAGAAATCCCTACTTAAAGCAATTTCAATGTAAGTGAGTTCTTTGCAAGAATGTATTCTTAAATTTAGCTACTTTGGAAGATACCCAACCAGTTTTTTCTGACTCATATTAGCTTCAACTGAACTTTAAAAGCCATTTTTACACAGAAGGAGAACTGTGGATTTTGTCCCCCGATCACGTACACTGAAAATTATTTAAGGAGAGGTTTCTTCAGTCTACGCGACCAATAATAACTTTTTTAATGTACATGTGGCCATGTCAGTGTTGTTTTAAGATGGGCTTGAAAAAATGTGAACCTATCCCATAATGTTGTCATCCAACTTGTAGATTAATTGAGATTACTATCTTAAACAATATACGCTGATTTCACACAAAATCTTAGGGACATCCTCTTCATATTAAGTTGCACTTAATATCGCAATCAGTCTCAGTAAGTATGACATCTTAATTTGAAAGATGTGAAAATGATAGTTATGCCAACGTCTGTGTATTTGTTTGTTTAAAGTCAGCACAACCTCTCTGTGCTGCTGTGCACACTGTAAGCTGTGTTTATGGTCTGCATTACAGGACAGGGTACCGATTGCCTTTCCAGCTGTGAATCCAATAAACGCTCAGCTGCCATTTTCTTTGCCAAGGATTCAGTGTTTGCTCTCATAGCAGATAGAAATGATGAAAGCGGTGGCTAAGAGAGGTGGTGGAGTCCGCCGCAGTGCTTGTAAAGCTCGCTTCTTGTCAGTTTTACATGCCATAAAAAACAGGGCTTTTACATAACCACTGGAAATTAATCTGCAACAAAGAGACTTTTCTGTTCCATGTGGGCCACAAAAGGATGTTTTTGTTAGAATAGAGACACAATGTTTTGAGGAGTCATAAACAGACTTGACATATCAAAACTAGCACTTATTTTAGGCCTGGCATTGTTAGCGTCATGGTCACCATGTCTAATCTTAGATGTCAGATTTCTCACTGACCTCGCAGCTGGTTTGGACAGAGGGAGGCGCCATCCTCTCTGCTGACAGTGACTTCTGCGGATGGTCCTATTTATACTTTTATCACTCAGTGATGGGAGAGGTTAGCTGTGATTTCAGGGAGTTACACTGGAATCTCAAACAGAAGAATACATTGTATACGTTTAGAAAATAGAAAGATAGGACTCAATGTCCAGGTGTTTAAAGTGTGTGTGCATGATAGACTTTCTGCTCCAAATCTCATCAGCTGATCCTTGTGTCTTTTGTAATCACCGAGGCAACGGTCGAACAGCACTGAGGAGGAGAGAAAGGGTGTAGTTAGAAACGGTGGCGTGTGGAGAGAGCGAGATTCGGAGGGAGGAAGAGAGTGTCGGGTGGAAGTGGGATTCAGACAAAACAGCTTTTGCAAAGGGAAGAAGAAGAAGAAGAAGAAGAAGAAGAGAGGAACTCAGACAAAGCTGTGGTTTTGTCTTTTTCATTTTTTTTTTGTCTTTTGCTGCCCAACATGTGTTTCAGCTTGGTGATGCTCTTCCTCTGTCTCTCCCAAACAGAGCTGGCAAAAGTTTGGGCTCAACAGCAAACAGGTGAGTTGTGTGTATTTTCCCTCCATCATCATTGCTTTAATCTTTCCACCTGTGCTCACTGCCTCCTGTCTTGTCTTTAAAGTCACACAGATGCTTGAGCTTACAGGTGTAGCAAGTCTTCTCCACTTTTTTATTTAACATTCTTAATTATTCATTTTTATATATTGTGTGCGCTACTGTTGCTATTTTAACTCACTATAAACCACAGAACTTCAGTAGGACTCTTTATGGAGTAGCAAATGGGCATACCGTGCCCTTTTCATTTAATGCACAAATGTGAATGACCTAGTTTACAATAAAGTGCACAATAAAAATACCCTATTCCACAAGCATGCGACTGCGTCTAAACAACTACCCACAAACAGCCTGTCTCAGGTTTAAAATTAGATATAGACTTTGTTTTTCTTCTTGCCTCCCAGCTAGACTGGCAGAAAAATTGTAGGAGGCTTTTGAGCTGTTGGAAAGTGGACATATATTTCAGTTACTTTATATTTTTTGATATTTGGGAAGTGAAGGTGGGCAGATTGATACGTAGGAGGTGTGTTTGGGACATTCATGTTCATTTATTTCTAGCTCTGAGGAATTTGACTGGCTACTCTCTACGAAGCCCTTTCCTGCCTTTTCCCCTACATTTCATTAAAACAGCATCACAAAAGTTGAGAAGAGTACAGGAGAGTTCTTATGAGTTCTTATGCATCGGGAAATGTGTTGCAGATGAAACAGCATCACAGATTACTGTGCAGGAGATGCTCACATATGTGCTCCCTACACAAGGGGCCAGCTGACCTAGCGAATCCACCTTTCCTGCGCCTACTTTGCTCTTATCTGCCTTGTCACTCGACATTACATACTGCTGAGTTTTTAAAAATTACTTTGGCCCGGAGAGAGCCATCTGCACCATCTGAACCAGACTGTAAAAACACAGAGCTCTGGGCTGAAAATGAATTGTGTACCCAGCAATGACCTCAGTGTTTGGCCCCTTGTCTCCTGTCCTGCTGAGAAGTTTGCTTAACAAATAGCCTGAACTTGATCCAGACATGTTGGAGCTCAGCATAGAGTGGAAGAATGAGAAGCAAAGTGAAAAGGATTGTTTTCTAAGATTGGATCATAGATAGGATGTTATTGTCTGTGGATCCCAGATTGACTTTTTATTTTATGAAAGTCATGTGTAATTTGATTTGTCATAGCAAAACATGCTTGTGTTTTAGGAAAAATAAAATGGCAAGAAGAAAAACAGTCATCTGCCAACAGCTGAGCAACTTGTTCTTTGATTCATGTTTTAATTTGGAACAGCGTTTGTATGGGAAATGGTTTTGGCCCAAACTCAGCACACTTCATTTATTCCTCTTATCGGACAATGAAAAGCAAAAAATAACCTTTCCCCTCTTCCATGCAGAGATTTGGCTTCACCGTAACACAAGAAAAGTGAGGCAATCATGTTCTCTTAACAAGATTCTTGTCTTAGTTACTTGTCTCTCTTAGGGATGTTATAATTAAATTAGTCATTTTTAAGACTCCTGGGTGTTATTTATTAAAGGAGGCTCCTCTCAAAGCTTAAATACTAATTGTTGCAGCTCATTTACTGGCCAAAACACATACTAAGAGATGTGCCATCTTATCAGCTTCCCAACTCATTAAATATAATGGAGTTGGGGATTCAGTAAAATATGCACATTTCCTTTCTCAAATATAAATCACATTTTAAATCTCTGAGACCAAAGCGGCTTGATTATCTGGATGAAATGTATTCAGTGGAACGGAGCTGAAGAATTGCACATCTGCAATTCAACCGCACGCCTCGAAATGAACTATACATATTTATTGTGGTCGATGTTGAGGAGTCCAACTCCTCCAGCCTCTGCTCAGGAAGGGTGTGTTCTCTCAGACCGCTCTGAGCTGACCGCTCACAGAAAAAGGCAGCGAAATATTTTGGTTTGGTAGCTCCTGAAAGAGTGTGCAGAGGTCCGTTTTCTGTCCAAAACATCTGCCCTTTCATTGACTACATTTGACCATTACAGTGGTTCCTGTTTTACCTTGCAGGGTCTTTTACATATACTTGTCACACTTTGCCTCAGTGCTGCTCTCATTGCCTCAAACTTTAATTTAATCATATTCACAAGAATTTATGAAAAGATAGGACAAGTATTATTAAATCAATGTGCATTTCATGGACCATATATAATCTGTGCAACTGTTAGCCATAAGTTTAAATATGTATTTTATATGAAAACCTCAAACTTCTAATTATCAAATCACAATTTAAATCAGTCTAAAGTAATCTTACTTCAATTCTAAAGACTCTACAAATAGATGAATATGGGGGGAAAAAAACCGTATACTTCATTTTTCATGTAATAGTAAGGCCAGTTGCAGTATTATTATAGACTTTAAGGTATCAATATGTATCTCAGAGGCATTCAAAATGTTCTTACAATAAGGATACCAGTGTTGTTCATGTTTACAGGTATTTCTACTGTTAAAATCGAGTGTTCAAATATTACCAAGAAAATCAGAATGTTAGTTTTCACTCCTTTATCAATAGTCAAATGTAAGTTTGAAAAGGTGAGTTTTCAAGTTTTTTCATTATACTTAATGTGCTATTTTGCAGTAGGAGCAGAGCTCAGAGTAAGTGTGATCCAGTGAATAATTCATATGGCAATGGATGCGTGGAGACAGCCAAGACAATATGAGTCCCATCTCACTGTTTTGGTTATCTGCCAGTGGTTTCAGTACTACTGGCTGTGAGACTGATGGCCTGAGTGGATATTATCAGCCACAACTTCACACGGAGCGTCTGCACCCCTCCCAACTTGTATAAACCAGAATATGTTTATCTGCTGCTGCACTGCAGACCTCAACAACCATTCCTCCTCTTACCTCATAGATGCCATAACAGGGCGGATCCAGTGCTCAACAATCACACATCTAGGTTTAATATATGAGCTGCCACGAATGCATTGACGCACCACTTAATTGAATCAAAGGGTGGAGAGAAACACTCATGAAGAAATGCAATAAGGGCCTATGAGGTCAAGACATTTGGGTTGTCACAAACTTGTTAAATGACACATTGTAGTTTTGATGGCTGTGGAAGACATCAGTATTATAATTGTGTGAATGCAGAGTGATGTTTAAAGCAGGCCTCACCAGCCAATGTCCCACACAGTCTGAACTCTGGGGGTTTGGCACAGGATGTAGCTGAGGGACCAACAGGCCTGTGCTTCCCTCCCACACTCAAAACAGAAATGCAGGCATCAAACCAATGTCAACTACATTTCATTGGCATGAGGAGCTGCACTGGGTGCTGGCACCCATAAGAACTTGTTAAGAAGCTAAATGTGTCATATTTCATATTCTTAAATGTGTTCTGGTTGATTAGCCTTTTTTTTTTTTTTTTAAGACAAATTCCCTGAATTGAGCTGAGGCTTCCTGCTTTTCGGTTTAACAATGAACATCTGCAAAACAGCAAAGAAGATTAAGTTGTAGTCTGTTAATTTTCCCATTAACATGGGATAATAAAAGCAGGAGAGGGAGTGAGAGGTTTGTCTGCATGCAAGGAAGTTCTCTGTTTGAGGTTTAAAACATGTATAAAATGGCTGACTTTAAAGCATCCCTTTAACGGCCTAATTCAGATGGCAGGTCAGTGTGGTCAAACACCTGATAAATTAAGCATGGTGTCCCTTCATGTCAATTTTGAGACCAATAAAGTAGAGATCTTGTATTAAAATGTGGGTTTGGTTGGAGGTGGAGTTTAATTTAATCGTCATGCCATATATTTCACACCCCAGTGAGCTACACCCTGGTCCCCTAGTAAGTTACTGCAAACCTCAAGATCTGGATTTATTTAACATTTTACTTAACATGCACCCACGCACTGTAAGTGTCTTTACGCTCACACCATTTTTACTCCGTCTGAGATGTTTCATCCTTTTGCATTAAGGACAGACTTCAGTTTCTCAGCCATTTCACATGCAAATCGTTTCAAATTTTTAATAACCTGGCGTATTTCAAGACACGATCTAGATCCGCATTAATGCACTGCATGGGAGTTAGGATGTCATTACAATTTATTTGAATCAGGTGTGTCAGTTGAGCAACATGGTACCGTTCATGTCAAATGCTTCTCAAACTTCTACTTTCACGTGCAGGTGACGAATAAAAACTGGGTTCGAGAAAAAACTAGCCTCTAAGTAGTATATAGTATGGCTGAATTGCACTTCGTACTACGACAGCTGAAAGATAACACGTTTACAGTTACGCCTTACCAACTTTAAAATGTCTGTATTTCAGTGATTTGAGGGACTACAATTCCAACAATTGAGGGGGGTAGGGCGGACCGGTGCTGCTAACGTTAGCCGTTAGTTTTAGCTAGCTTTAGCATGATTTAGGGAGAAAGCAAATCACTTCGGACACAAGGAGCACTAGATTGACACAGTTACATAATGGGTTAACAGGTGTTTGAGCTTGGGCTTCCTAACCGGACCACTTGGAGATCTGGAAGGAGTCACCTTGCTCAGTTTTACTCTGCTCAGTTACCAACAGTCCCGACATGAGAACACCGGAGCAGCAGAGACCAACTCTTCGCGGCAGCCAAGCTGACCACGGCAGGACATTCACGGTGTTTCTGGACGGGACACTGAACATGACGGAGTGATTTCTCTTGGCTTTTTTTGTTCGTTCCCAGCGCAACTTGAAACACCTCCTGTAGTTTGCTGAAAGCCAAAAGCAAAAAAACAGCACACGCTAAGGACAGGAGGTAGCCCTGATTTAGGGTTAGATGAGACACCCCGCCAAAGAGCACTGCTGTTTGGGGGTGTATATATAGGCTGCTGCGTGACGTCACCGTCATGTGCCGTAATGTATATAAAAAAAGCCGCAATCGCCAACCAATCACCGTAATATACCTATAGATAGATAGATAATAGATGGATAGATATATGAATAAAGATAGCCCTGAGGTTGTTGTATCTAGCAAAATCCACCCTCTAAATGTATGATATGATATAATATGATATGATATGATGAACCTGGAAATATATATCAAACAAGCTGCCAGAAATGTGGGAGTCATGTTTAACTGAGGTCTGAATGTTGTTCAATATGTATTGTATCATTTGAAATATCTCCAAAATACGGTCACCTCAATTTTTTCATGCCTTTTTTTGTTAACCTGTAAAACTCTAAATAGTTCTTGCTATGTATACATTATACATTTGTGTCTCATTATGAAGTCTTGACTGTTTTTTTAAAATGTTTTTTATGTTTTACTATAGCTTGTGGAATTTTTTTTAACACATCTGTAAACTCTGAAAACTCTAAAAGCAAACTTCTTGTTGCATCTGTAGCACAGAGTGTAGCAGATTTACTTTGTTGAAGCCAAATATATTTTAGATTTTTGCTGAAATTGCTGTCTTCCTGAATAATTTACAATGTGTTCTTTGATCATTATATTTTAAACACTGCAAGTTTGTTAAAAATAAAAAGTGCAAGGCATATACAAACATAGCCTGCATCACCATACTTAGTTTCTCCCTAAACAACAAGGAAAACATTTAATAATTAAACATTTAATTATCAATCAACAGCTGATTTAAACTGACCAGTTCCTTAGACGACCATTTCTGCAGACTATACCACACAAAAAACGTTTTATACCATCAACAGAAATTACCTTTGGGAGCTCAGTCAAGACATTTTTCCATGAGTGACTGAGGTTGTGCAAGGACCAAGGTGTCCATAGGTCCACATCCATGTCTCAGTATAAATGTTCCAGCAGACATGCATTTTCCACACTCAATAGAAAATCACAGTGTGGCGCTAAAGTAAAATAAACTCCTAACATCAGCTAGGAATATGTGGCTTTGAATATTTGGCTTGAAAGAAAGACAAGTCATCAATTAAAACACCCAAAACTTTAAAACAAAGCCTACCTACCCCAGTTTATTTACCAAATATGGTTTACATTGTTTGTAGGGTTTGACAGCTCCTTCCAGGCATCACTACATGTTATTGTATTGTTTTTGTCTTCATTCAACAATGACTTTAACTGACAAGAGTAAGACTGACAATTTCAAAAGCAAATTTTTATTTCTCATTTGGCTGAGTGGCTGAGCGCTGAGCCACAACTGTAAACATCATTCCTCTGAGTCTGAATAAAACTGGCATCTGAAACGTTTCCTGACAGTGTGTGCTAGTGCTGCCAAGGTAAAGAAAAACAAACTTTGGTGCGCTTTCTCTTCTTTTTATATTGAAATGAGAGCGTGGGAATCAGTGGGTTCACAATTTGAAATGCATCAGTTGACATCGAAGAAGGATGCAAGTGCTTATATCATCACATCCCATAATGACCAGCACAACATACTAACCTGATATTCATTATTTTGGACAGACAATTGGTGCAGTGTGACTTCACAGCGGCATGAAGAGTCAACTGGAGGTGACAGTCGTCATCCTACAGCCCAAAAGTCATCTTCAAGCCACGCTAGGATAAGCAGGGCGGTCCTGGGTGGAGAACTAACCATCGATACTCTGCCAGACAACATGACACGTGTAGTGGTGAGTGCTGCACCACAGTGTTTCTTATGGCTTGTGGCATTTATTTTGTTTTTGGCTTTTGACATGTTCTATTTGTTTTAGTTGGAGTTAAACACTGCCCTCTTTTGGAAAAGTAGAATTTACTCGTTTCCACTCACTTGGAGAAGTATATGACAGCATATGATTTAAGCATGTGCAGACTAGTTAACTCTTGTTGCCTGTGTGACACATTCTCTGAACGCAGTCACGCCATTACAACCTCTGTGTTTTTCTGTCTGGAAGGAGGACTCTGGCAAGTATTACACATGGCATAGCTTTGGCCCAGAAGACCAGCGCACACAGGAATTATGGGTAGACATGAGTGACGTCCGACATGGCCAAGTTAGAGTCCATGGCATTCTGTCAAATTCATACAAACAGGCTGTGGTGAGTCTCACACACAAAAAATACACACACTTTCTTAATTTCTTATTCTGATAAGTTATTCATAAAAATGTGTTGGAATTTACAAGGCCACCAATAACAAGTGGGTGCCCGTTGTTATAGAGGGTAAAGCTCAGTGGTAGAGTGTTTGACTATAGATTAAGAGCTCCCCAGTTCAAATCTGGAAACATCCAATCCTGATTACACAGTTGGAGAAGCAGCAGTTAAAGTTACAAGTCTTACATCAGATTATAAATGCATGACGCTAAGAAGAAAAATGTGCTTGCAGTTTGGGAAATCAAGAGACAGGTGTCTTGGGTATATTTTTATTATTATACCGCCAAAGCTGCACTCAAAGGTAATCATTTTTAGCACTGGTTACAGCAGGGTCAGTTTCCGCATTTGCCCTATTGATCTTGAGACTGATAATGTGGATTTTGAGAATGAATCATGGTGTTTTTTAGCAGAATATCTGTTTTGACAAGATCACACCCGGTAACCTCAATGACCCACTCCTACGCAGCCAAGTTGTGTCTATGTTTTAACTGGATCATTGCAAAATAGTTACATCAGACTGCATGCTGATATAAATGTTTATCACAGATAGGCTGCTTGTAAAAGGCGAGGCAGAACCTGCTAGTGTACACAAGTGTCTTTCCCTGTATAAACTGTATGTAATACTATCAGGAGAAGACAGGGGGTATAGCTCAGTGGTAGAGCATTTGACTGCAGATCAAGAGGTCCCCGGTTCAAATCCGGGTGCCCCCTCATTTATGTTAACTGAACAACATGCTTTATTTGGTAAAATACAGTTAGTGGAGTCAAAGGGCTTTTGAACTGATGACTCTGACTGACAATAATGAATAATATTCAAACTAGTTATAATCCTTAACATATCAATCCTGGTTGATTTGGCACATGTGACTATGAGCGTTTGCTCTAATATGGCTGTAGAATGAATAAATCACTTGCATGTCTGCAGGCAGTTAGAATCAAGAGGGAGAATGGCGGCCTCTACCAATGAAAACTACTATATAGAGGGATTAACAGAATGTGAATACATTACAGTAAATGGATATTGCTAAAAACTGCCTACCATAAATAGTATCAAAAACGGGGTTTGACTTCATGAAACCTTAAGGATTATAACTGTGAAGTCTAAACATACAAGTGGTGGAGTTTTTAAGCGAGCAAGAGTGGTGTTCTAAAATGTCTAAAAATGACCTTTCATTGAGAGAAATGAAACAAAACAGATTTTCCCAGACAAGTAAGCATTTTGCAGCCTTTTTATTCTATCTCTGTGCAATACAAACCTTTAACAGCTGAATAGGATGATCAGCACAGCAGAATAGCAACTCAAAACAAGAGGCTGCAATCTGTGAATTGTGGATTTAGTTTACTTGAAACTGACATATGAAACTATATTAAAATAGCCAATTCTCTTTCTGTGTGTTTCTATCTACTCTCTTTTGCAGAGGGTTGCCCTGTCGTTTGACTTTCCTTTTTACGGGCATTACCTGAGGCAGATTACCATAGCAACAGGAGGTACTGTTTGATTTTATAACAGATGTCCAAGTGACCTTTCCTGCATATGTTCAGAGCAGAGAAGTGTTTTTGCAAGATAACAAGTCATACTCAAGTCTTACATATTTTTCCATCTGGCCATTTTTCAGGGTTTATCTTCACAGGGGACATTACTCACCGTATGCTGACCGCAACACAGTACATTGCCCCTCTAATGGCTAATTTTGACCCCAGCTACTCCAAAGAATCCACTGTGCAATACCTGGATAATGGTAGGATCCCTCTTGATATTTGAACATGTCCTCCTTTTTCACATTGTCTGAATACTTGTCTGACATTCACTGTGTTCAGGTGAGGTCTTTGTGGTCCAGTGGGAGCGGGTCAGACTCCCAGGAAAAGAGTCAGAAGGCGCGTTTACATTTCAAGCTGCGCTTTACAAAACAGGAACCATCACGTTCAGCTACCGAGATGTGAGATATACCTCTGCTCTGTGCTCTTAGTAGCCTTCCAAACCTTCTCTCTTCCTTATAGCATAAAGTGATTGCTCTTTTTTTGTCTGTTTATCAGATACCTCTGTCATTAGATGTGATCAGCTCAGCTGAGCATCCAGTGAAGGTTGGTTTGTCTGATGCCTTCATGGTAACATCACCTTCTCCTCAATTAGCAGGTCAGCAATAATGTTTACACTTGTCCTCTTATGTTTGATGCCTATTATAGTCTCGTATAAACCTTCAGGTATTTGACCCGTGATATCTCTGACACAGATGCCCAACGGCGGACGATTTATGAGTACCATCGGGTTGAGATAGACACTACAAAGATCATCAAATACTCTGCTGTTGAGTTCACCGCACTGCCTAGTAAGTGATCCGTATCTGTCATCATTAATGGAAAGACATTACAGGATTAGTTTTCAAGATATGAGACTGCATCAACACACAAACAATATGTTTTCTTGCTTGGCTCCATCTCTCTGTTCAGCCTGCCTGCAACACGACAGCTGTGAGCTCTGCCTCTCATCCAACCAAACCTCTGGTTGCAACTGGTGCAATGTACTCCAGAGGTGAGCGGGACATTACGCTAGCCCAGATGTTGATATAGTGCAGTTTGAACCCTTTTAAATATACATCTTGTGTGTTTTAGGTGTTCAGATGGCATGGATAGACACAAACAAGAATGGTTGGACTATGCCTGTTCAGAAGAGGTACTGTTGGACATCAATATTGCGTCATATTATATCTAAATAATGCCATTTTTGAAACTCATGCACCTATTATATTGTATATGGGCAGAGCAAAGATGCGACCTGTGAGGATTACTCCAGGGCCGACAGCTCCACTGGTTCCTCTATCACACCCGAGATAGAGGACGTGACCTCTTTGACTCCTCTACAAAAAGGCTGTGAAAGTGACGGTGAGGCTGAGCTATTTTTTGTGTCAGTACGATGTGCAGTATAACGTATGCAGCATTTGATCATAACGGCACATTTTGTTGCTCAATAAAAATAGATTCTGCCATGAAATAAGTATGGAAACGACTGCTTTCTGTGTTCTTTCAGATGAGACTAAACATCATATATTTAAGACTGGCAATGGTGAGTTAATACTTGTAAGAGACATTATGGTTAAGCTTTATGAAGAGATATAATTATGAGGCTTCATCTTCAATACAGATGTGAAGACAGATTCTTCAACCAAGAGTGACGGGTTGGCTAACACAGGAGTGATAGCTGGTATAGCAGCTGCGCTGGTGTTACTTTTGGCTCTGGTACTTGTAGCTCTTTACATCAACTACCATCCTACTGCTGCATCGCCACTTTACCTCATCCAGGTGAGCACTGAATGTGTCCTAAACCTGCCCTGACAAGAGCCATGCTGTAGTTACACATCAAATATAAATTTTCTGTGCTTGATTTTTTTTTTAGCGACGCAAGAACTACTGGCCTTCCTTGAAGTTTCAGAAGCAACAACCTGGTTACACGGAAGTGGAAGGAGAAGGTCATGAAAAAGACAGCATTGTTGAAGCTGGGCCATGTTGAAAGGATGGATGGAAACTTGCATAAACAAGATATTTGCATTGAACTCATTTCTACAAACATTCAAGTACATACATTTGTCAAAACACGTACATTGTAAAACCAGTTCAACTTTTACATGTTTTCTTAAGATGTTCTTGACTCCACTGCAAAAAAATGAAATTGTTGCAACAGTTTGGGTAGATTATAGGTGAATGACTTTCATTAGAAATGTATATCTCTGATGGAATAAATGGTGGTTGCATTTCACCCTTTTTTTTAAAACGATCTAATTTGACTGCAGTAAACTGTGCAATGCGTGTCACAAGGTTGACAGCCTTAGAAAAATACACACATCAAACAAATAAAGATCTGGGTGTGCTTCACTTTCAGTTCCTGCTGCTTTTGATGAAGTTGATTCTTTTTAAGTTCCACGTTTTGTTTTGCAAAAACAGACTACACAGTTCCTGATCAGTACTTTCGTGTTTGTATGTCAGATTCAACATTATTTGATGCTGTACAGTGAAAATCTCGCAAAATGGTGCAGCCACACTCAAAAGAAAATGTTACAGAGGAGGAGATACAGACAGTACAACTCTTCTGTCAGCAGATGTCATCCTAACCAAATGTATCACGTGGACATCAAGTAGGACATGCAGTGAACGTGGCAGATGTGTAAAGATGTGATTTGAGATCACTGGATCGGTAACACCCCCCCCTGCATAATAATAAATAATAAAGATGATCGCATGAGTTCGCTATGCAAGCACAGATGGGACGGGGACAGACATGTTGGACATGCACAAGGATCGACCTGGATTTCTTACAGATACAGAAAACTGAGATTATGTTGCTTAATTTACAATCAGTACACAAGTAGTGGTGTATCAGTTAAATGAGTACAACCTTTAGATGTTTTAGTTCCTCTGAAATAATGATGAAATCTTTCTTCCAAGTACAACATTGAACCTCCCACACTGCCGTTTCCCCTTCTGCTCGGACACGCGCACTCGAGGGAGGGGGAGAGAGGGGGGAAGCGGGAGCGCGCTTTCCGTGTCTGGTTAGTGGACTGACAGCCAGCTGTGCGGCTACAACGACAACAACAACCTCCTGGATTTGTTACATAGAACTAGATTAGTGTTGGTCTGCTACTGATCACAATCGTACACTATAGCTAGTTTTTGAAGTGAGTACTCGACAGCACACAGCTACAACCAGTATCGTCGGCGGTTTCCGTGCTAACTAGCTAGAAGAGCATTCCTCCAACATGAATCCGTTGTGTAGCAGATGTAATCTAGTCGTTTACCCCACGGAAAAAGTGAATTGTCTGGACAAGGTAAGAACATGAGAAAATCGCCTCACTTCGTATTCTTCTTTTAAAAATAATCTTAATACACCTTCCTCCTTTTGCACCCAAACTGCACTCATTTCTGCTCTCCTAAAATGACACCTTTCACATAATTTTGTGAATGAATTGAAACACCCCAACAGGACAGGTATTTCGCTAGCAAGGCAAGCTAACAGCTAGCTTAATGTCTGGAAGGCGATGGCACAGCAGCGCGGACCAGGAACGACATTTCACTTCATTGTGTGGATAATATGCTACTTTAAGAAACCAGAGTTTATATATTTGTTTAACCAAGACAATGGCTTAAGGCTACGATACTGATTTACCCCAAACCAGCGCCTCACACACTGCTTCCGCCAGCCGAGCCTGGTTGGGGCCTGGCTGCTTTGAAGACAACTGATTTGATAACGTTTAGCAAACGTTTCTAACCTTTTCTAGAAAAACGCATTCTGTGGTCGAGGGATTAACTTTACAAATACTAAACGACACAGGTCTTCTTAGTTCCTTTAGACCACAACCAAGCTTTTCGTGTCCACTACTGTCCATGGCAGCGTGGACTGATTTTGGACATGTCTGTGTCTAATTCACTGGCTAATCCAAGTCAGGAATGATTAATCGAGCCACCTCTTATTAGTTTACAGTCAAAAGCAGTAGCCTAATCTCAGCCAAGGTGGTAATCTCATCAATTTTACCCATAGTGACTCTGCAGCGGTCACTAATTCACATGGGAGCAACACTTTGAGTGAACATCCGTCACATCTTGGTTAGTTTTAAGGAGGTAAAGATGATCATGTGTTGATTATTGAATGCTGCTACACTCACTTAGACTTTAACTTTGCAACAACATAAAGCCTCCATGTAACACACTTAATTTACCAAAACATTGGGGTCTGCAATGTTTGGCCTATGCATAGCCATGTTTATATATTTTTACCAAAGCAGGGCTTGGGGCAAGTAGATAATTTGTCTAATGGACGTCTGAATGGCTATTGAAAATCAATCCCTGTTGAGACGTGCTTATCTGTTGGGGTTGACAGGAGAGGAAGGTGGGGAAAGAGCACATAAAGCACATTATCTGAAGTAACATCAGCTCTTGATTGGATGCATTACTGCTCCGCTGCATGGATGTGTTCCTGAATGCACCATGACTGTTTTCCCAAAGTGCTCCGGACTGGAATTGATTTACCTCAGCACCCCTCTTTATGCACAACCCTAGAAATACGAGTCATGTTATCATGTTAGAAAGCCGGTATTGATGAGAACCAAATTTGCCACAAGTACATCCTAAATGTGCTCTGGAATCTGGCCTGAAGCAGAGTGCATTCCTGCAGACAGACACTCCCATAAAACGTGCTCTGTCAGAGGCCTGCTGTACCGTCTCCCTGCTCTGAACCAAGCACAGGAGAGTAGCCTGCCGTCTGTCTTTGCTGCCATTCCGCATCATCGCTCACCCCTTCAGACACACCAAAACAACCTTCCCTTTGCCTTCTACATTGCACACACACACACACACACACACACACACACACACACACTGCCCTTCTAGTTTGTTTAAAGCAGCCGAGGCCACATTGGCTGGGGATTTTTCCGTGTGCTAGGCTAGCACAGGTGAAGGCAGGGGAGTCGAGGGTTCAGCCACTGCTGCATTGGTATTCGCAGCCACCAATGAATACCTTTTACCTGACAGTCTCCGTCTATAATATCCCTCTGTGGAGAGGCTGAGCCACAGAGACTTGTTTGTCTGTCAGCTGCATTCCAGTATAGCAGAGCTGGGCCCAGCAGAGGGAGTGGGCAGCCGAGCACATGTAAAGACAGGAAGTGAATTTTGGTTGAGGCTCTTGTTGATGACGGTTGGCTTCCTTCCATTACTTAAAACGCTTGTTGATAGTAAGGAGATTAGAGCTGCGTATTTGGCTCAAGTATCAGGCTCATATCTATCAAAGTAGCTTTTTTTAAAAGCTTGAGTGCAGGGCAGCTGTTGAACTGCAGCCAATAAATATTGTAACAAGGAAGTAACACAGTTGTTTTATTTACCAGTGCCTAACATGCAAAACTTACCATCTGACATTTAGGTGACTGTGCAAAGTCTGGAGGAGGAGTGAAATGATTTGTATGTGTGTCCCTTTCAGATTAATAGCCATTTTCAGCACTCAGGAAGTGTGTTTTCAAGATAAATTGAGAGATCTGTGCAGACTCTTGTCTGCTGGCGTGTGCATATTGTATGTCTGAATTACAGCCTGTCCCTACCTGTAGGTGAAGAGATAGTGTCCTCCTACATCTTTTCAGGAGATTTATTAATATTTCACTGTGACCTACGTGCCATTATGCAGTAGATTATAAAGTGATAATAGCAAATCAACTGTTATTTCAGTGAATGTAGTATTTCAATGTCTATAAATAAGGTGAGAAACTGACTTGTGTGTTCTGACAACTCATCCTTTAATAAGTAAGTATGAAGTACAAACATTGCTACTGGCCCTTGAATATGTGTTTTGGCTCTCGAATATGTTAGCAATGTCAAAACATTTTGGGGTGTTTATACACAGTATTGGCAAGATTTCTTCTGAGGCAAGACCTAATTTGCTTGTTTCAGACAAAGCTTTTATGCAGCTAATGATCTCTCGCATGGCACCAAGTTTCACTCACTAAGAACAAAGCCGTCCGTTGGTAAGAGGAAAGTGAAAAAAAATATGGATGGACAATAGCCAGCTGGGGCGTGTTATTTCCTTTATATCAGCATGTCAGGGAAAGATTTTACAGAACTGACAGTCAAGAAATATCACTGTGTTTCAAGGATATCTTGCTTTTGTCCCCTGAAGTTATGCTCACAGAATAGTCAATTACAGGAAGGAATTTGACCACATATTCACAAATTTTATGTACACTTTAAAAGATGTGTTTTTAGTAGCGATTGCAAATGTTCAGACACAGTTTGCATTAACAGAAGTGTGTGCAGTAATCAGATTTTATACACCATTTGCTTCACACACTGATGTATCTGACACACACACTTTGACAGTTAGAACTGACATCCATTTTTTGTTATTATTTAGATAACAAATTGGTTGCTGTGTTACTTGGCTTCAGTGGTTAAGATGTGAGCCTCAATTGTACGGCTGCTTCTCATTCGCAGGAAATTGCCAGAAAAGGGGGATTTAAGGTCGGAGGAGTACAATATTCAAGTTGTGCAGCACTGTACATTCTTTACTGCATGAAGGAGCTTATATCATGAACCCCATGCTTAGTCATGTGCCTCTAAAAATTGGTCTTATTAGGAATCACTAAAGCTTTTTTCTAGCTTATAGAACAGTGTGCTACATCACTAAATTCCCTACAGTTTATATTTCAGTTTTATGCAAATATAGTCCATTTACAAGCAGTCTTGTGTAGGGGTTCTGATTCAAGGATTTGTCTGCATTTGCTCTCTGATGGTCCAGAATGAACTTGTTTCCTTTGACCTCAGTTAGTTATTAAGAAGAATTTGTGTATCGCCTCGCCTATATTTGGACAGATTATTCTGAGAAGCTGATTCATGTTGTCCAAAATGCCACAAGAGGCGAGGAAGCTGTCCAGCCACCACCACCAACAGTCACCTCCCGTTGATGACTCACAGTCACATACCCCCATTACAGTCAAAATCACCAGAGGTGTTGAGTCCACAGTGAGCAGCTAGGTACTTCTCCTTTTATCAGAAATAGGAACTAGTGCACTCTATGTTCTGTTTGCTTTCCCAATCTATTACAGCTTAATTGTTGCACTGCCTTAAAATACAATTCATAGAAAAGAAGCAAAGAGACATTTGTATATAGTATAAGCCGTACAACATGATTGGACATTTTGTAAAGTGAATTTATACCGATGATTTATGACAAGGCAGTAGTGTTTTGACATTTCACCTTCGCTATGCTCATCTCTCATCTATTCTGCTGGAATTTATTTTTTAATGTCTCATTGCTGGGGCGGCAGTGTATGTGCATGTTACTAAGTGCACATCACAGTCTGGAGTGGTTTGGAAAGTGTGTTAAGTGCATACTCTACTCTTGCATAGTATGCATGTTCAAATCACTGTCTGCCTGCTGGCCAGCAACAAAACCCATGGCTTGGGTAGAAATTAATGGCATCAGGTATGCTAATAATTAACCAACGTGCTTTAATGAGCTAGAGTTTTCTCTATTGGCACCAGCCAGATGTGGGCACTTTGTCTTTAGGCAAGAATAATCTTTCACACTCACACATACACAGAGTAAACTGCTGTTATGGCCTGCTGTGCGTGTGTGTGTGTATGGTGGTGTTTTTGATTTATTTAGCCACTATTAGTTTAAAATAGTCAAATAACAAACTGGAGGCCTAATCAGCCTATGAAAGCATGAAACAAAGTGTTTTAGACTGAAGTTAACTGCTACTTATTTGACCAAACATTTCATCGGGGTCCCAAGGGATGTCCTTCAGTGTTATAAGGCGCTAAATTCCTCTGATACTTAATTCGGTGATTACCAGAAGTGTCTTTAACACGGTCTATATATTAAGTAGACTTTTTTAAGTTCTGCTAAATGTGTCCGCTCTATGAGTCACTTACAGGTATCCAACCAATGTTTCCAACCAGTCTTTATATTAAAATCAAATGACATCAGTGGTTTGGTGAATGTGTTACTGTGGTTAGCCGACCAAACAAAGTGACAAATCTGCCCTGTTTAGATTACACACTAATACTGACATAGACATAGAAGGGTCTGACACAACAGGCACAACACGCAGCGTTTTAATGCTTTAAGCCAGTCACTTAATTGTCTAGTCAGTATGTGAGAGCACGCTCCTGGTCAGACTCTCACTAACCCCCCCCCCCTCTCGGTGCCTGAAGTTGTGTTGGCCCCTCAGATAGCTCCAGGGTTTTTGTCCAGGCCAACATGTATTTGGTTCTCACCAAGAGGGAGCTGCGAGGCTGACTGAGCATTATTTTACTCTTGGCTGGAGGCCTTGGATCCCCGCTGACATACATGCATCATGCACTGAGACATATAACCTACATACAGTACTACACATGTGCACACACACAGTTATTGCTCACATATAGACATGCATACACACACACACACGTGCCCCTGAGCTGCGCTGATGTAGGGAGTCAGTGCTCTTTTTTTTTTTTCTTTTTTTTTTTATGGGTGTTTTATTTCTAGGGCTCCGTCTCTGCAGTGTCCTAATTTTCCAGCTGACTGCCAGATCCTGCCCTGGCACCCGAGAGCTGGACAAGGCCTAACTGCTGGATGGTCTCCCCCCCCCCCCCAATATCTTTGTTTGTCCCTTCCTTTCTCTTTGGCATCTATTTGTCTTTAATCATACACCCAGTGTAAGTCTCATACCTAATATATTCAAAGATACTGTATGATTGTGTCTAGGTTCGGATGAGATGGGTGGCTTCAAATGTGTCTCAAGTGACTACTTGTGATTTTGTTTCACCTCCCTTTGCACATTTGAATTTATCTGTGGGAAACTGCAACCACTGCTGAGCAGAAAAAAATAAAAATGTGTGTTCAGCCCTACAGCTAGAGAAGATGCCTACAGTGGCTAAATGCATACTGAATAGGGGTGGCAAAAGTATCACTTAAGTATCGTGATTCTGTTTTCACAATTTTTTTAACACTTTTATATGCAGTATAGCAATGGTGCTGCTGAAATAAAACCCAGAAAGACTCACTGACATGTGATGTGCATTGTTTTTGGAAATATTACTCATGGTATACAGTCTAGAAGTGTATGATTCAGCTTTTACCCATGGTCTAGTGTTAAAAAAGGAAACAAAAATGACAAATTGTAATATCGAATCGCGATACTTGTAGATTCGCAATACATATCGCATTGGCACCCAAGTATCGTGATGGCATCAAATTGGGAGAAAAGTATATGGTCCCAACCCTAATACTGAATAAAAGTTCACCAGGCAGTTTTTTAATGTGTCAGTGATGTATTTAAGTTTTAATATTCACACTATACTGCAAATGTGGAGATATGCTCCTGTGTTTAGAGCTGTCTGCTTGTTGTTGGTTCATCCAAGAGGCAGTCTAGTTTGAGCAGGACCTCCTCATTAAGTTCCCCTGAGAGGGTCATGTTATTCATGTGAAGGTGGGAGGGTGTTGAGGGTTGTCCTGGTGATGTGAGCAGGTTGGGCGAGGCTTAGGAATAGTTTGCTATAAAGAGTTGAGTTCAGCAGGCTTGTTCTCTGGAATAGATCCATGGTCAATATTTATTCTGGGGAAACAACAGGAGTATCAAAGTCCATGCTCAGCTGATAGATTGACCTTTCTCCCAACAGCATTTGCATTCACACTTCTCTATTAAGATTACACTGTGTTAGCTTATCCTTGGTTTACCATTATTACAGATATGGGGAAATGAGAAGGGGATAACAATAGTCAGTGGAAAATGTCATTCTGGTAGAGTAGATGAGCCAGACGGTATGCATGCAAAGATGGCAGCAACAACAGCTGCAAATCAGCTGAAGCTAGAGGAAATGGAATCTGCCTGCACTGTGCTGTTGTTTGTAAAGGGATTTGCCATTGCAGTACTTGCCAGAACAATGGAGAGGGAGAGCAATGGAAAGAGTAACACGATGTGTCCATCTGCATCTCCCCCAGGCCCTGATTGGGTTCTAGTGGGATAAGGAGTTTGCATTCGAAGGCTTGGCCCAGTGTGTTTGGCTGTGGATCACAGCTCCACTGAACAGAGCCCAGGCTCGCTTTCCACTGTGAGCCGCCTCTTTTGTATGCCTCAGTACAATATTGCTGGGCCACAGCAAAACACCCATGTCAAACACACATACGCTTGCCTGTTGTCATCGTATACCACCTGGGTGGTCCGTTACATCCAGACAGAAGAGACAGGACTGTTCTTAAAACTAGCCTGAAGTCATATTCTTGATCCATAATGGAAGGAAGTGAAACGCTCATTGTGCTGGTTGGTCATGTTTCCATACATAGCGCCGCCATGATTGTGTCTACTGTCCGTCTCCAGCTTTCACAGACAGCAGGCCTCAACATCCTGGTGATTTATTGCCAGCCTTGTATCAGTGCTGTAACACATGCTATGTTATCAAACTGTATCACTGCACGCAAGGAAATGACGGATTTTTCTGTCAGTAATGCTTCTTCTCTCGAGAAGACTGTGTGTAATCAAACTTGCGTTGTGAGTGAATCATTGAGAAAGTGATGTTGTACTTTTATGTGTTTCTGCAGTTTTATCCTCTGTTTTGAATCCTTTTTGCACTGTTTGTTTGGAAGATTAGTGTTACGTGTGGGCATTTGGTATAAAAAGTGATGAAGAGTGGGAGAAAGAATGAGAGGGATGACAGAGCGCCCTGAGGCCATGTTAATAAGGACTCCCTCTTTCTTTCGCTTCCATTCTTTCTGTTCTCTCTCCGTGTCTTTGCACTCCTCCCTTCCCTTGACGATAGCGGGAGAAGCTAGATCATTGCTTCACTCTCTTTTCTCTCTCTTGCCCACTCCACCCCTCCCCTACTCGCTCTCTTCCTCTTGCTCCTTCCTTTTATGTTTCCTCCCTCCTTCCAGTTTTCTCCAGCCCTCCCTCCCTCGATCCCTCTTTGAACCCTCAGGCCGCAGATCAGCCCAGTGCCAGGAGAGAAAAGGAAAGGAGGTGAGAGAGGGCGGGTGGGAGGAAGGGTGAAAGCATGGTGAGGGAGATGGAGGCAAAACCCTCTTAGGAAGATGGATAGAGGAGCTACAGAAACATGCAGGCCCGCAGAGATGAGCAGACGGACAGAAAGAGAGTCAAAAAGTGGCTTTCAGACCAAGCACAGTCTGAAAACAGCCTCTGTTGTTGTGTAGGAAACATAAATAGATCATTTTGCACGTACATGTGAGCTCATAGTAATAACAAAAGTGTGAAGATTCAGGATTCGTACAAAGTCTTGAGAGTTTGGAAAATACCTGATTTTCAATATAATCTGGTGTTTCATCATCTATACAATCACTCGTGTAAACCAAAAATCTTTTAATATTTGAAATCAAACGATCCCGTCGTCATATTTGTTTGTTGTCTCCTGGCATTTATAATAACAATTAAAGGCTTCGAGAGTCTGGAAATTTTGGTTAAGGTACCTTGAAAGTGCTTGACTGTCACTCTTACAAAGCTGTACGAACCCTGAAAATGGATGGTTCCAGATTAGACTGAAAAACGCACATACATACCTGTCAATCACAAACTTCACAGCTTCACAACTAGTAACCGTAGAGTTTACTAGAAAAAGGGGATGTTGGTTTCTTTCTGACTGTTCAGTGCCAGCATGCACAAACTACTGTGTTTCCACATTGCTTCACTTTCTTTCACACAGTCCTAACGGTCACTGTTCTTTCTGTCTGTATCCAGCTCCTGTCCCTGTGAAACCTCAAGGGAATAGAAAGTAGTTCTGGCTTTGCTCATTCAATTAGCTTTCTTGTGCTAGTTGGTGTATGGGTGTTTATTTTTTTGTGTGTGTGTGTGTGTGTGTGTGTGGTAAGCTCTCCTTTTGGATCCCGATTAAGGCGAAACAAATGTCTCAAATCTCTCCCTTTTCAACATTTTGTGTCTTCTCTCTCTTTGTTTCCGACAGTACTGGCATAAAGGATGCTTCAGCTGCGAGGTCTGCAAAATGACTCTAAACATGAAGAATTACAAAGGCTTTGAGAAGAGACCATACTGCAATGCGTAAGTTGTCCCTAAATCGTCATTTTGAGTTTATCATTGAGCATGTGTCATGTTTTTTTATACTCAATTGTTTCAGCCCACATCCCAAAGACACTGACAGCAGTGTTTAATCTGTCCACAGACGGAAATAGGACTCTCTAAATGTGTGTGTATTCATGTCAACCCAACTAAGGCCCCTCTCTCCCTCCTCCGCTGTTTGTCAGTGACTATTCCAGCTCCCCCCTCAGAGAAAAGGCCTGTATGTGGTGTGGGAAAGTGCCTCCCTCCCTCCTCCTCGATGGGGAAGAGGAGGGGGGGTATCAACAAAGGAAATTCCTAAAGTTCCTCTACAGTGACACAGGCGGACACCCTGAAAACTAGCGTGTCCACTCACGCTTCAGCACATACTCACACACTAAAAGCTCATCAGGAATCCATGGAATCCCCCTCTGCCATTACTTATGATTTTCTTCTTCTGTGTGTGTGTGTGAGAGAGAGAGAGTCAGAGGGGGAGTGCATGTCCTGAAAGGGAATGCAGAGAGAAGGCGTTGCTTCATGTTCTGACAAGCTCTTTTGCGTTTTTCCCAAAGTGCTGTTTTATTGCCAGAGAAATAAATCAAGATGTCATGCCAGCATTGTCATTCTCAACCCCAGTGGAAACTCTAAAGTAGTATGCAAGCTTGTGGTCAGCTGTTTTCTATAGGATTTGACTTCCTTAATACCAGGGACAAGTCATTTGAGCCAAGTCTGTAGTATAATAACATGGCACTTTATTTTTTTCTACCTCTTGTGCATGTGGAAATGTCCTGTTTTTTGCAAAGGAAAATCTTCAAGGAATGTTTTTTTCTTTTTCTTTTTCTTTTCCATATGTCTGGACCTAGATTTCATTTTGTCCTGCTGATGGTGGAGCATAAAGATGCTTTCAGACTGAACGCAAAGCAAATTTTTGTCTTGCTGTATTTGTCCAAATTTGGCTGCTGGAGTTGTCTGTGTTTATTAGCCACAAACAGCCATTAAAATGTCCCTCATCATAGTGTACAGATGTTTGCAGCTAGATAACATCAAGCACTGACAGGGTGTGACTGATTTGAAATCTTACAGGAACTATGGTAGTTTTTTTTTAACCTAATTTTCATCGAATCACTTTTTCCCAGCTCTGTATATTCATGAAATGGAGCCACACCACTCAGGATAATTGCAAATTTTTTTATCAAGTTGAAACATTTCCAACTCCATGAAAGGTCACAATTTAACCTGACGGGGAAAAAACAAACAAAAGAAAGCATTACTCGCTAGCTCTGATAGGCAAAAACCCTACATACATGCAAATAATGTCCAGGTTAACCAAATGTGTTGATCACTTTCTGGAGTACACCCAGCTCACAGGTGAGAGTGATGTTAGATTGAAAAGTAATGCAGTAGAATTTTTTTTTTTTTTTTTAAACAGTAGACATTTTGAGTTGTCGTAGTAGTTACTAATAGCATTAACAAGGGCTCTGTTATCCTAAATGTAACGTCTCACTAGTAGCTGTGTTTCCATGCTTCCATTCCATTTTAAGCAAACTTTTGAAATGTCGCAAAAAAAGAGATGCGAATTAGGGAGCATTTCCATCAACTGGTTTGGAGCGAACTAGTCTCGTTACAAAGCGTAGTTTGGTCAGAAGTTGGCAGTATAGGCTGCACTTTACACATGGCTGTAATCTGCCAGTAAACGGAGTAGAAGAAGTAGAGTTTGCCAACCGGAAACTAAACATCTTGGCCATCTAACCCATCCATGGGAGAAAAAAAGAGAGAGGTCCTCAGGAAATTTGTTTCTATTGGGCAAGTTTTAATTGTTCTTTCATATCAGCTAGTATTGACCATGTTTCATGCTGTCTGGACACAAAGACAAATGAATGCAGCGGAAACAGCTCATCAGTCATGTGAGTTAAATGTTCACTATGTCAAAACTTATTCAGCAAAGGCGGTTCCATGTCCCATATAACTCTGTTTCGACAAAGGCAAAAGCCATCTCAAGCGAGTGTAAAAAACTTTTTTGCGCAATTGAGGAAGTTTTATCGAATTTTGCTTTTCTAATGCGATACAAAATGTGCATAAAAGTGACCCTCACCCTACTTCCAGTCTTTCTTCATCAAGGCATTAACCTCCTACAGCAGGTGTCGTCCTACTATCACCTTTCTTTCGACAGACTAAGACAAGTGGCTTCTTCTTTTCACTTTCCTGGTTCTGATGTTCCCTCCACTCACCGCACCAGCAGGAGCAGGGCCCTTCAGAGCCTGTTTATTATGCTTCTTTCCATTTGTTTTAAACAAGCCTTGTTGGCGTAAACATCATCAGTGGAAGAGCCTCCCGCTTCAGGAGAGGAATGCAGGCTATGTTCTCTGTTATTATTCCGTGGGATAACTACTTTATCATTACGCCCCTATATTTGTTCTGTAGTAATTGATATAGGCCTTGTTTGTTGTCACTTTATTCCCACCCACCTCTTCTCTGAGAATCCCATCCCTGATTTAGATGCTAGAGTCACGGGGGGGGGGGGAGCGCGCGCGCGCGCGCGCGCAGATTTAGGAGCGCAGATAAGTAGACAGAAAAAGTCTTAATTTCCCCTGGTGACTGCTGGAGCCATTGGTGGGAATGCTGCCTTAATGTCCGAAATTAATTTGAACATAAATGCGGTGTTGTCACAAATGTCTTGATCTAGTGGTATCACTTACAATGACTGCCAGTTTTCTTCAATTTAACAATATCTTGCATCATGGTTTGAGGTCATTTGTTGATGCTGGTTACTTCTTGGTTTGTGATTTGTGCTGCCCACCGTATCAGCCTGCGAAAGTGTTTGTTGCAAGCTGACCAGCAGCAGAGAGGCCTAGTCAGTAAAATATCAAATGAACTCTGATATATGAGCTTCTTTGTATAATGGATTCTGCCAGTCATTGTACAGCAGTACTGCCTCCACCAACTTCAGCTCCTCTACTGTGGTGTGTGTGTGTGTGTGTGTTTTGATGAGACGTCTGTCCAGATTTTACAGTTGCCCAATTGGATATGTACTGTACAATGTTCCTGCTGAATGATGCATTACAACCTTTCCAGGTCTCACAGGGTCAAGCCGGCCACAACATCTCCTGGTTCCACTATGCAAACAGGCCTCTCCTCCTGCACAGTAGGCAGTGTGTGTGTGTGTGTGTGTGTGTGTGTGTGTGTGTGTGTGATTTCACTTGCGTGGCCCCTCCCTCACTCCTCCACCCCAGCAGTACCTCCCCTCCAGTTTGATCACTCCCTCTTTAGTGTTCACAGGGCTAACTGAGTTTGTGCATGTGTCACCCACTCATGGCTGCGACTTATTAGCTTGTTATACAACCTGACAGATAGATGAGTGTTCTTGTGACTCACTCATACCCTCAAACAGGCACAAAACATGCACACACACACATTACAAGATCCCACTGAGTCACTAAGCTTACATCTGCAACCCTGTTGTATGTTTGTGTAGCAATTTACTGACCCTTAAGTGCAAGGACACTTCCTAAAGATGCATTGAAGATGACAGGAATGCTGTTAACAACACAGACACTATTTGTGAGGGCTTGTGGCTCCCTCTGATTCAGGCGAGCACGGGCTTTCAGGCACAGTGATGGTCTGTGAAAGGAAGTGTGTTCCACCACAAACCAGACACACCCAATTCGTGAGAGAAAAATTAACATAATAATATATTATTAGTTCCTAGCTTTGATACAGGGACATTACCCAAAAAAGACAAAGCGATACACTGCTGGTAAAATGACCTTTTAATGGGCTTAAAGTGCAACATGTATGGCAGTCAGTCAGTCAGTGAATTTAGTGAAATCTGAACCCATTTAGATTTTGGGAATGTCTCCATACAGATATGCATTTGTCAGATGCAACTATATTCGTGAAATGATTTTATTGATGAATGGAAATGGAGAGCATTAGGACATAGCTGCCCAGACCTGAAACAAATTTAAAAAAGATAAACAGCCAGGTAGCCTTGTTTCATCCCTACTTTACCTATTTATTTAAGATGTAACAGATAGTTATGGACTCAGCAGTGGCAGGTGGCACTTGTATATGATGAACTAATGAGTGGTGTGTCTGCATAGGAAAACACCTTATTCCCTTGTGATTAGATAGCTCACAACAATAAAACAGCAGCTTCATTTGCATTGTTTGATTATCTTGTTCGCCACCTGTCCGGCCTCAGCTGCTAACGTAGCTAACCATTACATCTGAATGTTGCCCATAGCTTCTGTTTCAACAATTGTAAAAGCCTAGTGAGCGTGTACAGAGACATGCATGTGTTTGTGTGGTTCCAAGCAGGGATCAAGTGCAACTTCTGCTCTTCTTCATATCCAACTGCATTCATGTTCTGCTTCCTACTCTTTGAATTTATTCTTGGGGTTTCTTTTAAGTGCCAACCACCAACCACAATCCTTTTGTTAAAGTTTTTTTTGCATCCCATAATCACATCAGGACGAATGCTAAATCAGTTTGTTTACCACGTTGCCAAGGAAACGGTAAACATATTGCCTAAATGGGTTACCCAGAGGCACGGATAGTGGTTGAATATTTTGAGGTCACCCAGCACCCTGAGGCACGCTGGGAACTGCAGTCCATATGAACTGTTAGATAAGCTGTGAGGGCTCTTCCTCTTCTGCTGGATTTAAGCCATGTGTCTTTGCTGCCTTAAGGACCACACTGAACTGGCAGGCACCATTAATTGTGGACTTGAAGGCTACTTGTGCACAGAAGCCTCCAGTGTATAAAAACACTGACTTATGCCTTGCACGCACTAACCATTGACAGCGGTTTAGACAATCAATAAGTAAGTGTGCGATGACTGATGCTCGATGTGCTGCATGCGTGCATGTCTTCGTGGAAGCTGCGTGTTTACGCTTACTCGTGTATTTTTATGTTTGTTGTATTCGTTTCAGGCAGAGCCTTTTTTCCCTGAGCAGGAGGAGGTTGGGTGGTTATGGGTCTGCGGCTGTCAAGAAAATTCCCAGAATCCATTCAGAAAAGAGACTCGCCTTCACCCATTGCTGAAGGGGCTACCCATGACATCATTCACACTCAGCCACTGTCTCTTTGACCCTGTTGCTGTGTCGGTTGCTGTTCCTCTTCCTGTTATCCCCCATAGGGCTGTGCCTGTGCATGTGTGTCTGTGTGTGTGTGTGTGTGTGTGTGTGTGTGTGTGTGTATATTTGCGTAAGTTTGTGTGTGCCTGTTTTGTGTAAGCTTGGAAAGCTTTTTCCACACCTGCTATGGCTTGCTTGCGTAAGTTTGTGTGTGCCTGTTTTGTGTAAGCTTGGAAAGCTTTTTCCACACCTGCTATGGCTTGCCTCCAAAACTCTGCAACCTTGAGGCTCTCATCCCCCCCACGCAGCCCCTGCCTGCACTTTTTTTTCAGACTAGCTTGGCTCCCACTGACAGAGCATTGTGGGTTATACTGACATTCTTTTTGTCTACAGAGGCTCCTAACTCAACCTCAGGACCACCTTGAATAACAAATGCCCCCACTGTGGGGCCACAGACTGCACACTACTTGAGTTATGCTGTTTTTTTCTCTTAGAGTCTGGGCTTGAGTGTCACAGTGGGAGCCTGAGTAAAAAGTTGGCATCTGTCTGTGTGTGTTTACTGCGTACTGACATTCTTTGCTGTTTTGTGTGTTTATTTTACAGACACTACCCCAAGACAAACTTCACCTGTGTGGCTGACACTCCAGAGAACCTCCGCCTCAAACAGCAGAGCAAGATGCAGAGCCAGGTAAGTCTTTGTGCCCGTAGCTACTCATAGGATTCATGGCTTAACCAAACTCCACACACACACACACACACACACACACACACACACACACACACACACACACACACACACACACATTTTGGCATTGTTCCATAAAGGAGGCAATAAAAAGACATGCTTAATTTAAAAAGCTTGGCTTGAGTTAACCCTAAAAATTGATCTGGGAGTAGGTGCTTTCACAAAGCCAAGTTTCAGATAACATAATCAGTCTAATTCAGAAGTAGTTTGAACATTCAAGATAAATGCATGCTCACAGCTTGAAGACAGACCTGAGAAGTCAAGCATGAAATTGATTCACAATGGACAAGTAAGAGCCTTGAAGAGAGGGCTGGGAGGTCTATGGTCATGTAATAGTATGATAAATATAATGTTATGCAGACAAAAAAAGGCTAAAGTTCTTGCCAAGAAAAAAAGACAGCTTGGTTGGCCAGGTACAGGTTAGTGGTACACAGCCTCAATCCTAATACAAGAGTATAAGTGGAAGAAGTAAAGTCAAATCCAACAGAAATACACTAGAATACTAGCACCCCTTAAATTATATTAAAAAGTAATGCAGCGGATTTTGGGTTTTGTCCGATCCATCAGGGTTTTGTGAATCGCTCTTAGTCTGGCCCCTCCCCTGGGACCAGTTTGCCATGGGAGAACCTACCAGGGGCTAATGCCCCAGACAACACAGCTCCCAGGGTCACAGGGGCACCCAAACTCCTCCACCACGTTAAGGTGGCGATTCATGGAGGAGTTCGCGACCTGGCCCCGGATAAGTGGAAGAAAATGGATGGATGGATGGAAGTAATGCAGTTTGGAACAATCAAATACGACCTTGCTTAAACTTGTTTTGCAACATTTTCTATTTCCTTTTACTGCCACAAAAAAGTGTTACACAAGAAAGCATTGCAGCATAAATGTCACTGGTTATAAGGTCATTTACATTTTCAGTTGAAATGAACTGGCAGAAGTCTGGAGAAAGCTCTGCCTATCAGTTGAGTATTGTAATTCTGCCTTGAGTTTTAGCTCAGTCTGATAATTAACTTAATAAGAACAAGGCTAGCCTGGAAAAATAGAATGTTTTCTTTGGTATCTAAGCTTGACCACATTTGAACCTATTTGTGGAAATCCTGATAATCACATATTGGAGGGCCTTGAATAGACCTACAACCAATCAGAGCAAGAAAACGTGTGGCGTCTTTGTTTTTAACAAAAGCTTTAAGTGCAGTTATTTGTTCTTCTTTTGGAGAAAATATATCGTCCAGTTCATTTAATACTGATGCAATAACGGATTCAGAACGTTCCACATCAGCAGCAGCAGCCATCTTGGTTGTTTACGAAAATGCCTCAGTGGCGCACCCATGGGATGCTCCTCTGTACAGTCATCCTTTCAAACCCGCCTCATATTAGATTGTGATTGGCCCGACCTGGGCCTGGTCGCCTGAAAATCTGTCCGAATGGGAAGGGGACCAGACGCATCTGCCAGAGCAAATAAAACATGAGCTCGCAGATTTGTCTGGTTCCCAGGCTACACATACTCCACATACATGGTAGGATGAAAATAAGCCAAATGTGCTGTAATAATTCTGAATTAACCAGTACTCCTTGTGGAACAGACCTCTTGTTTCACACTGCTGCTCTCTGCAGTGTTAATGTGTCATTTGTATGCTTTTTTTTTTTTATGATGGCTGCAAACTGGATTATAGCCTAATAAATTTTGTGCTGTTTATACCATACCATGTTTACTGTGGCCCAGTACTGATGTGCTATTGTTTTCACTGCATCTTTGTTGGTGTACATTTTTTGCAGGGCCACCCACATATACTGATCACAGATCCTCCCAAATGATCTCTGCACTTATATTTTGTGTCCCCATTGTGATTTGTAACCACAGAAAACACTACTATGGCTGCTCCTGCAGAAGCTAAAATAACAAAGACCCATATATATTCTAAGATAAAAAAAACCCTCATCAGACCAAAATATCCATCTGAACTGGGTCATGTGTTAATGCCTTAATAAAGATGGCTCTGATAGAGAGTCAGAGAGATTTGTTCTCGCCAACAGACTTTCGACAATGTTTTGCCACATTGGCTTTCTGTAGTTAAACAAAGCATTACAAATCACAGATAAAATGTTAATATATATGGTGGCAGACATTAGCTAACCTTGAAGGCTGTCATGTATGGTTTCACTTCTCTTATTCATTTAGTGATGTCTGGGTCATGTTCATTAGTATTCTAGGAACTTGTCTATAAATGTGATCACTAAAGTAACCACAGAAAAACTCTTTGGAAGCAAAATTACACAAAAATGCAAGTTTTGGTACAATTCAGAGAAAAGAAAAGCCCCTTCAAATTCTGTCATTTCGAGCCTCATTAATCACAAAAAACTCTGCAAGATCCCATAGGGACTGATGTATTAATATGGACAATTGTAGGCGACTCTTCACTTCTCAGAAAGAAAATGGGGAAGGGAATAGGGAAGGATCCATAGGGAACAACTGAAGGGAGGCTTGTTTTCTCAGCATGAAGTAGAGGAGAGTGTTGTCCAGAGAGAAGCAGGGCTTATCAAAGAGTGTCAAGTCTTATCCGAGTGTCGGTGTCAAACACTACAGATGTAGTGGGATGTGTGTATGTGAGAAGGGGTTTTGTGGAGTATTGGGATGGGGGTAGCGGTCATATGGGGAGTGGGATAACTGAGGGATCGAGGGACAGATGGTGTTTTTCTACATGGATTGTACTTCCTAACAGCCCCCCGCAAACAGACAGTCATTATACCAATGGTTTATCATAGAATGAGATTATTAATACACAAAAGATGTTTGTGTGTGATGGTGAAAGAGTCGTGCGTCAGTGTTTGGGACATTTTCTTTCTCTTCTCTGTAGCAGTTGTGTGAGCAGAGTGGACAGGAAACTATGATTTCACTATAGAAATACCACTTTTAACGGAAGTAGATTGGTCAAAAAGTTCCCTTGAAAAAGAGGACACAGTTGAAGTATACAGAGTCATCTCCTGGCAAAGATGACTCAAAATATGCTTTTGGTTACAGAAAATGAAGAAAAAAATGGTGTTAAACAGCGAAAAATGTGCTGATTGTGCTGCAAGTCAACCAGACTCCCTTAAAGAAAAGGTTGTTTTTAAAGAACTTCCTCTTAAACTGCAGTATATTTGAGTGGTATTTTAAAATATAATCCCTTTTTTTTCACCAATTTCACTTCTTTAATTTAACAATTCATTCCAATAATTAATAAAAACTTAATATAATGGATACGTGTGTGTATGTAGTTAATGTAGACACGTTTAGATGATATGAAACGAGCTTCTTGCACTAGGATGCTTGTGTGCTACAGTATTACTGTACTCTTTGTGTGTGCATTGGTGTGTCAGCATAAGGAAGTTGAAGGTGTTTGTGGAGAACTGTGGCCATCTAACCCCTCACCACCACCAGTGCTGCTGCGTTGCTACGGGAACCCTATTGCTATGGTAGCAGGGTAGAGGTTTGTCACACCTCATTACAAGACTTTGCAGGGGGAAACAGAAAGAAACAAGATTGAGAGAGAGAGAGAGAGAGAGCAAGAAATAAAGAATCTGGAGAGAGCGAATTGGGGAGGAGGAGAGGGAGAGGAATGAGGCGCACATGAGCGAGGGGGGAAAAAGGGAAGAGACAGGAAGGCACCAACACAGAGCGAGGGAGGAGTGCAGGGTGAGAGAGGAAGAGATAAAAGTAAATTCCCCAGAGGAAGGAAAGCTAGAGGAATGCAAATAGAATCAGAGGGAAAGATTATAATGAGGAAGAGCTCTGGCTCTATGGGACGGCTCGGTCTGTTGCTGTTGAGGCAGTAAAATATGAATGAATGGAAAAAGGAGTGCAGCGAGAAGGGGGTGTGGGTGGGGAAAGAAAGCAGAGGCTTGATTGGAGGAGAAGAAGCTGTTGCATAAACCCCAAAAGACAAAGGAGATAGACGGAGAAATAAAAATAGGGGGAGGATCATACGTTGACTGCTCAGATCGGAGCGAGAACGAAGGACAAAGATGGGTCGAGGCCACATTAATCTTCCTCATGACTTATCTTGTGTATCATTTTACGTGGAAGGAGGATGAGCCACAGTTTTCACCCAATTTCTCAGTGCACGCCATGCCAGGGGTGACAGCAGATATGGACGTGTCGCACACACTGCATCACACACACACTTTATCTATGAATTACACCCACATCATGTAATCAGGGTGTCAGGAGATGAGAGGAGGGTTGGTCAGCACTCTGTTTAGCAGTGTCAGACATTATGTGGACGTCGGGGGAGAGTGTGGAGGGATGGAGCTTTGTTTCCTGGTAATGCGCTGTGCAGGCAGGCTCATTGGTGCAGTCGCCATGGAGGCAGGAATAAGGGCGGTGGTTGGTGTGAGGGAGGTGGAATTAAGTGCTTTGTCATTGTTGAAATGTCATAATGCGTGACGAGGAGATCAGCCGTGAATTGTAGCAGTTTCTTTAGTTTAAAAATAAAACACGTACCTGACTTCCTGTTTCAGGTTTGTTAAAAGTGGTTGTGGGTTTGAATACTCGAGATCAGCCACAGGGCAGCAGTGAGGGAAAGCACCATGCGTTGTATTTTCTGATACTCATCTGATGCTGCATGGGCTGGACATTTCCTCCTATGCCCTTGGGGTCAGGATAGGGTGGGAAGGCTGGAAAAACAAACACACACACACAGACTCCGTTTGTTACACACTACCTCTCATTATGACCATGTATGGTTGCTACCACGTCCTGTATGTAGGGCCTTCACTCCCCAGGAAACAGGAAGTGAACGTCACCACAAGAGACTAAGCAATATACGTAGGGCCAGCCTCACTTTGCTTGCACTCATAACACACACTGCTAATGCTTACATCAGTCATAGTTTATGCATAAGAAAACTCAAAACTCTCCGGTTTGCTAAGCAGGTGTCTGTGTTTTGAAGAAAATGGGGATTATACCCAGTTTGTTTTATTATCATCAAACTTCTGCTTTACAGAACTCAATATAATGAAAAGGTGATAAAATGTTTATAGTAGCACTTTTAATTAAAATATGGTCTAAAATGTTATGGCAGTCCTCAGTCAAGAAAATGAGAAAAATGCTCCTTTTCACTAGAAGTGACATTTCATTTATGTTAGTTCATCTAACGGTGTCAAGCTATAATAAAGTCCACAGTAAAACCATTTTCCTTCTGCTGTAAAAAGATTTATTAGGCCAAATTAAAGCTCAGTACTGATCCATTTGCCAAGTACTTATATATGGACACTAATGCCACAGACACTATAGGTGAAGAGCATTACATTATATATTTTTTTAAATAAATGGAAATAATTATAAATGAATTACAAACAAGCACAAAAATATCAGTTTTGTGAATTTTATTTTCTTTAATCTGTATCTGATTAAAGAATCTAGGTCAGATGAAAGCATTTGTTGGATTTTCCTTGTTGACTCACACAAATGAAACTGTTCATCTGGACGGCGTGATTCATCTCAGCAGAGATATTAATTGCCTCGCATGTTTGAACCTTCCTTATGCTTCTAACATGATTGTGTTTGTTCTGCAGGTTCTCTACAGGGAGGATTTTGAGAAGAATAAAGGGAAAGGTTTTAGCGTGGTCGCAGACACGCCAGAGCTGCAGAGAATTAAGAAAACGCAGGACCAAATCAGCAATGTAAGTGTCAGCAACACAGTCACCAATACGATCAGGCCTCACTCCACCTGTTTATTTTTTTCTCTAAATCCTAACAGTTAAGTATTAAACATTTAGAGCTCCTCTAGTGTTGTTTGCCCCCCCCCCCCCCTTCCGGACAGCCTGGTGTGAAGCCAGTCTGGTGTGAGTTGATTAGTTTCCCTATATGACTATAATCTCTTTGCCAATATTGAACTGAGGATTTGTTCTGAGGAGGATAATTGGTCTATATGAAGTACACTGGAAAGGGTCCTTTTCTTCCTTGAAAATTGCTGATATCACAGCTTCAAGCTAGCTTTTAGGCAGGTCATTCTTATCTGGTGCATAATTCTTACATTAGCGCTCTTTATAAAGACTTAATTTACCAGTGGAAAGCGCAAGAACTCCTTTCTTTCTTTCACCTCCTTCATCTCAGGCCTCGGAGACACCAGATAAAGATCTCAAGTTTTAGAATATTTAGCATGTTGTTTTTTCAGCATCTTTCATCCTCCCGCTTAGTCACTGCCATCAGTAAATGTCAGGAATTCTCCTCAAATCACTCTCCACATGGTCTCATTCTCCTCCATTCTCCCCTCCTCTCCCCATCAGCTCCTGTTATTGATTTGCCATTTCTCTGTAAATAAGGAACAGCGATGTAGAAACGCATGGAGTGTTTACCTTGTGTCCCCAGACTGCTTAAGTCAGCTCTAAAGGCCTTTTTATTTCCATGTGAAACACACTCGCACACAGAACATTCGTCATTACACATAACCAGCACTGCAACGGCCCCGCTAATGGCGTAATTAGTGTGGAGGGTGATGGGTAATTACTGCTTTCATGTGGTGAAAGATCTTCTGAGATCAAGGAAATTTAGAGGGATACACACATGTTACATGTATTTATGGGTGCGAGCACACACGAGCCACATCAAGAGAACAAGTGCATTATGGCAAGATGGATTCGGGCTCATCGTGAAGTGTTTTTCAGTCAGAACTGATAAACAAGACATCTGTTTGCAATCAGTGCGTCATTCACAGCTAATCATAAGGGAAACACTCTAGATGAATACTACATGGTTCTCTCTTTTTGTTCTCTTCTCTGGACACTAAGAAACAAGCCAGTTTACTCGGCGCCCTCCCCAGAATGTCAACACTGTCAAGCCTTTCAGTCACTCTTGCTCACCTAAATTTGTCCTGTTTATTATTCTTGTGTTTGTTTGTTTTTTTTTTTTTTTTTTTGCTTTGTCATGACTTTTCACTCTTCAGTCTCTTCCATTTCCAGTCACCCTCCTCTTGTCAAGCAGTGAAGATTGAGAAGTAGTATGGTGGTTTAGTTCAGCAGCCGCCTGGGCACTCTCCGTAAACACACACACACACACAAACACACCATCTATTCGACCTGCTCCTTCAAAACACACCAAAATAATCTCCCTTACACACTCTTGCCGAGCATATTGCACTCGTGAACAGTCACTGTGTTCTCTCAGTCACTCGGTCACTGTCCTTGCACCAACACTCCGTCATCCCATCCAGCCTGTGAACACACTCCTTCTCGCTAACGCCGCCAGCACAGTGGGCTCTTTGAGCGCGGGTATAAGCGGGGACAGAATCAGGGTTGTAAATCTTGACCGAGGCACTGTGAGTCAGTCTGTTATCAGCCTGGTAATGGGGGGGGGGCGGGTTATTTAGTGCAGTCATAGAGCAGTCACTCAGTTTCAGTTTCGGCCTGTTTCATGTTGTAACACTGAATGCTGCCTTTGTCACACTGGCTGGAGAGGTTGTAGGTTGATCATGAACTCTTTGTACCTGAAATTGTAGCAGGCGCTTCTTTTTGTAGCTACACCTCAATCACTTGCTTCAGGATTTAAAAAAGCTCTGAGGAAGACACTTGAGAATGTAGTAATATATAAATGATTTAAGTTGCAGTTTGCTGTGCTTCGTCATATGATTCCCCTCCCCCTCCTCCTCTCAGCGTTTCCTTTTGAATCTAACTGGCTCATTCTCACCCCAAGCGTTCGAGCTTCTACTTTGTTCCCTTTTTTTCACTTCACCTGCTCTTCCTGATGTGTCAGCGAGGGTTGCTATGCAAGTCTGAGCTCACACTACTTCCGGCCGCTGAGATGTCATTTCCTCTCAGCGTCGAGCTGCTTCCCGAGTCTTTGCTGCACGTAGCGCGCCCCACCTATCACCACAAACACAGAGGGGTGTAGGAGAGCAAGTGGGAGACATCTGGTGGCTAGAAAATGAACTACACACTGTGACAGCACTGTGGCAGGAAAGACCTGTAGATCTGAAGCTCCTAGGTGGTGAAGGTGCGTGCACTCTCCATCTTTATCTATGACCTTACACTGTTTGTGTTTGTCTCTTGCAGATTAAGTACCATGAGGAGTTTGAGAAGAGGAAGGGAGGAGAGGCCCCAAATCATCCGCCGAGCAGCCCTAGCCCAGGTATTCCTTCTAACACACACCCACACTTACTTGGCAGAATATATCTTATTTACTGATCACTCAGTCTATAGTTAGCTTGATAAGTAGATAGAAGCAGCAGCAGTAGTAGTAGTAGTCGTAGTAGAATAGTAGAAAACTAGTAGGTAGAAGAGCCTAGTTTACAGAAATCACCCTCTGAATTTCCAGAAACTTTCTTCTAACATCAAAGGATCAGTTCACTTAAATCCCCAAAAACATGATAAATAAAACCAAATCTTATGTGTATGGCTAAATAACACTACGTTTATCCTTTTATTTGTGTGATTTGGGTGAACCTTAATCCTGATGATTATATTAGGCAGGAAAATGATCTATCTACATTTTTCTTTAAGCTTCTTGCCTTGTCTGAGCTTGGTTCCGTCCCTGCCACAGGCCGTATGAGCTCACCAAGCTGGGTGTTGCCACCACTCAGGGATCTTGGTTGCAACTTGTTCACTGCCCCCCTCCTCTGCATTCAGTCCATTCAGCTACATATAGTTAAATTGCTGCAGAAATGCTTGCATTTGAAAATCATGGAAGTAATTCTAATAATGCATAATCTGACATTAACTGATTACATCCATGGACAACATTTTAGTTTATTTGTTATTCAAGCCAAAAGATTGTTTGCTGAAGCTCAAAATGAGCAACTTTGAACATTATGAACATGATGTCTGAAAGTTACTTGAAGAAGTAGGAGGTTAGTGGAAAAGTTACAGTATTTGAATGACCTGCTGTTTGTATTTTACATGCCTGATTTACACTTCTACACAGAACGGTATTGTTCAGTAGGTTGTGTAACAGGGAAATCAACAGCCATTGGATGCACGTCTTGGCTTGCCATGTTTTTGAATTCCTCACTCTCTCTAAAAGTGAATGCAGACAGGAGTAAACACACCTGGCATTAACATGCATTTGCTTTATTGAAATCTTAATTCTCCTCCCCCAAAACAATGGATCCCAGTAAGCCTGGTGTGTGAGAAAGAGAAGCAATATAAAATATGTTTCCAGCTCATCCACTTTTCTTTCTGTTTTGCCAGCAGCTTTCCAGGCGCCTGCAGCCTCTCAGAACTTCCACTATGAGCCCACTCCTGAACCAGTGCGCCAGGCGGCTGCCGCCCCGCCTCCCAGTACTGGGGTAGGTTCTCCATTGTCTCCCCACTTTTGCTCCAAGTGTACCCCAATGCCAAATACAATACCAAATTCAGAATACATTGTTATAAATTGCTCAGTATTGCAAGAAATATGTTTACCTGTCATAATTTGTATTTATAAGTGGAGTTGAAATAATTAGCTCATTAGTTGATCTGCAGCTTTTCTGATAACAGATTAATTGTTTCTTTTTTTTAAAGCAAAAATGCCAAAAGTTCACTGGCTTCAGCTTCTCAAATGTGAATATTTGCTGGTGTGTTTTTTTTTTTTTTTTTTTGCCTTCTGTGATACGAAGCTGACCATTTTTGGGTTTTGGACTATTTGTCAGACAAAACCAGACACCTTAAGACGTCAACTCTGGTTTTAGGAAATCATAATGGTCATGTAATGCTCCTTTCTAGGAGAGGCAGCTGTTGTCAGGAACTAACTGAACTACTTGTTGTTATCCACAGAAGCGGTACAGGGCAGTGTACGACTACGCTGCTGCTGATGAGGACGAGGTGTCCTTCTTGGACGGAGATATGATCGTAGACGTGCATCAGATCGACGAGGGCTGGATGTACGGCCGCGTGGAGCGCACCGGCCAGCAGGGCATGCTGCCTGCCAACTACGTGGAGTCCATCTGAGTGAGAGGGAAAGAAAAAAGAGGGAGAGGAAAAAGGAGGAGGTAGAGAAAGGGAGGGAAAGAAGGAAAGGAAAAGCCCAGTGCCATCTCATCTTAACGCCGCTTTCTCTTATTTTTACTCTTGTTCCCTAACCTGTCCTGTGAGACCCTGAACCCACCCCTCCTTCTGCATCCCAGCCCTGCTCTTACTGTTCAGCTCCACCACAGACACCCTCTACCTGTCTGTCTGTCCTTCTCTGTGTTTCTGTCTGTCTGTCTGCCTGCCGCTCTGTCAGTCTGTCTGTGCTGATGTCTGTCTCTGTTTGGATGTTTGTCATCATCCTCTTTATCTTTTCCCAATCCTGGCTTCACTCTCAAGTGCTGTCACAAGTGGAAATCAGTCAAGTCGTTAAAGATAAACTCGCAGTTCATCGCAGTATGTCTGGGCTCATGCCGTGTCACACAGCTCCATCCTAGCTATAGCACTTAACAATCCTCACACAACATCATGCAAAAACAAAGAAGACAAAAATGTTTTTAAAAAACGCCCTTTTTTCCCCCATGAGTCAGTCAACACAGCTGCAGACACTATTCTGTGGAGAAACTAAGTTTGAAGTGCGAGTGGGTGTGGCATTTTCATTCACATTCCTGTTTATTTTTGCCTTTCTTTAATTTTGCAGTGTGATCTTGGCCAGACTGGAAACGCAGTGTAGAATCTCAGTCTATCAAAAACTAAGCTTGAATATTTTTGACTTCTTGTGTACATTCCTTTAACCTCTAACCTTGTTGCTGTTGTACAAATCAGCCAGTTATCGGTCTTAACAGAGAGGTTTTTAATACATTTATAGACGGACACACATCTCGCCATTGTGTGCTCAAGGAGGCACCCTCGTGTTTAGCACTGCACCATGGGTATCGTTGTGAAACTGGAATCGTAGCCTAACTGAAGAGCACCTCCTGTCGTTGCCTTACTCGGGCATGTCGGATACAGGAGGGATCAGGGACAAGTTAGGGGACATTATCAGTCCGTCTCTTGCAGCCACACTGAATACATCACCTCAGTTGGTGTGGATGTACAGTATATACACCCTTCTTCCTGTTTTGTGCAGCCTGAATGCCTTCAGTCCTGAGAGAATCACAATGTCATGGTGATCAAGGTTAAACTGTTTGGAGAAAGGAGATGGGAACAGGTCAAGTCCTTCCCCTTTTTTGCTACAAAATCACCATCAAAGAAAAAAGGCCAAGCACAACTCTATATTGTGAATCTTTTTTATTTTAAATGTATTCCACTGTTTTTGTGAGTGAACATTCCAGTCTTTCTTTCCACTTAATGTGAGAGAAATTGTTGAATCCTTGGCTGTGGTAAATGTAGTTTTTTTTCTCATGCTGTTCTTCTTTTGCCTTTCTTGTTATTGTAAGATGCTTATTTTCAAAAAAAAAAAAAAACAGAAAAGAAGTAAGTGTATTAACTAAATAAACCAGCAACTCAATGTATGAACCAACACAGAAAAGTTTATCTAGACTTGTGCAGTCGCAGTATTAGATCAGTTGTGGGAATCGTCTGAAACCTGCAGTTTCAGGTCAGAACAGTGTTGAGAAATCAGCCGAACGTTCGCAAGCCTGTTTCTGATCACTGGATCTCTCTTATTCTGGAGCTTCTAAGAAAGTTGTGTTACAGAGTGGAATTTAAAATACACATGAAAGAGTTTTATTTTGTGCTCTGATCGTTAAAACATCCATGAAGGCAGACCTGTCATCTGTATGTCAGGTATGAGCACTGATGGACAACAGGAAGGTGTTTTTTTTTGTCCATCTGGCAGATGAATCCCAAAATTCAAAAACTATTTTTGATATTTTACCAATTGAATCAGCCAAAATTTACCAGCATTTTCGTTGGTGGTGGTCACTAAGATGTAGAGAACGTTGGTTCATAAACGCAGCAAAAAAAGCATTGAAGTTGCTGGCTTTCGCACAGAAATGCTGCATCACACCTCTCCCCCTTTTCGTGCCGTTTCATTCTCCTGTGATGCACTGTGACTTGTCACAGACGTGAGCGATCAGGGCGGTGTGTTTTTAGGTGGGGTGGGTGGGGCCGAAAAATGTTACGTTTTATTAAAAGAAACAAGGCTCTCACCATGTAGCTGGATGACATTGTACAATTGTATATGTATCATAAAGGTAAGTTAGGGAAAATGTTTTTACAGGTCATGGTGCTCTGGGAAGTGGCTTGCCTGCAGATAACTGTGGTTCATATTTTTTGTGAATGTGGCGGAGGGGAAGTGATGTGATTTTAAAAGTCGACTCAGTTTGGTGCAAGTTGGTGGTGAACATAAATAAAATTTCTTTCTTTCTAATGTGATGAATTGTCACCGTGCTGATGAAAATGATCACTGAATCGGATAAAAAAACAAACGCCTCAAACTGGTTTGCAGGTTCCCAAACAAAATTAACACGCCTGTATTTTGCATTAACCTCTACTTGACAACAGGACAAGTTTATTTGCAAAACAGATGCTAGGTTGGGAAGCTGTTTTAGAGCTCACGGTTGTGTTTCTCTTGGGTGAACTGAAGAGTCGATGGTTTGGCTTGAAGTGAAATGATTGTTGTTCCTGGCTTATGATGATGTTTGCTCCAGTTTAATTTAATAACAAAGCTACGCACAGTAGTAGCCGCCATTACTCTGCGGATTACATCCAATTCAAACCTTCTTTAGTCTGGCGGGCGTCGATTTAGTCAGTTGGTGTTCTGGATGAAATGAGAAAAGTGGTCAAAAGAGAGCCAGTGTTGTGTAAGTGGGGCTTGGGATGGATTTGTTAAGGCAAAGTCAAATTTGAGCGTGTGATGATGCAAGTGTGGGGGGGTGAGACAAACAGGGCGGCGATCTGGTGCTCTCAATGTCCCAGGCTGTGAGGCAGGGCAAGCTGTTTGTCTGAATCTGGATATTAGTCAGGAGTTAACCTCTTTGCGCCAAATCCTGCTCTTCTGCTCTGGCATCACTCATCTGCTGAACCGTAACGCCATATCATAACCCTGTTTCCATTCAGTTTCTGTCTAGTATCCTGTCCACCAGTCTGCTGAGATCCCTCTTTCCTTCAGCCTTCACTGTGGGCTCCTGCGCTTCTGATGAATCATTCCCTGCTTCTATGATACTGGTTATATACTGTAGACTTTGCAGAGTGAAATCATGTAATCCACAATCGGGTTTAGCGTACAGACCAGTTTTGTGCATTCCATCTTAAATTGTATTGTTTTTGATATAATTTTGTTATTTTTTAAATAAAAAAAAATAAAGATACCATATACATATTGACACACGTGTATTCAAACCTCATTCTGAATACATACTCAGAATTAAGGACCTGATATCATCTCCTGTTGCCCTGTTACAGCACTTCAAATTGTACTTAATGATTCTGCAGATTCAATAAAATGTCATTTTTTTCTCAGACTGTTTGTGCTGCGTCTTGTGTTGTGGAGCAGAACAGTGGGACAGATGTATAAGTCCTTGACCGTGACCATGGCCGGATTAACCTGTTGGGTGGGTCTTGGAGCAAAAATTTGCTGTTGGGCTTTTTTCGACTTCTCCCAAGGCAGCTGCAGTGTGTAGCTACTCGCAGATCCATAAAACAAGTACACTTGTGCCGAAATAATACGATGCCGCCCAAAGTATTCTGTGTTTCAATTAGTTTGTAGTAATTTGATTTAAGACAAATATATTAAGGATTATGCACCATGTGAGCACAATATAATCTAAAATAAAACGGGACAAAATATAAGGTCATAATGCAGGACCCTGTATGTCAGCCTCATGATACGAGACAAAGAATATCTTGTGAACATTTTCCATTTCTTCTCTCTCGTGTTCATGTATTCATGCAAGATCTATCTTCACTCAAAGAATGATATCAGGGGATTCTTTTCTTTGGAGATAGATTGGGGCAAAATGGCTGTTTTGGTTGAGATTATGTAAAACTACTCCTGGCAATAAATCCTACTTTCATGAGGGTTATAATGTCAGTTGTTATATTTAAACTGTTTTAAAGAAGTGTTGATTCAACTGTGATCCTTTTGTTGGATGCAGTTTTAGCTAGGTGTACCTAATAACTACAACTGAGTGTTTATTTTGTTGTAAATATTTGTTTTAAGTATTTGCTTCAACTTCAATATCAGTATCAAAGTAGTAGTAGTAGTAGTAGTAGTATTTAGCTGCTGGAAACAACGTGTACTGTGTTGTGTTTAAGTGGAAATAAATGTAAAGTTATATTAGGTTAATAAAGATTGGGGGAGATTATTACCCTGAGTTTAGCCTGTCAGGTCATACTTGTTTTTCCTGGTTGTGTATCGCCCTCAACAATTACACTTTGGGGTATTTAAATAAAACGTTCAGGTTTAATTTTAATTTGTCGAGCTTTATTATGGATTCTAGTTTGCAGCTTGGTGTGAAAATCTGCCTGAAAGTCCTAAAACGAGGTGAAACCCACCTTCAATTTTCATTTAGCTTCGCTTCCTGTTTCGGAGCGGGAGGGGGGAGGGGGGGTCGAGCTCATTCTCATTCTCATTCTCTCTCCGTCGACCTCCGAACGGTTCCGATCTTGGCCGATCTCCTGCACTGGCGGTTTGTGCTGCTGTTTTGCTGCGCGTCCTTCTCGCGTCTACGCCGTCCATCTCTGACAGTATTTCCATCATGGTGGACATTTTGATGTTGATGTTTTTCGCCATCGTGGGCCTCGTCTTCCTCTCCTACATCATCTACTTGCTGTGATGATGAGGCGTCCTGCTCGGCCACGCAGGCGGCAGGTGCGCAGGCGAACACTGGATGTGTGTTTTCCTCTCCTGCATCCCTGGTTTCCATCATGGACAATGGTAAGGGAGCGTTTCATCGCATATAGGCCTAATAAATGTGACATGTTGCGTACATTATTAAGCGGAAATGTTACAATTGTGTGGTGGTATTAGAAAACTACACCGATGATATTCCTGAGAGGCCTTATAATAGTTTTAGTTTTGGAATATCTGTGGGGAATTATCACACCATTGCACCTGAAGAAGCTAATAAGGAATAGTTTTCTTTCTCAGTGATAAACTATAAATGTTTGAGAGAAGCTGTCATGTGTTTCAGGGAGAAGAGCCGGGGTTGGACCCTGATGGTTTCCCAGTGGAGCGCTCATGTAGGATGTGAGGAGCAATCCAGCCGGAGAGGAAAAACAAATGGAGAAGAAGTGGAAGCCAAAACTCTTTCTGTCTCCCACTTGCACTCTGTCACCACCCTTCCTCCTCCTCCTCCTCCTCTTTCATTGGGCCTGCTCTGCCAACAAAATGTCACTCCAACTCCCACTTACTTATTTGCAATCAGTCTAACCAGTGTATTTTCTATGCTACTCAAGGTTGTACATGCCCATGTTTCTCTTTAAAGGAGGAGAAATGTTACCTCTGCACAAGTCCCAATAAATCCGTATGGATGCAGGACGGTTTTGTAGGGTTAAGTGTAATACAGGTGTAGAATTTGCCTTTTTAAAAGCACTGTGAGTGAGTGAGTGATTGCTCGCTCTAACTGTATCTGTATCATCCTTATGACTGTGTGGCCAACCCTTCTGTACTTGTTTTGTTTTGTCAAGTCCGTGTTTCATCAAACAGTTGGAGAGATTCAGTCTCCTGTTGTCAGAGATGCCTTGGTTGGCTCAGCCTTGACATCAGTGTTAATATTATACTTTATTCACGTGTTGCCAATATGTTCTTCTCCTCACTACAATCAAGATTCCCCATCAGGGTAAAAGGGGAACGTGTTTGTGTTCTGTACTTGAGCAGTTTGTTTGTTTGTTGTTTTTGTGAATGATTTTGGCTGCATGAAGAGCAATGGTGTAATTTCAGAAATACATCTACCGTGTGTGCTTCTCAGTTTTACCACCAAACCTCATAGAAATGATCTGTTATATATAAATAATATTAAGTTTACTGATGCACTGATGATTTACGGAGGTTAATGACTTAATGACAGTCTTTCACATGATATGTTAAATAAAGATGATTTCAGTAAACCCAGTGGCTTTCTCTTCAGTTCAACACACTAGTCACAATGTTCTTTTATTTAATTGACAACTTAAATCATTCATTTTTGTCAAAGGAAACATGCTGCACATAATGAGACAAAGTCTGTGTGAATCCTAAATCTATTTCTAAGTGAAAATATAACACTTGTGGAGAGAGAGGGGAATGGCATGCACCAAAGAGTGGTGGACAGTTAGTGAGATTATTAGATCGAAGGTCGAAGCAGAAGTACTGTTCCATTTCCTCTTTGCCAAAGTATATTATGTTATTCTATATTTGTGGAGAGAAACAAATTGCAGCCTTAAAGTGCTGTGTTCCAGAGGTGACCAAATTAGACCTTGAGGGAGGGCAGATGGTCTGCAATGAAATAAGGACTATTTTTGTCACACAAAGTTTCCCCCTTCCCTGCCAACCAAGTAGACTGCTGTAATTGTCTCTATAGCAACAAAAATATGCCTACATGGGACATAATCTCACCAAACTCTGATGCATGTTTGTGAAGGAGAGGTGAATATGGATAAGTGTTGGGTAATAAACATGCAGTTTGTCAGGAAATACATCCATTGTGTTCAAGTGTTCTTGAACAATGTATTGATTATTGGCCTCCAGGAATACGTTCATGTAGATGACCTTGACCTCTGACCTCTGTCTGAATAATGTTATATATCGAGCCCTTTTTATATGGATGTGTCCTTCTGTCGACACCTTCAGCTCCTCCAGAATCCGATTTCCTGTAATAACTTTAATGTTTTAGGGACGATCACCTACTCTGAGCTTAAACCTGACTCACAGTGTCGTATTTTAAAGATTGAAGCATTCTGCTCAATGTTTCCTGTCAAATAAAGCATACTGGCGATCGGCGTGGTGGTGTGAGCAGCCATCACCTGTATTATGGATTATGCTACACGTGGTCCTGCAGATGGTGCTGTTTACCTACAGTAGGCTGTGGAGAATCAGCAGATGGCAGTGTATCCATGAAGTAAATACTGTAAACTCGGCTCTTTCCACATGTGTGTAAAAACAGGTGATGTGAGGCAGGACGGCAGCAGTGTGATTTCAATTTAACAGTCAGAGTTGATGAAAAACAGCAGGCTTATTATGTTTGGACCGCTTCGAAATGCACAACATCTGGAAAAGGGAGCACTTTGTTTATGAGATCAGGACACTATTCTGAATGTTCTTCTTGTTTACAGTGTACTGGCATAATTGTTATATTTTGAAAATAACCTTTTCCACCGGATCACATAAAGCTTATACGCAAGTTATTGTCTGAACATCAGAATCTAAAATCTGTCTCTTTAGGACTTTTCCCCTGTTGTTCTTGATACTCATAGAGACCTGGTATTGTGTTTTACCTGAACGTGTGTGTCTTGAAAACAAGATTAATTTCTAATTTGTCATTTCGTCAACAGATGAAGGATTCCTCTCTTCTCCATCCTGCTCTCCAGTGTGTCCATCTCTCTCCAAGATGACAGGTCAGCTTCTCACCTGCTGGGTAGGATGTATATACATACATATTTTCAGAATTTTATACATTCCTATAAGTAATCTTAAAACGATTTTCTTAAACATATCCTGAAAACCTACTACATTCCCGCCTTAAAGAAATAGTTACACATTTTGAGAAATATGCTTATTTGCCTCCTTGCAGAGAGTTAGATGAGATGATGTCTGTACATGCCATTAATCCACAACTTGTCTTTTTTACACTTTAGTTTTTGTATGAATTAAACAAACAAGATATAGCATGTTAATTAGAAAGTGCTGGTGTGCAGATTTTGTTACTTTTGGACAGAGCCAGGCTAGCTGTTTCCCCGTGTTTCCAGTCTTTGTGCTAAGCTAAGCTAAGCTAAGCTAACCTGCTGCTGGCTGTAGCCTTATATTTACCGTACAGATATGAGAGTGGTATCGATCTTCTCATCTAACTCTCGCCAAGAAAGCATATATGCGTTTTTTCCCCCAAGATGTCGAACTATTCCTTTAATGTCACTGTGTATGTGCCTCACAGTGTCACCCTCCTCCAGCCACTTAGCTGAAGTTTCTCCCACATGTGTGCAGACAGAGCCACTCTGGGAAATAATCGGAATTCCTCTGCTGATAGTATAATCTACCGCTCTCACCATTACAATACACCCGCTGTTCTATCTGAGAGCACACTCACATACTCGCACGCGCACACACACACACACACACATATGCAGTCATCTCACTTCAAACAGCATCTTTGGCTTCACCAGATCAGATGACACTGCAGCAGTTTACAGTAGAGGGTCTTCAGTTGGGTAAGAAAAGAGAGGGATGCATTGAAGCTGGACTATAGAAAGTAGGACAGGGTTTGTTTGGTTGTTTGCTGCTCCGCATGTTGCATGACCTTGTTGTACTGCTGCTGTAACTTAGACCTGCATTCCTGACCCCACCCCCCTTCACTCACTGGCCCTGTCACACTGCTCCTAGCTACCATATCAGATCATGTCACAGCTATGTTATGTGTCCATTGAATCAAAATAAGCCAGAACAGGTGCTCTTTTGTTTTTCAGCTGCAGGGGCCTTGGGTTTCCCCTGGAGCAGTATTTTTGGGTAGATGCGGTAATACGGGACATTTTAAAGTGTTTATAATTACTTTAAAAGTTTAAAAATCCCCCCGTAGAGAACTCTGGCACTGCTACAGCTGCTGGCAGTGGGCCTTCCATTTCTGAGCCCATTTTGTTGTCTTCTTATATTTTCCTTTCTCCTTGATGGAGCATGGTAGCTGGCAAAATGTACACAAAGTGACGTCACTGCCCCATGTTTCCAGTGCAGAATTTGACAGGTGAAAAATGTCAGATATCTAAAATGTGAACAATAAATATCAGGTTTGTGTCAGTCCTTAAAAGTCAAAGACAAAAAGGCATTTTTCTAGATTCAGATATTTTCCCACACATTCAACAATCATACAGGGAGAGACTCGTTGTAGAAGAGGCAGTGATACTGATTTCTCCACTGATTTCTCGCCCCAATAGACCAAAATGCACTGCAGCCACAAGGCATGTTGCCTTTTAAATGCAGCAAGCTTGTGTGACTTCTGCTTTCTCTCTAACAGAGAGTGCTTATCTATCTGTATCCATTTGCCTTTTCCAGAGCTGAATAAAGCCATCAAGGGATCTTCCTGGAAAATCTAAGTAATCAGTCACTGAAAAAGAGGTAGACAACACAGGCTGGGGAAAAGTGGACTTCACCAAAATAATAAATTACAACCCTTCATCACATAATAACTCCTGGAATGCACTGCATCTCAGAAACTGATGATATATAACAACGTAAGAGTATCCCAGTGTGGATTTTTCCTTTAAATTGATGCTGCACAATGCAACTCTTGACGCATGCTGCTAGTTTGTAATAACATCTCCCCTCTGTGGCACCTGTAACCTCTTGCAACCTTTTCTGGAATTCCAATTGAGACGGAGTTGGGTGGGGGATAGAGCAGCGAGGAATTGAGTGTAATAATACAATAGGTGGGGGGCGGAGAGGATAGAGACAGAGCAAATAAAGAAAAAGGAGGCAATGAAAGAAAAGAGAAAGAGTGAGGGAGGGAGGGGTTGTTGCCTATGGGCTTAGCCATGGCCTTCAGCGGTGGAGTTCCTGTTGTTGAGGGGTGGGAGTTTCCCTCTGTGCCGGCCGAGAGGGAAACGACAGAGGATGTCTTTTTCCTGGCTGACCAAGAATGCCCGGGCCTCGAGCTCTTTCCTCCCCTCGTGTGTGTTTTATACAAGTTTATGCCAGAGTTTCTATGCTAATGGTATGAACTGCTGTCCTTCTCTTTCGCTCCGGATCTCAGCCAGTGTAACACTGATGCATAAACATTTCAGCAGAGAGGCGAGTACAGGGGAAAACATTCCTCCCAGGGGCACAGGGATGTCTGCTCTTAAACGCCCCGTCCACCCTCACCACAGATTGGACTACACGTCCCAACATGCTTCCCCCACAATAGGGGGCGGCGGCCATAAATCCTGCCAGCCAATGGCTTTGTGTCTGGGGATCTGTGGTTGGCGTGTTGCACAGCAGCTGTTGTCAATGGCAACAGAGGTTTTCAGGGAAGCATGAGCTGGACAGCTGGTAGAGGGTCCCTCAGTCATCTGCCGGGAGTCACATGATCCCCCTGCAGCCAATCTCAGCCCTCCGCCCTCCTCTCTCCCTCACTCGTTCTCTCTCATTCGCTTGTTCCGGCTCTCTTTGGCTGCAGCAGGAGGGGGAGGGGAGATGGAAAGAGAGGAGGGAAGTGGAGACAGAGAGGGAGGGGAGGGCAGGCGAGGCGAGGCAAGGGGCCAGCTTACACAGGGAATGAGTGGAAGAGCTTTAGAACGTAAGCGGAGAGCGGGAGTCTCTTCCCTTCTGCGTGGTTATCAAGGAGAGAGGTGAGGATCCCACGCACACGCCCAGTTTGCCCTCCAGCCTCCACCCAGAGCAGCAGGAGAAGAAGAGAAGACAGTGAAAGGGACAAGAGAGGAGTGTTTGTCTGGCTGTATTAGACTGTCACACTCAGAGACACAAGAACCATGCCTCTGTGGAGAGGCGCAGCAGAAGCGGTCGGCTGCCAGGCTGCCTCGCCTGTGTGAGGAGAGCTGGGTTGGATTGCTGTTTGGAATACCGAACAAGGACAAGAAAAGAAAGTAGGGAGGCAGCCGGCGACCTCGTGCCATGACTGGGAACAGGAGGAGGGAGGAGGCTTGCTGAAATCATGGACCAGGTAAGGATGGAGAGGAGGAGAGGAGGGGAGGGACTGAAGGGGAAGTGAAGGGGACCACCACCTTTAGTGTGCTTCACGTTCACACCTTGCTGACACAAAACACACACAGCAACAACAGCAGCTCCTGATGTATTCATAACATCCATCATCCCCATTTCCATTCCCTCAAGGCAAAAACAAACAGCACAGCACGATGCTTATCCTGCAGATGTGTTTTCTGCTCCCCCCCGGGCAAGCGAGGTTACACTCTGGGGGAG
>LKNJ01000885.1:107480-120459 GCA_002120245.1 Maccullochella peelii
GAGGTGCTGCCATCAAACAGCCACCGGCGAGTGCCAGGCCTCTGGAGAGATGACACAGCTCAGAACTTCACCGGCTCATCTCTGATTCCGGGAATTAGATCAACTCGGGAGAGGAAAGAAAGAAAAAGCATAAAAAAGAGGGGTGTGGCTGATTTTGGTGTGTTTAACAGACATCCTCCATCATGATCCGTCTCAACATGACATGTAGAAATTGGCACCCTCGCCTAGAGTCAGGATGGAAGCGGGAGACGGTGTGTCATGCAACAGAGTTCACATCCAGCGTGTGCCTGCGTTCATTCATAGAGGCTCAGCTGCTTTGTAACATTGTGTACTCGTGTCACCAGCCTTTACAGAGAGTGTCATCCACAGCTCCTTTTGTTTACTCTGAGAGCAGAACTGCGAGAGCAGCGGTCTTTACCTGCTGCTCGATGCATGTGCCTCCATTACTTTAAACACAGACAGTTTTTAGTGACTGTTTTTTAAATATTTGGTACGTTCAAAGCAGTTTGCCAGAGCTCTGTGTGGAGGCTGATAGCTGCTCCTGTTATCGGGTGCTGTATCCAGTGCTGGAAGCAACCAGCTGCTAGTAGTTGAGCGTGTGATGAATGGTTTAGAGGAGGAGAGAGCCCAGACACCCTTCTCATATCTCCCCTCCGCTGCCCTCAATGCACTGCCAGTGTGTGTCCTAGTCATTGATTACCTCATCCCCCCTTCCCTCCCTCCCTCCTTCTCCTCTGTTGCTTCGTGTCCTCTCCTCTCCTGAGGTGGAAATGTTGTGAGCATCAGGTTCGTGATTAAGGAGGGGGGGAGAGATTAGGGAGGTGTATGGGTGAGACAGCCCAGCCCAACCCTTCCTTTGGGTGAATTATGCATGTGGTCCATGAGGGGAACATCTCCTGTATGTGTCAGGTTGGGGTGACGTTAGCCCCCCAGTATAGCAGAGATGTTGTCATTACTGCTGCTGGTCAGGCTGTGTGTGTGTGTGTGTGTGTGTGTGTGTGTGTGTGTGTGTGGGTGTGGGTGAATACATAGGAGGCCATGTTTGCACTTGTTTGTGTGTGTTGTTTATCTCTTAACCTTATTTCCCCAAATGGGAAACCTCGGGCAACAACACAGAGCACACAGTGTGTTGGAGAATGTATAGGTCATGGCCTCAGTGTTACACACACACACACACACACACACACACACACACTTTCTGTATCAGTTCACATTCTGCACCAAAAAAGCGAGAATGGTGTCACTTACAGCACAATATAACTCACAGGAAAGAAAAACTATTAATAAGACTGCGCAGTGCTGTGAAATGCTGACACGGCGTGGCCTTGGTGCAGTGCTATGGTTGGGTCAGTGTCATTTTAATAGATGGAACATACTGTGACGTAACGGCCAAATATGATTATAGCACTTCCTGTTCATCACATGACCGTGTATCATTGTCGTTTAGCGATGTGGCAGTGAGGCTTTATCTCTACTTGTGTTTCCTGCTTTAGGCCTAAAGTGGCCTCATCAGCCTGGTGTTTCGAGCCAATTCTGGGTATATAGTGTGCACAATAAGGATCTACTGTCATTAGGCAGCGTAAACATACACTAGTGTTTCTGTGCGAATGTAAACAGAGGCATGTGGTGTTTACTATAGTGGTGGAAAGGCTGCAAAGTATACAGGACATCACCATGCAGTATCTGCGTTTCTCTCTGTCCTCATTTTTAAAGGACGGATGCACACATGTTCCAACACACATGCACGGTGAGGAACAGGAACAGGCTGGTTGCATAAAGTGTCTGTGAGAGTGAATCAAGGGCAGCAGTGAGACATCTCTTTCTCCCAGAGTCTGTCCGTGCTGCATTCTTCTGCATCCGAGTAATGTAGCGCTCCATGCACATGATGTAACTCATCCTCAGTGGAGGTGTCAGGTTTTATATAAGTTCATAAAACACACTGACTGACACCAGGAAAGTTGTCAGTGCAAAAAAAAAAAAAATTACAAAAAAGCACTTGCACGATTAAACTGCCAGACTCAGTTTGGCTCATTAGTGCTTTCCGATCAATAGTCATTAAGGCAGACCTGTGGTGACTGCTGCCCTGTGAACTCTGGGTTTGGAGATGGAGCATCCTGACCACATCCATCAGACAGAAACAAGTGGTTCTCTTTGCTGTAACAGCCTGCAAGCCAAGGAGAGAAGTCAGTGCTAGATCATAAAAAATCGAGCTAGAAGAGAGCAACTTTCAGGGATAATGTTGTCTGCAAACTTCTATTTTAGTGTCCTCAATTAACTTTATAATTCCTCTGATGACTACTGTATGTAGGCAGGCTTAAAGTGTGTCACTACAGTGGAGGGAATTCGTGATACTGCCTGATGTGTCTGTGTTTATGCTGCTGTCTGAACACGACTCCCCAGAGGCTCAGTATGGGTGGCAAGGCGACGTATGGCTAACTGTACTATGTGTGTGTAAACGTGTGTGTGTGTGTGTGTGTGTGTGTGTGTGTGGGTGCCTGTGGCTCTCAGCCAGAGTTATCTGGCAAATTGTTTTGTCTGTTTCCCATAGATGTGACTGAAATGGAATGCAGTCAAAATTAGCTCAGAGCGAAGCAGCCGTGGAGGGAGATATTTTATGAGAGTGAAAGTGTGTGTGTGTGTGTGTGTGAGCGTGTGTGTGTGAGAGAGAGAGAAAAGAAAGAGTCTTATTAAGTTACAAACGAGATAGTGAGAGGGAATGTGAGAGACAGTGTGAGAGAGGGAAGGATAAAGGAAAAGAATGAATGTGTGTGTGTGTATGTGCCTCATGGTGGAACAGGTGGTCTAATCTGACGCCCCACCCATGGCACCCCAAAGCCCCCTGCCTACGCCTCTCCAATCTTTGGACTCTTAGGAATTTCTCATTCTATTGTCCTAAGCAGTAGAGACTGAGAGACTCTAAAAGAATGAACTTTGCATGCGTATTTTCATCTAAATTTAAATTAAACACACATGTATAATCATATATTGATCTTCTCCCCGTGCAGAGAGCTGCTGCAGCTTCTCTGACCCGTTTGTCAGTTTTGCAATGCAGGGAAGAGGGTGATTATAATGGACATTAACCACACTATAGGAGGAAAGTAGAGCTGGTTTTGCATGTGGTGAGCAAAACATGAAGAGGACTCTGGGGACATGTGTGGGACATGGAGCTGTGGGAGTTCTTGATTGACCCTGGCCACCAGTATTCTGTAGCAGATGAAGCATGCAGCCTGTATGTATGTATGGTACTTTTAATGCATGCTTGCAGAATCATTACCATCTTGGCAATCTTTTCTTAAAACTGAGTTTATATCTTTTGTAGATTTTATCCACTCATCTGCTGTCTTTATGAACTTTTTCCCCGCTAGCAAGACTCTACAGGCATGCTAGCGGCTCTCTGAGGCTGTACTGAGCTAAATGCTAAAGTCAGCATGCTAACATGCTCACAATGACAATGTTAATATGCTGATTTTTAGCAGGAATAATTACCATTTTTAGCATCTTAGTTTAGTGTATTAGCATGCTAACATTTGCTAATTAGCACTAAATACAAAGTACAACTGAGGCTAATGGGACTGTCAGTTCTGCAGGTATTTGGTCATAAACCAAAGTACTGGACACATAAACATTTTGACCTGATGGTGGCGCTAGATGAAAAGTTAATTACCAAAGTTGTTACAATTCATCCTGAGGGGGACATGAATGTGCGTTCCAAATTTCATGGTAATCCATCCAATAGTTTCAGTCCAGACTAAAGTGTTAGACCGACAGAATGACCAACAATTTTCCTAGATCCAGACTAAAAAGAGTCTTTTACTTCTATTTCATCATATGATAACAAGAGAGAAATTTCAAGAGTTTAAAACAAATTTTGAGCAAATTTTCATACATTTTTGGGCTAATTTAGCATTTTGAAACATATATCAAAACATAGAAGTATGGAAATAGAGGTAACTGATTTTTTTCCCAAAGTCCAGGGATGTACATCATGTCAAGTGTAAGATGAAGATGTTAAGATGTGCGTCTTTGCGTGTGAAGGATGTTACAGGGTTCATGTTCTTAATTCAGGCTCTATTGAATTGTCAGGCGGGCGATAACCAATTGGTAGATGCCTGCAGGCAAACAATGGGCAAACTGTCCTGTGAAACAAACTAGGACACCCATCTCCAGGAAGTAAACAGCTCCTGTTCAGCTCAGGACAACTACTTTTGACCGCAATCTCAATTTATTCTCCCGCAGGGGTCAAAGGGTAGCCCGTGTGGTTAAAGCCCTTCCTGTCATCAGCACTTTGCATCAGTCCAGTCCATGACAGGCATTTGCGGGCTGAAGACACAGGATGAGAGCAGCTGAGCTGGGGTTAATGGAACAAAACAGAGGGATGAGGTTTATCAGTAGCATGAGGACGCCATCCAATTAGGAGGCTGTTTGCTAATGAGTCGGCCCACTTTAACCCAATGGGCCGGTTTGGCGTGCACAGCGCTCAGTTTGACATGTTTTGACCCATGACCCCAGCAGTCTGTTTCTGTCTCTTGGTATTAGTTTTCCGACCTCCCTCTCTTTCCCATCTTGAGTCTCGACATCAGCGTCCAGGTTTTGTGTGAGGATGTCAGTCTGGAATGAACAGCTGTGCAGCTGATGCCTGCTGTTTCATTACTTTGATCATTAAACAGGCCACAGAGCTGCCCTACTGTTTGTGAGCACCGCAGCTGCATATCAATAATGTCTGTACTGAACTGTAACGAGCTGCTGACCTCTTGGCCTGTTTTCCAAATTAATGAAGATAAAACAATTCAACGAGACAGTGTTATCTATCTAAACTACATGTGAGTTGTGATTTCATCGATCCATCACTCCTCTCTGTACCATCTCCCTCTTTTCCCTCTCATTCAGTCACCACATTGACCCTGCTTATGCATCACATCAGGCACTCCTGTTGTATTTTGTGGCTCACACATCCAGCACAGACTGTTCCTTTACATGTTGCTCAGTCAGCCACATTTTTAAAGCCATATTTTGGGCTCATGTTGTATTAGTATCATTTCCACAAATCCTGTTAAATCCCACTGATGGGGATAAAATGAAGCTGTATCTGAGGACAACTCAGTTTTTCATTCTCCACCCTCCTCCCGCCTTGTCTTGCCAGCTCTGTACTGAGCCCCCTTGTGGCCTCCAAATGCAACTGTGGCTCAATTATTTTTTTTATCTTTTCAGGGGGATTGAGGATTATCTATTTAGGGAAATCTCCGCAAAGGAACAGATGGTGGTCTTATTACCGAATGCAACCTAGAATAAGAAGATGTTTGTTAGTTTTGCTGTTGATGACAGTGCACATTTATGTTAATTCCACAAGGGAAATATATAACCCACCCTGTCTTGGTGGTCTCTCACCCTCATTGATCACAGTAGGATCAATGTGGTCTATTAATGTTTGTCTACTCATAAAAATGTCCTCACTCACAGATATAAATTTTTATACTTTCTTTAACTTTTATATGAATCTCTAGTATGAAAATATAGGTAAACTGTCATCCTTATCAGCATTTTGCCTGTTGTCATTCCTTTTAAATTCAGTATGTGTGTACTCAGTATATATTTAAAGGTTTTAGAGGTGAGCAATGCCAGTCTTTTGTTCCCTCTGTTCTTATCTCTGTCTATGATTTAGACTCAAACATTAAGTCTAACACTAGAATTACAGTCGTAGTAAGTAACTGACAACAGCATTTAGGACGTGTGAACCGAGATGGTTCTGCACCGATGAAAAGAGGGACTTTTCTGAAGGTTAAAAATCTGCCAGTGCATTCCTCTCGTGTGGCCTCCCGTCTTCCAAAAGGAGAACACCCTGCTTTAAGGCCATGTCTAGACAAACTTATCTCTGAGTTTTAAGGCCAGGGAAACGCTCGGATTAGGATATGATCCCCTCGCACATACAAGATTATTCAGTTTACGGTATATATTGTAAGAGGTGTGGCTCAAAGCTTTTGGTGGTACCGTTGGCCATAGGGTCCTTTAGTTAAATCACCGGAAGATTTTTTTTTTTTTTTTAAGAGAGGATGCATGAATATCCAAGTGAGGTGTGTAATAGTAATTTGTGCCCCATTATAAGAATTAATAAGCTGTAACTGCTTTGTTTAAAAATCTTTTTTTTATGGCCATAATTTGTTTAATTAAGTTTAGACTGCAGTTTAGGGATTTATTAAACCTTCATTCAAACAGGTAAATGTCTTATTTAGATTAAAAGTCTAGATTTTTTTGAGAGAGACTTGGCCAAGAAGGCAGCATGAATCATATTAATAAAAATCAACCTGACAAATTCTAACCCTTCATACACAGTCTGTGTAAAAACAATGCTTTTTTTTTTTTAGGGCAGGAGATTCATTTAGTGGAGCAAGTCTCAATTCTGCTGTCTGGCATTACAAGAAAGCATTTTCATTACAGCCATAAACATGCTGAAGCTTCCAGTAACTACCAGCATGACAGCAAAATTCTCTCTTTAACAGGATTAAAGGGAAATAGCCACCTTGAAGTATCCACAATAGTACATTTTTAGGATGTTGGATTTTTCCAAGTGCAAAAATGTTATCATTTTCCTTTGTTTATTCAGGCTGGTACATTCAGGGAAAATGCCACCTACTCTAATAATATGTCATTCTAATTTCATGGAAGTTATTTTAGGTCATCTCCTGACTCATCAGTGACCAGCAGAAAATCTGATGTAATCAGTTTTGCTGATATCAGATAAACTGGTTCCCGAATGTGACTTGAAGGCATAGTTTATCCTTAGAACTTATTTCCATTGTCCTCCCCACTGTGCCGCAGGAAGTGATGCTATATAGAGGCAGGAAGTGGAGCTGTGAAAGGTAAAGAGGCTGCAAACACATCAAGTGATGGGCAGCAGGAAGGAAACTCGCAGCGCTGCTACTGGAACTAACAGCCTCTGTTTATTTTCCCTCTCTGTCTCTCAGAAGAGGTTCAGGGGAAAAGAAAAGGTGGGAGGTGGACGAGGGGTGGGGGCACTACAGGGATGTCCTTGGAAGAATGTGTGCCAAGCATTTATAGTAACAGCTAACATTTATAGAAGCATTGGAATACCCTGGATGTGATTCACTTATTGTTGTCTGGAGCTTCGAGGAAGACATTGATCGAGACAGACTGGAGACTTTGGGAAGTTCAATCAGTGGTCATTAGTGAGAACTGTGACACCTCCACATTCACTACTCTTCCTCGTTAGTCTATAGGTATTTCCTTCTCTTTGTTCCTTTATCTCAAACACTGCCACTTGGCCGCTCTAATCACCTCTCACCATGTTAAGGCGAAAACTGCATGAAGTTAGCAGTTCATGTTTGGGTGAAGAGATAGTGTATCAGCTTGTACGGGGGAATAAAACCCAGTAAAAGTTTAACAAAGAGTAGATGTTGGTACGAATGCCTGTATCAGTGGTGAAAACCAGTGGAAAGTGGTGAAAACTTGTTCAGTAGGCTTCAGGATGTGAACACAGGCTGGTGGTAGTCGTTGGCTGGCTTGCATGCATATGTGTGTGTCTGCATTCTTGGCCTCAATGAGTCATTCTGTCCAGTATAAACGTCTTCTCCAACAGCTCCAACTCGTCTCTGCTGCCGTACAGCAGCCCGCCGTGTCCACGGGCTCGTAGTCGTATATTCTGTCTGAGTTACTGCGGCCTGCAGGAGAAGAATGAGCGAGGCAGCTGCAAGAGAGAAGAGGGATTACAGTGAAATGTGGTGTGCGGTGAGGCGGGGAGAGAGGACGGGGTCAGCAGAGGAACAGAGATGACAGGCAAGACAAAGTGTAGAGATGAGGGTTTTACTGAATATCAAGAACTGGACCTGCGTGCCCTCCTTAGTTAGTATGAGGCCATAGTTACAGAAAACTTCAATCAGTTGTGAATTTTTATTGTCTTTAATTTCTCGTTTTAGCCTATTTATGTCAAATCATGCAGAATTTTGCGGAGTATGGGTCTGTGTTTTAGAAATTTGAATGTCTTTATTCTAGTATTCAAGACCCCAATGGGTTTTTCTTAGTTTCACTGCAGTATGAAAACCTATTAGCAGACGCTTAAGCAAACCTGCTTAAGTCACGTAACTTACTGCAGTTTTTTCAAAGTTACATTATTGCGATACAGGGCAGAGCCTTTAATTTAAGCTGCACTTAAACAGCATAACTGTGGTGGATTAGACAACTCAAGCAAGTTTGCAGAGTCTATTTATTGATTTTCATATCACAGGGAAATGAAAGGAAACCAATGGCTCCCCAAAATGGAAGGAAAAATGCATCCAAACCGTATGGCATGCATTTGAAAATGGTCAACAAAAATAAAATGTATACATTTGCAGACACACTGGCTAACACCTTTGATTTCTAATGGAAAGTTCTAGTGTCACCTGACATAAATGTTGTTTCCACCTTACCAGAAATTGGGCAGGTTTGTTGGAAACGCTGCATCATTGAAAATTTGTGGCCATGAAATTACATTCCTAAGACTTTATTCAATAAGAAATCAGTACAAAAGAATATCTGAAAAGCATCTTCAAAATGATTCTGGTGATGGAAATGGCTCAAACAGGACAAGATTAGCACGGATGTAGGATGGGCCTGAGCAAAAGTCGCACTGAATTCTTCACTAATTTATGTGAGAATCTTAACATTTCAATCAAGTTTCAATAAGCCTGTGCTGACCAGTCAGCTGTTTCCTCCTCTTGTGCTGCCCAGACAAAGAGCGCTCCTCCTGTCCCGCAGAGGGTGGGAATTTACGGCTCCATGCAGCCCGGGGTCGCCGCTCACCCCCCCGCATCAACCTTCCCGCAACAGCCCTTCAACGGAGTGCCACAGAGGCCTCTGTGTCAACAGGCAGCCAAAGACAACCAGAGTGTGAGACGTACAGCAGAGTCACTCATTCTCAAGTACATAAATATCCAAACCGCTCCCTCACTCATCATGGACATCCACGTCTCGATCACACGCTCACAGTCATACATGTGTTCATACATGCTTAGCAATAAGCAGCTGAACATGAACCTCTTAAGCTTGAGCATATGTGAACATACTTGCCGATATTCCTATGAGCTCAGAGTCCACATGTCTCTGGCTCCTGACTCGGACTGATTGCTTACAGCTCTCACTGGACACATTTCACGTTATCAGGCCCAGACAGAGATAATCGGATTCGTATTACATTTGAGACGTGGACGGAAAGAAGGTTACTCTTTATATTAAGTCAACTGAAAGAGACAGAGAGAGCAGTGGATAGCATGGCAGGACTTGCACGTCGTGTCTTTTTGGCTCTTAGCAGTAGGAAAACCATCCATGCACCTTCATTAAAAGCAACTGTATCAAGTAGAGGGATAGTGTGGCCTGTCTGACAGAGAATGGCTTAAAGTAAATGATGTTGAAAAGATCTGGCAACTGCACTTTCAGTCTGAGAGACTGAAAGTGTATGTGTGCAGAAGGGGGGTGACGGGTGACGGGTATTTACTGAAAGGACAGACTCAGTAACTTGAGGGAAGTGGAGTGAAACAGAGGAGATATGAAAGAATGGGGAGGCAGAAGCCTTGGAGAGGAGGGAGGGGGGTAAAGTTAGAATAAATGGAGTGATCACATTTAATTGTAGCATACCAGTGCACACGCTCTGTGAAGTGGCCTAGAAAATGGTATGAAGGATGGCAGGGGATGCCCACCCTCCACAGTCTCCAGCGGAGTCTCCAGCTCCACCCAGGCAGGACCACTTGCCGAGCCAGGCCAGAGGAGGGCGGTGGGAGTCATGGGGGCGCGGTCAAGCGAGTGAATAGGATAAAGGTTGTTTATGGGTTAGTCCTACAAGGCGCCAGGCTGTGTGTGTGTGATTATGTAATGATCGAGGGGAGGCCTCTCACAGTCTCTGGATGCTCCCTGCTCGTCCCCATCCGGCCCTGGAGGGAAAGAGATTGCGCGTCGCCTCGCATCACCGTCACATCGGGGCTTACTGAGTCAATCACAGGGACATACCCAACGCCTAAGGCTGTGTGTCAAGGCTGACCCAGAGACGCAGCACAAGGAAGAGAGAGTCCTCAGACATCAAGTGCAGCATGTGAGATAAAAGCCACTTCTTTTGGCTAGATATGGATACAATTACAACTCTTTCCTGTATTTCAAAATCAGCGATTTAAAATACGCTCACCCACCTGCTCAGATATGACACACGACACCTCAAACACACAAATCTTCCTCCTTCTCTCTCTGCACCTCTCAGTCTCAGCAGCCATCAATAATAGAAAGCCCATTTTGCTCGCCTGACAGGCAAATTGATGCGTAGCGTGAGCGCGTGTATCTGCATGCAATCTGGGAAAAGATGTGGACAAACCTCAGCGCAGGAGGGGTTCACTAACATCGGACAACGGATCATTCTTTCCACAGAAAAGTGTCGGGGCGCAGACTGATTTATCCCCTCGTCTGCTGGAACAGAAAACACATGGACTGCAGCAAGAGACTGAAAGGTTGCAGAGGTAGATCTGGATTCGAGAGAAGATAGAAAAAGTCCAGCTGCGACAGCCCTCACGCTCCTTGACCCCCCAAAAAGGAAAGCTCCATGAACCCCACTGTCTGCCTCATCACCCTCCCTTTTTCTCAGAGACCATCTCTCCCACCTTAAGACCAGGATACCGCTGCTAAGCCCCTCTGGGCTCTCACTCTGCCACGGTGGATTTCCAACAAGCCCTGTGCTCACAGAAACTATTTTGGCCGCACTATATGAGTAACCTGGAGGGGAAGATTTGGGTCACATGTGGTAATTATCCGTCTCAAATTGGAGATGAGTGAAGGTCATGACTAGGACTTTCGGAGAGTGTCCTCTGTAAGCCCTTGACTGGGATATTGTGTCTCAAAGCGGGCCGGAGGCAGAGGTTGGAGGCCGTGAAGAGAGAGTGAGCAGACAGAGGAGGCATGTTGAGATGAAGGCTGAGTTGGCAGCTGCAGCTCGTGGCGTGGGAAGGCTCACGTAAGCTGCTTTTCCCCCCTATGACTCCAGTCCCCATAGGCAGGCAGGCTTTTGAAGTGGCTCTGATACTCGCACCCCTCAGAGTAATAGCAGCCACATGGGCCCCCAGCTTTGAGCCATGACAGCGGCTGAAGCCAGCAGCATGTCCTCATTTCTATCTTCTTTCCTTTTTCCTTTGTTATCACTTTTTCCCCCTTCATCTGGACAAAAGCCAATGTTTTCGCCTAACATACAGTTACCGTGGAGCACATATAGTACGATGAAGGGTAACTTCTTGGCAGCAGTCTGAAGTTCCTGTTCTATTGATGAGTAAGCTTCCTCTGACTTTACTGTACGTCTATTGATTCACGTGGACAGCATTCATCTGCAGCCAAAGTGGCTAAAAATACAAGTCAGTCAACACTTCCGAGAATGTATGAATTTTAGTCTATTCTTTCTGGGTGTGGAAGGAATCTCTCAATGATTTTCATTCCGCTGGACCTGAAATTATGTCTAATGCATCCCATCTCATAAGCCTGTGGTTTACTACTTTTAGAGTACATCAGATTTATGAGTTTTCTGTGTCCCTGTGTGATTAGAGCTGTCAGTTAATCAATTAGTCGATCGATAGAACTATTTTTAAGTAAAAAATGCCAGAAACTCACTGCTTGTTTCTTCTCAAAATGTTTTTTTTTTTGTCTTCTGTAAAAGTAAAGTGACGATTTTTGACTTTTGGACTGGTGCAGTTGCTCAAAACAAGCAATTTGAATATGTCCCCTTGGACTTCGTGCAGGGCATTTTTAACTGTTTTCTGAAACTTTATAGACCAAACGATTAATAAATTAACTGAGAAAATAATCTGCAGATGAATCGATAATGAAAGTAATCGTTAGTTGCAGTTACAACATAAATACAACTTCATTTGATAATTTGAGATCATATAATTCCACAATCTTGTAATTGTTGCAATATTTGAATGTACATTTAATCACATACTGTGCTTAAGTACAATTATGAGGTATACGTATTTCCATTTTACACTTCTTTATTCTTCTACTCCACTACATTTCAGAGGGAAATATTGTATTTTACTTCACTACATTTATCTGACAGCTGTAGTTTATCGTTACTTTTCAGATTAAAATCTCAAAAACCAATAATGAGCATATAAATGATGACGCTTTGTTAAACAGTAAAGTTAATTACCCAAATAAAAACTAGCTAAAAATGTAATTAGCTCCATCTCAACCAGATATATCATTAAAATGCTGCTTCTATGTTAACATGTCAGTAATTATTAGGCTTACATATAATAATGTAACACTCACTTTCTGCCTGTATGAGTACTTTTACTTTAGCTACTTAAAGTACATTTTACTGATAATTCTTTTGAATGCAAAACTTCTACATAACAAAGTATTATTACTTTAGTAAAGGATGTAAATACTTAATCAGGTGACAGATGTGTATGTTAAATTAAAGTTTAACTTGATTAATTTGTCCTACATACTATAAGAACTTGTTAACAACTACATCTTTACTTCCAGACTGTCCCTAAAATTTTTTTTTAAATGCTTTTTTAAAACCCTTACTGTTACTTGGTGTCTTGGTGGCATCAGTCACCCCTCCCATTCTGCTCTCAAATGTTTTGGCACAGCCAGAGGGAGCCCGCACGCTGTGGGTTTGCAGGGCGGAGCGCACAGATTTACCCAACGCACCCTCCTCTAAATTGACTCCCTTCGATTCCCACATTGTCAAGTTAATCACAATACAAAATATAGTATTTCCGGTGAAGATGTTCACCATAACAGCCCTAGACTAATTCTGCAAATTGCTTAATGAATTAAAATACTTGCCCCACAAAAACCCTTAGTGGGTCAGTGTCAGATGGCTGGCCATATAGGCTTTTATTTATTGTGTGTAAGTGTAAACATTTATCAAAACCTATAATAATAATAATAATAGTAATAATACTAATAATAATAATAATAATAATAAAGTTTATTTATACAGCACTTT
>LKNJ01000886.1:10260-163522 GCA_002120245.1 Maccullochella peelii
TGTTCGTCACTTAGTCATACAGCTGACTGAAAATTAGTCAGTTCCTTCTTTTCATAATCAAGTTTCTTCAATTAAATCTCATATCAGTTTATGTTTGATACCATTACAAATTGAATAATTTACTTCCTGGCAGCTATGTGAGAAAATAATTTTTGGCTTTGGTAATTTTAGATAAATATTTGTCATAAAAGTTGATACTATGTAGAGTAAAATATAAATTCCTTAATTGGAAAGAAAGATGGATAGATTTATTAATAATGAAAGTAACTGTTTTAGTTGGTTATCATATGCTAAGATGTGTTTGTAAAAGTCTGTATCTGTAAAGTTATAAGTAAGCCAGATTGACCCTATAGCTATTAAAATATGGATTTCTAGTGTTCTAACAGAAAACTACCCTCCATGCAAACATCTGCTTCCTTAACAAACACTTTAAGGCCCTGTATGTTATTGTGCAGTGACCTTAATATTGTTTTATTAAAAATATATGCTGTGCTACATATAATAAGTAACTTCACTTTGTGTTTCCTGCTTGCTGAATAACACAGGTCACACTCACAATAACTACGTGCTTTGTCTTGTGCTATATTGTGCAATATTGGACTACTCTTGTCATCTGTGTACTTCTGCAGTAACGCTCACACATACAGAGAATACAGAGCCTGCTTTCTATGAAGAGCTGCCTGAGATGGAGGCTTCAGAAATAACAGCCACTGCCAAAGATCTGACAAAAGATGGACCTGCCTCTAAAATTACACTGCACAGAGTATTTCTAAAAAGATGTATCAGTTATATGAGTAGGTACGCTTGCATATATGTGCTGTAGCCTACAGCCTACCTTTATGGGAAGCTGTAATCAGCTAATGATGGGTGTTGATTTTTACTGTGGAAAAGGTCTAAAAGAGTAAATTATCACAATTGGTTTAGATTTAATTTTCTGTTGGCTAACTAATTTGATTATTTAATTGTTTCAGCACAACATGACTGTTACACAGTACAGTGACACAGAGAGCAGTCTTTATGCTCTGTACCTGGTAACACATTTGTTGTAGTAAATTAAGTACAGGACTCTTACTTTTGGAATTGAAAGTACAGCTTGTACGAGTGAGTATGAATAGGATTATTTGTCATTTATTTATGTGCTCTGACAATTGCGCCTCACTTATACAAAATAGAGAATACTGAGAATACTTTGCTTGGAAGATTTGTTATACACAGAATCAATCCGCTATTTAACTGTAATACTGAATACACTTTACACATACAAACTCCTGATTTTCTAGAACTTCTGTCGCTAATTAACCTCAAGGATCACAAGAGCCCTGATGACTTCGGATTCACTTTCTCTTAAATAAACTAATTTGGCTACTCATATGGGCTATGACAGGAATAGTTAGGTTATTCATCTAGTTACCTCTGATGGATAAGCTTAAAACTGTGCTGCATTCCAGTATTTTGTAAACATGAATTACACTAAACCCTCTTAGGCAAATACACACTTTACAAAAGTAGAGTTGGTGAGCCACGGAGATAAGGAAAGGGTGGACATGTCACCAGTTAGCCATTTCCTGTCTGTGTTCCCTAACTCCATGACCTCTGACAGGACGCTGTTGCGTTTGTTTTATTTAGTCACTGTGGTAGAGAAATGCCGGATCAGTGCTGAGTCATTACAAGGCTACTGTTGCACATCTATCAGCATAGATAGACCATAAAACTTTGGAAGAGTGGCAGTTATAAGGCTTGGCCTAAAGATCTGTTGGATGCTTGGCTCAGCACATTGAAAACAGCCTGTCTGCTGCTTATTTTTCCCCTGATAATGCCCTTTCTAGTTGGACGGTTCAGTTTTAAAGCCCCATGAAGGCGTTAAAGCTGCCTACCGTGTTCCTCTTAATAGTCACATGACAGGGCACTGACAGGAAGACTTGATTCCCCATGCTTTAGCCTGTCTTTTCCAAACTTGCATGCAATAGTACTTTCCAGAAGCACAAGGAGGAATGAGTTAATGATTTTTCTTTTTTTGTCACTTCAGCCAGTAGCATGTAAAAAAGAAATATCTTCCTACCTCAGATCTTCACTGTATTTTGACGTATTCCAGAAGATATTAAGATTAGCTGATTAAGATTAATCAGCAATGAAAGTAATCATTAGTTGCAACCCTAGATACCATATATGCTCAGTTGCCAGTTTTGTAAGGTACAGTTGATGGGGAAAAAAAAAGTAGTCTAATGAAACAGTCCTACAATAAATCATATTTATAATGTTTCCACAATTTGTCGATTAATCAATTAGTTGATTGATTGAAATATAATCGAAAACTGGTTTGATGATCAAATAATTGGTCCAGTTATATTTCAAGCAAAAAAAGCAAAGCATTCTCTGGTTCCAGCTGCTCAAATGTGAGCACTGGCTGTTTTTCTTTCATGTATAATGGTAAACTCAATATCTTTGGGTTTTGGACTGATGGTTGGATAAAACAAGGAATTTGAAGATGCCTACAAAACAATTAATCAGTTAACTGAGAAAATAATAATAGGTAGGTGTACCTAATAAACTGGCAACTGAGATCCACAGAGGCAAGTATTCACACACACAATGTGCCCTTTGAAGAATCCTGCATATTTCAACAACAAAGGTTGTTTCTGTTTTCAAACTGCTGACTGTCTTGCAGTGCTGTGTGTCCTCCTGCAGCGCTGTCCATACAATATGACTGTTTCAAGTCTGTGCGTTTATGGGCTCCGACTCTGTTGACCTGTCTCTGTCTCCTTAGGTCGTGAACAGTTCCACGGGTTGGGCTCAATGTACTGTCGAGGTGCAGCCGCTGTCATCCTCACTTATGATGTCACCAACTGGCAGAGCCTAGCTGAGCTGGAGGAGCGCTTCCTGTCCCTGACTGATACTGCTAACCACGACTGCATTTACGCTCTAGTGGGCAACAAGGCTGATCTCACAGACCCTAAAGCCCAGCTGTCCCCGGACTCCGATGTGGCATCTGAGGACCGAATTGAGTGTGAAGAGGAGAGGACACAACCACAGGTGCTGTCTGCTTGTCCTACACCTCCAGCCTCCCCACCAGCCTCCCCTGCATCCCTCTCAGGGATGATGCTACACAAACAGGTTGCTCTCGAGGATGCAGTGGCTCTTTATGGAAGAATACTGCGCTATAAGGGCCTGGAGGAAAAAAGCAGCCTGCCTCCAGAGAAGATGTGCTTCGAGACCAGTGCCAAGACAGGCTACAATGTGGACACTCTGTTTGAGACATTGTTTGATCTGCTGCTGCCTTCCATCCTGAGGAAGAGAAATGAGAATCAGGAGTCTCCTACAGTAGACCTGGAGGAGTGCAGGGGGGGCAGCAACAAGCGGGCCAGATCTACCTGCTGCTAGGATCTGGCACAGGAAGATGGAGGGGCCGCCACAAGAGACTTGTTTTTAACAAAGGACAATCAACTGGTTGGTCTGCGCACCAAGTACATACTGTGATGGTACTACTTTTTTGCCTTGACTGAGACCCAATAGCATTAATGACACACACACTAACACAAACACACATTATTGATTCTGTGAAGACAGTCAGACAAAGCAAATAGTGTCCATAGTGTCCACTGACATTTTAAGTATTTCTGTGTAAGGAAGGGAAATCACTGCGTGCTGCGTTATCACTTGATGCTTTGAAACCTTCCACCCCGACAACTGAAGCTGCACTTAACCCAAAGATGTGTTTGTGGGCAAATGACACACATAAGAAGTAAATCACTGCCATTTGTTAATGTTTTGGAATTATGTCACAAATTTAATGTGAGCACTGTTTATTATAGTTTTTCATTTTAAGGTTTCCACAAATCACTTTTTTGGTTTTCTTTTATGCTCTGTTACTAGCGTTTATATTTTATTAGCACATTTGAATCTTTCCAACGAGAATTTTTGAGTATGTGCGCGGTCACAATAAAGATTTTTTTATTTTGCAGTCCGTCTGGTCTGTCTTATTAAGATGAGGCTTGTTAAAATGATACAGTCAGAAGTGTAACAAACAACATTTAATCTTTACAATCCAATGAAATGACCATGTTATGAAAATTACCATAATTACATTACAATTAAAACAAATGCTCTCAGTATATTTCTGGTTTAATCAAACTGTTTATTTGTAATGTATTTCCAAAGTGTATCTAGGTGAAGTGGAACATTTGACGTACTTTCTAAATTGTATAAAATACTATAATCTAACCCAGGATCAGTGACCACAACAAGGATTTGCTACTGTCAGACCTTTGATCCATGCTGTTTACACTCTGTCCTGTTGGCAGCTTGGGGCAGTTCAATTATTAGTAGATTTGTAAAGGAAAATGAGTGTGACATGAGTAGTATTAGATAAGATATATATTTAAACTCTTAGGGAAGGGGGTCAAGTTCATTCAGCTGATATAAATACAAAGATAATCAGTGCATTGTATAAAAAGGAAAGAGTTGAAGACAATTTTGCAATAGTTGATAAATGCATAAAACAGATTAAGAGCTTGAAAAAAATAAAAAATAAAATAAAAATAGGTTTTGTAAGAGCAATGGAATAAAAGCAGGATAATACTGTCAATAGTACAAACCAACAGTTGGTCAAGACCTCTAATGACACATTGTTCAGTTAGCTGAGAAGCAGTGTTAGTGGCTTTATGGTGGGCTGTACACCCTAAACAATAAAAACATCTAGATAAACTGAAGCAGTGCATACACATGGGCATCTTTGGTTCAGCTGTAGTGTACGATCTCTGATCATTAACATAGTGTCACAGTAGCTGAGGTAATAAGTTAAACAGTAAGCACCAATCCACATTTAACACAAAAATACTTGTTTTCCCATAATGCTGTTGACTTAATTATGGGGCTTCTCCTGTTTTATCTACAGTGGGACATTTCACTCAAAGCTCAAGAAAGGTCTTTGCATATCTGAGCTCTGTGGCTCAGGGACAAAGTTTCCCATTTACATTGATCTAAATCAGTATTTCAGATCTCCCTGTGTTTGGTTTAGTACATGGATGGAGAGGCGACACTAGACCACTGTCAATGGAACAACTTCTTTCTGTCAACGTTACCGTAGAGTCTTTCACAAATTCTTCATGCAGACCTGGCAGCGGCTGATGCGTGACAGGAGCTGGCCTGCTTTGAGTGTCTCTGATGCCGGATTGGTGTGGAACGACTGGTCTACAGAGGTTAGCCAGAAGCTGTGCTTGTTAGCAAAATAGTGGCATGTGCCTTTGGCCCCGTTACACTCAATGAATGGTGTTGTGCGGAAGTCCTCCAGGCAGGAGCCAGGCGATGACAAGGACTGACCTCCACCTTCATTTCCTGCTGCTGTATGCTGTGGAGACAAAGGTGAGAGGGATCGCTTATTCCTCTGTGGCATAGAGCTCTGTTGTCCAAAAACAATTAAAAACACATCAGTGAGTCACACTGTACTCAACGACATGTTCCTTACAAGGAACATGAGTACCGTAGCTACCTTATAATACATAATATAATACATCCTCCTGCTGCCATAAACACTCACTAGCACACCAAATCCACAATACATAACTACAGGATTTATTACTGATTGAGAAACGTTTGCTAAAAACTACTGTTTTAAGAAATTATTCAGCCGTTTTCAAAATAAAAATATATATTTGTGACCCACATAAAATAGTAAGTAGGATGAACAAAGCTTTCAGAGTTTTTTTGCCATGGCAGATAATGTAGCCTAAATTATTAAAAAATGGAAAACAAAACTGCGTAGAACAATGGACGGTAGGGGGGAAAGTGGCAACCTCCTTGTAACAAGAGGCAATGTATTGAGAAATGTAAGCCTAAATCTCCAACAAGCTAGTAATGTACTTCTATGAAGTTGACAGACTAAGAAAAAAAAGAATGTGGTGAAAATCAAGCAGCAGAGGCTGAGATATTGTGACTTTTAGTCAATAGTATGGGTCAAGCTTCAAAAACGCTGGATCCTATACTTCCCACACTGCCTCTTGTGCCTTTTAAAACCCTCTCTGTCTGGTAAACACCCACATCTCTCAGTCTCCACATTCCCAGTTTGTAACGCTTGCTGTTCATCTGTAGTCTCCAATCCAAAAGCTCCTCCACATCCACAGAACACATCACACAACTGTTTTCACAAGCTGAGTAGTAGTACCCACGGTTAGTAAACTGACTGTTACAATTTAATTATAAGAGACATTAGCACTAACACTATAATTAGTATGAGATAATGCCTATAAATCTTATCGACCATTGTCACTTAAACATATTTGTCTGGAAGGACCCACCATGAGATAGGAGTAGCCAATCCACAGGCTGCGCCAGCCCACAGGACACTGTGGGATGGTGATGTCCTGGCTGTGGACTGCGATGGCAACTGATGGAGCTTCGCATACTGAGCAGCGGCTGATATACGGTTTGATCTCTCCCTCTTCTACGGGCATCATAGGAAGAGGAGCAGTCGTTGACAACCAGTAGGACTTATCATTTCTGCTGGCATAGTAACAAACGTCTCCAGGATTGCAGTAGAGGAAGGGCATGGTGTTGAACCGTGGGAGGCAGGAGCCAGCCAAACCTGAAAAGCACCAACAACCAAATTATACTTTGAAAAAAGCAATGAATAAATGACAGTAAATAAGCATGACATGATTACGCATTTAAAACAGATTAAGAAAAAAAATTGAAGAATTTTATGAACAGAACAGAAGAGTAGGGTGGATTATAATCGAAGATCTTAAAATGTAGTTGACGCAATACAGAACCTACAGGTTTTTAACTTTGCTAAATAATGGTATAATGGTAATAATGGCTAATGGTAAATGCTAAAATGTAGTATAAAAGTAGCATAAGCAGAGAAGAATAATAAAGTCAATGAACTGACTCAGTAGCGTCCGTTATTCAGCAACATCTACCTAAAGTTAGCTAACATTAGCTAACATTCGCCACCATCAGCTACTGGTCATACCAGACCATGTACAGGTGTAGCAGCAAAACCCCTCAATATATTGAGTTGAGCAAGGGTGCATTATATAACTTATGAATTTAACTTTTGGAAGTATTTCATCCTCTGGAAACTGGTTACAGCTATGTGTGGTGTGACAAAGTAGTGGAAATAGGGTTCTGTTGGAAAGTCTAAGCCAGTTTTCCAGTCTGTATAGCTGTATTGCATCACCTGTGGCAAAAGAGTGGGGACGAAATATTTGCCTGATTCATTTAGTAAAAGATGCTCAAACTTATAGCAGATCTTCAAAAGGAATTCTCTTCCCAGCTGTGTTGTGCCTCTTTTGCATAGTCCATTCATTTAGAGACAAAATCTGATTATATTGATGAAAAGTCAATGTTGAAAGCAGGCTTGAACTGGCATGCCCAATTGAATTGGACTTTGAGGAGGCACAACTGAGAACACCGCTAGCACTGCCTCAGTACACAAGAGACCATGAGTTAGTTTAATGAAAAACAAGTCTGTCCTTTTCTGTGGTCAATCAAGTATATTTATAGTATAATTTCAGAGGTAACCTTCTCTTTCTCCCTTAATCTCCATCCTGCCACTGCAGCTCCACTTGAAAAGTGAAATTTAAAACTCTGCCAGCAGTAAGATCTGATGAGCTGGACCTCTTTGGAATGTCTTCTGGTTCACTGGATCACAATGCCAGCGAAATTTAATGTGGGAATGTTCACCTGACTGTCAATGCATTCTGACAGGACTGTAACAAACTCACACTGGCATATGTCTAGACAATGCACTGATAACTGCTTTCTTTTTTTCCAGCAAGATCCCTGTAACAAAATCATATTTGTACCCTGAAGAGTTTTGAGTTGGTAGTCACTATGAACATTATTATACTGTAGAACAATAGTTCACCCCGACTCACCAAGATCCTGGTTGTGGGCCTTTTCCTGGCCCTCGAAGTACAGCAGACTGTAGCCGTCCCACAGTTTTGCCATGCCCACGGGACACATGGGCGTCTGGTCTGACTGACTGTGTTTCACCAGCAAGTAACCCACGCTGACACTGCGGCCAGGCATACCAGGTAATCCAGGGATACCTGGGTTGCCGTGGTGACCTATTGAGGGATGAGGAGTTCAGAACTGTGTTTTGCAAAATGAGCTAATGATCAATTATATAATAGATCCATGCATACACATACTGTACACACTGATACAAATAGGATGCCTTCATGCATGTGGTCTGATGCTTTCAACCATCTCTGCTAAGATAATTACATAATAATACAAACAGATCTTGAGGAACTCTCTCGTCCCCAGCTCAATGCTAATCATTTTCAGTTCAGTGCTTATTCATTCACTAAACTGACTTTCACAAAAAATAACAATCAAAAACCTCTTTGTAACTGGTTCCCTGCTTAAATCTCCACCTACTTTAAATCCTTTAATCCAGGCTTATTAACCTAACCCTAAAGTGCAGCACACCGTCAGACGCACCTTGCATGCCTTGCAGACCGGGGTGGCCCATTTGTCCAACCTCTCCACGAAATCCAGGCGTTCCTGGTCTACCACCAATCCCAGGCATGCCCTTCTGCCCAAAGGGTCCCATGAAACCTGTACAGTTATAGGATATGTGTATGTTGCTGAGCAGAACATTTCAATTAGGGGTGCTCAACAACAAATGCTTTATGAGAATAACTAACCTGCATCCCCTGGGGGACCGTGTGGCCCTGGTGGCCCTCTGACCCCCTTTGGTCCTTGAATACCCTGTGGTCCTGGAGGGCCTCTCTCTCCTGGAATTCTGATGGGAAGCGCAGGAGGACCCTGGCTGCCTTGGAGCCCACGGACACCTGCAGCAGGGAAGGATCATGTAATAACCAAGACAAAAAACACAAAAGCACATATCTGGTAACTCGTGAGCAGCCTGTATATTTTGTGAAAGTGGAAAAATTTACCTGGGGATCCAGTGTCTCCTTTTGGACCAGATGGCCCTCTTTCTCCCTTTATACCAATCATACCAGGAACTCCCATCACTCCTTGCTCTCCTTTCACTCCTGTAAAAAAAAAAGCATATATATATATTAAGACTGTACAAAGTAGCTGGAGATCATGTTATGAAGCTGTATGGGCCTGCAGACAGGTGCATTAAGAATATTTTACAGGCCGAGACATAATTATTAATTGAATGTCAGCAAAGCGTTTTTTAGTACTTTACAGTGGCAGTAATCAGAAGTGGAAATCAAAATAATTAACTCACAATATCATACAATTACAATATATTTCCTGGCCTTTTAAGAGAGAAACAGCAACATAGTGTACACACACTAGATAGATTTTCTTATTACTTATTATATTATATTATATTATTATTTTCTTCTTAGCTTATGTTTTTTTTGCAATAACTTGTGGTATTTTAGGCATTTTCATATATTTGACTCTTCACTATTTGACTTTTCACTTTATTTTTTAGCTGATCATATTTATGATATTTTCTGTACTTTAATATGTTTTATTATGGTTTTATTGGTATGCTGTGTCCAGTGTTCTGTTAGTCCTGCACTATGAGCTCATCAAGGCAAGATCCTAATAATATTTGTTGTAATAAAGTTATCTCAACCAAATGTTAAATATAACTGACTGACTGACTGAACTGCCAGTACATTTTCAGTGTTAAACTCTCTGCAGTAATGAGTGCTACATTCTTTCCAAAGTATCATAAGAGAATATTGTTGCCGTTGTTCAAATGACCATGTAGTCCTCGTTGACCATGACGTATGACATCCATGACCTGACACAACATTGGAAGTTTAATTCACCTGCTATTGCAAACATTTCACTCGTGGTACAGCAGTTATTTGAACACAAGCTACTGTTAAAGGCTTATATTTGAAAAGATTCAATACTTCATGCATACCTTTCTTCCCAGAAACACCATTTGGCCCCCTGTACCCAAATGGACCTTGATCTCCTTTGAACCCTTTCCTACCAGGGAATCCAGGAAATCCATTTAATCCTGGTACACCCTTTTCTCCAGGGGGAGCGTCCACACCAGGAAATCCTCTGGTTCCAGGGAAACCTGAGAAACAAATCATTTAGGTTTAATAAATATAGTTTGTACACAAGGTGAACAAGAAAAAAAGTGTTGTCCATGGCATGTACACTACTTCCTGCTAACAATCCCACAATGCAATGTGCTGCATATTATAGATACTTACAGTTGTCAACCGACTCAACAGCTGACAGTGATGATGCAAAATGATGATGATAAGTGTCTGTAATCTCAATTATCTGCTCACTATTGTGCGTCCAAGGGAGTGATTTTGGACACAGCCATAGTATAAAAAGTGTACCAATATGAGGAAGGGGAAGAGCGCTTTCTTTGATCAAACTGTATCTTCTCACCTTGGTACCCATTAGGCCCTTTAAAGCCAGGGTCCCCAATGGGTCCTTGTCTTTTTGGGGTCCCATCTGGTCCTGCGGGGCCGTGGAATCCTGTCGGTCCAGGATGACCACGGTCACCTGAACAAGTGAAAGATGGGATTGTTTCAAGTCTTAAGATGGTTAAACCAACATTCATTATGTGTTGCTGTACATAATTTGTTCTTTTATTGAGAGGTCAGCAGGTTTTTCTTTGCCCTATTAATGCAGAAGGGTAATGGCTAACCTTGAGGTCCCTGGAAGCCTTTCAAACCCGCTGTGCCAGGAAGACCTGGTTGGTTGTTGGGGTCACCGCTCTCTCCCTTCTCTCCTTTGGGTCCCGGTTCCCCAGCTGGTCCAGTGATATTCAGACCTGATAAAAGTATGAACAGGAAACACGTGTCTCACTTCTGAGGTCTTTACACAACAGAAACACTGAGACATGGTTTCTACTCTACAAACTCAGAATTCAGAAAGATACCTTGAGTTACAAAACAGTTTACTCACTGCTGTAAAGTCCCTGGAAGCATGGCTTCAAATCTTAAGAAATAATACTTAAATATGTATTTGTTTTACTTTGATTGTTGCTTATTTAGTCATGAATATTTAGTGATAGATAGATAAATACTTAAGAGTTTAACACTGGAAAACTGCTACACCAGGACTGTGTTGGTGTGGTTTGTTCGGATTTTATTGACAATGATAAAACAAAACCACAGACTGTCATCAGGTTCAGATTCAAATGTTGCTAAATCTTGATTGGTGCTCAGAAGTATGTGACATCACCTTTTTCTAACAGAGGCCCGCCCACTTCAAACCAGTGAGAAGAGAAATGGAAAAACATAGAAAAACACAAATACAGAAATCTCTCATAAGCAATAACAAAAACTGTCATGTTGGACCCCACCACTGTTGGCCTTTAAAGTGTAACTAATCTATATGAGTAGTAGTAGTATTTTTTTTTTTAACTAATGTTTAACTTGTAATATTCATGGTATACTCTAATAGTGAAAGGTGCACAGAGAGATTGTGAATTCTTGAAATGTGGTTGAATACCTGGTGTTCCGGGGATACCCTTTTGTCCTTTTAGTCCATTTAATCCATAAAGACCCTTCAGGCCGGGGACACCTGCACACATTTGTAGAGATCAGATGGAGGAATATGATGGACAACAAGTATGTAGTTTAAAGAGAGAGAAAAAGACGGCACTGATCTGATCATGCTACCTCTGTTTCCTGGAAAGCCAGGAAAGCCTGGAAGTCCTTCTTTTCCAGGAATTCCAGGAAAGCCTTTTTGACCTTGATTACCAGGAGTTCCCTTCTGCCCATCTGTGCCTGCAGAAAACAAAAATGTTGTTTACAAGATTGTGTACAAGCTGGAGTCTGAACAGTTGCAATGTAATTCTGCTACAATGTACAGCATAGCATTTAAAAGAACATGATATACTTTAATTGGACAGTATGTAATAAGGAAGTGAATGGGAGTCTCCTACCTGGGTATCCTAATATTCCTTGTTCACCTGACTGTCCCTTTTTCCCTTCGATACCATCAAAACCAGGAGCACCCCTGTCCCCAGTTGATCCAATTAATCCTTTCTGGCCTGTAAAAGGGGTATCAAACATCTCATATCAGCCAAGAATGAGCCTCTAATTGTTCAGTAGTGCTGATCAACACTAGAGGAGAAGTAACAAAAGCTGTATGAGCTACAGTTTGTACCTGGTTCTCCTGGAAAACCAGGCTCTCCTCTCAATCCAGTAGATCCTGGAAGGTCTATACGAGGGCCTGTCTCGCCTGTAATAGTATTCAAAATGTACTATCATCACAATCACTTTATAATTAGCATCTAGATCCCCATCTGTCTGGAGTTTAATGGAGTTGTACCTTTGACTCCCTTCTTTCCTTTGTCTCCTGATGCGCCATAGGCACCAGGACTTCCTTTAATTCCCTAAAAGTAATAAATGAGCAATTAACAAACATATCAAACATGAGCAACAGCACAATAGTAAAATGACACAAACAATGGCATAGTGACTGAGTGAGTGCAATGACTGATAATATTAGACTTAAAGGTGTCCTCCAGAAATTTTGTATTGCACTTTCATCAAGTAGGGGGACACGGAGGAGACAGATTAAAAAAGAATGGTCAAATTGGATCCCACATGTTCCAGATTGCAACTCAATAGCATCTTTTATTAGATCCTCACTGCCTGATAAACACCCACTTCTTTCAAACTGACACCTCTAGTTTGTAATTCAGGCTGTCTTTTAAAGCACACACAACACTGACATGTTAACTTAACATGTCAGTGTTCGCTGCGTGTTTCCACTGTTGTTGTTAAGTTAGTTGACATGGCAAACATGTTAGCAGAAAATGGCCTATTTACACATCCAGCAGATACAGAGCAACATTTGCAACAAACAGTAAAGCTGGGGGACGTAAAACCGAAGCAACAACCCCGTAGAGCTGAGGGAAACTGAAGAGTCGGTGATAATTCTCTGTGGGTAGTCGTGTATCAAAATATTGATTATAGCCGCTTTAAGTCTCAGGGCCAAGCTGAGGCAACCATGATGCCATCATCAGGGTTATTGATTAACTTTGGAAAGCTCCCTCCAGACCTACAGAAGACATTATACAACTGTTTTCACGAGCTCCTAGTACTCCTCTCGACGAGTAAACTGAACGTCATCTGTAAAATTTGTGGAGTGCCTCTTTAAGGCATAAAAATTAGCATGGACTGAGTCACATTCATTTTCCCAGTATGGCTCTGCGCACCTTGTTGCCAGACATTCCCTGAAAACCAGTAATTCCTCGATTTCCAGTTAGGCCCGGCATTCCTTTTATCCCCGGCAGGCCCTGTGCACCTGGATCTCCATGGTGACCTTTCTCATTGCTGGGGTCTCCAGGAAGACCATGAGCTCCTTCGGAGCCTGGCACACCGGGTAAACCCTTAATACCTGTGGAAAAGAGTAGGATGTGAGGAAGTGAATTGTGAGAGGACAGAGGGGGTGAGAAGGAAAGAGTGACGGATGTCAGATTGTAGCTTCACACCTCTCGGCCCGGTGAAACCTTGATTTCCTGGATTCCCATGGTCTCCTTTGGCTCCCTTCATGTCAGAAATCATCTGGGCAGGGATGTGAGGCTTTTCCCCGGGTGGCCCTCTCAAACCACGATCACCTGGCAGACAGTCATGGTTATGAGGGAGATGGTAAGTTAAAGAGTTTATGTGGTAGAACACAATAGTTCAGAACACAGCGGATTTAAAGACCCACTTTATATCAGAACAGCCTCACCTTTCTCTCCACTTTGACCTGTGATTCCTTTTGGGCCAACTTGGCCTAGCTCTCCAGGTTCTCCACTCCGGCCGCTGAAGCCCTTCACCCCTATATCACCCCTGATCCCCTCAAAACCTGACATGCCAGAAGACCCTTTGTTTCCTGAGAAAGAGAGGGACCATCAGAAGTCACAGAAAACTAACTTTTCTGACTAAAACTGCTTGAATCATGGACATATTACATAGATTTTATAGAATTTGATGTTCAATTTTACTCTATGTTCTTTAAGGAGTAGATTATCATAGTAAATTATGAGGAACAAACCCTTTATTCCTGGAAGTCCTGGGCGTCCATCTTCACCAGGCTGTCCTGGGTCACCTGTTGGGCCTTGCTCTCCAACAACACCATCATTACCGTACGGCCCTGGGATGCCTTTTAATCCTATTGGACCTGGAGGGCCCGGGTCTCCTTCAGTTCCCCTCTGTCCAGTGAAACCTGGTGAGCAGGATGACCAGAAGGAACAGGGAGGTCAGATATGAACAAGGAAATTTCTGAGAGAGCATGTCGGTGTGTATGTTTGTCTAACCTGGCTGTCCAGTACCACCACGCGGCCCAGGTGAACCTGCTCTCCCAGGGTCACCAGGGTAGCCATACTTGCCCACTGGCCCAGGCCTCCCTTCCTCCCCCTGCAGGCCTGCTGGGCCACTCTCACCCTTGATGCCGATCATACCAGGCATGCCGGCCATTCCTGGAGGAACAGATGAATAAGAACATTAGTTAATAGCTCTCAAGTCCTTTTTTCTTTCCAATGATCCCACTAACGCTGAAAGTAAGGCAACAAGGCAAAGAAAGACTAAGTGACAGGTAGGTTAAATAAACTGTTGAGTTTGAATATAAGTAAGGTGGAGATATGGCTAACCTGGATAGCCTGGTTCTCCTGGATCACCAGCCTGGCCTTTATTCCCTCGAAGCCCAGGCACCCCTGGGTCACCGGGGCTACCTGGCGCTGCTCCGAAGATCTCTCCGTGAACACCCTTCTCACCTTGTGGCCCGTACCGGCCGGGCACTCCGGGCAAACCAGGGCCTCCTACTGAACCTTTGCTGCCAGGGAACCCCAAGTCTCCACGGGGGCCGGCAAAACCTGTATTGGAGAACCTTAAATGTTAATAAAAGAAAATGATCCAGACTAAAGACAATATTCAAATCAAAGAGTCTATCCATCTGACTATTGCTCAGTAAGTATTTTGTCACTCCTCACCTGGTGGTCCAGGACGGCCACCAGTGCCTTGATCTCCTGTTTCTCCTTTCTCTCCCTTTGCTCCCAGTGGACCCTGTGGTCCTCTTTGGCCTAAAGGACCTGTTGGTTCACAAAACCATAAACAGGGCATCAAAAATGACTCAAAGCAGGCACCCTGCAGGCAACATTCAGCACTAGTGTCTTGTGGTGATACCTGGGAAACCTGGTGATCCACTGGGTCCTGGAGGTCCAGGCAGCCCAGGAGGTCCTGGAATAGCATTGCAAGGACCTGAGAAGAACACAGTCTTTAGGGCAACAGCATGGTTGCATGTAAACGTTTTAACTGTTTATGCGGAAATTACTATTTTGGTGCAAGTGATTTTTGTCTGCTGCCCAGCGTGGAATATCTTTTAGAACATGGCTTTATCATAACATTAGCTGGTATCTCAGTTCACTAAAATTTAAATTGTAAACAATTCAAAAATGCACACAAGTCAAATAATCCAGAGGCAAAGCACAACAGAGTAGTTATAAAGGGAGAAGTAAGGTGAAAACGTTATTATACCAGCTACCTGTTACATCCACCTGTCCTCCATCTCCTGTTGGACTACAGCTGCCTTTCAGTTGCAAATGAGAGAGAATGAAAGAGCATTCGGAACAAGAGTTATTAAAAGCACAAGCATTATCTCAAACAAGCTTAGCTGCCGATGGTTTGAGGGATGCAGCCCCTGCATCAAGGTGACAACAGGAGACGAAGAAAGAAAAGTAAATAAAATGGCAAAATATACTTGTCAAATATACAAGCCATTAATGTTCCTTCCAATTTCAGTGCTTTGCATTAAATTACAAAAGAGAGTATTTGAAGAGAGGCAAGGTCAAATGAAATATGAAGTCAAGTGAAAACAGGTAAAATCACTGTAAAGTAAAATCACAAGAAAGCCTTGAAGGACAAATATGCAACACCATATTGAGATTGAATAAAAGAGGGGAAGGAGACAGTCAGCTGCCTCTCACCTGGGCTGCCAGGTGTTCCTGGAACTCCATTATAGCCTGCGAGGCCGTCGTCACCAGGTAAACCACGTTGACCTTTGAGGCCCCCAAGGACTGCACCTGGTTCTCCCATTAGCCCGGGTGCACCGGGTCGACCAGGCTGACCTGGGAAACCTTTGTCTCCACGTTCTCCCCTCGGACCTTCTCCCTGTCAAGCAGCACAATCATTAGATTGTAGGATACACTTGTCATTTGAGAGGAAACAAACAAATAGAGAGGAGACTATGTCAGTTTAGATTAAACCCTAATGCAGTAGTGGAATGTAACTAAGTATATTTACTTAGTACTTAGTAACTAAGTACTGTACTTAAGTACAAATTCGAGGTACTTGTACTTTTGAGCATTTCCATTTTATGCAGCTGTATACTTCTACTCCACTACACCTCAGAGGCACTACTACACTACACCACTGACCTAATACACATACTAAGTCACTGCAATGAACAAGATATGACGAGTATGTACAATATGAAACTGTAATTATAGAGACTCACTGAAGAACCTCGGCTCCCAGGGAAACCAGGCAAACCATTTTGGCCTGGAGCACCCAGCACTCCTGGCTCACCATCTCGCCCGGGAACCCCAGGGTCTCCAGGATATCCTGTAGCGATCATACACACACACATGCATAGACACACGCATACAATCATGCATCAACATACAACCACACATGTACATACAGTACGCAAACACACAGCAGAGGTCATTGTCTGATTCCTGGCCCATTTGTACCCCTGGTGCTAATCGGAAATGAGATGAAATAACAGGCACCTTTCTGTGTGGCCACACTTGCATCCCCCTTTCGACCTTTTGGGCCCGGCACCCCACTGAGTCCAGGAAATCCCTGTGAGACAACAAAAAAAGTCTGAGGAAACAGAGACGGGCTTAAAATGAACAATGGAAAAGAGTGAATGATGAAAAGATGATATGACTCGATTATTCTTACAGGGAATCCGTCGTCTCCTTGGGGACCTGGGTCTCCTATATCACCCTCCTGACCAAACTCTCCGGCCATCCCACGATCACCACGGTCACCAGCAGGGCCAGGTGGCCCCGGTGGAGAATTTACAATATTGCATTCACATTCCCCGTGATCACCTAAATGTACACACCATTGTTGTCAGCAACATAGTGTGTTATTGAGTGTATTATGAATTTAACTGATTATTTTACTCAGGGCAAATTAAATGGAGGAGTAAGTATTTCAGACACTTTCTATGTTATTAACCAATAATCCATCATGATGTCAACCATCCTCTTTAGCATGAACAGTATACAGCACCTTTCACTCCTTTAAAGCCTGCATTGCCAGGCCTTCCTCTCCCACCGGGAGCCCCCTTGAAGAAGTCCGCCCCTAGAGACATATAGAAATACAGTAAAGGTACAGACATTTAAAACTAATAAATAAGAAAGGAAAGGAAGATAAAGTATTTAAAACCTTAGTGTAAAAGTATTAAAACAAATGCAACCTCACTCACTCACTCACTCACTCACATGTTCCTTTGGGTCCTGGAGGACCCCTGTCCCCTGGGCGCCCACTGATGCCTGGGGGTCCTGCACTGATAGCAGGGCGTCCTGGTTCCCCTTGTTGGCCCTTCTCTCCTGGCTCCCCCTTTATACCAAATGGCCCGAAGAAATCCAACACTGGCAGACGCAAAAGGAAATTAAAAGGAAAATTGTATTTTTGGCATTTAAAACTCTTAACCGCTGACTTTATCAAAGGCTTAACTTATCTTGGAGAACACTGTAGTGATAACTTGAACAATTCATGAGGACTGAGTCTGAGTTTCCTTTGTTCACACCTGCTGAAACAGCTACTGTATATTGTGACCATGGTATAATGTGTCACATGTTAAGTAACCTAAATGTTTTGTAAAAAATGGCAACAAAAATGAAGATGTAGGCAAGGTAGCTGGGACCGGGTTGTGTGACTTTGACTTATAGTAGCATAAATCTATTGTACTAGAATCTTGTTGAAAAAAGTTGAATTCAGGGTGATTCTACATTATAATAACACACACTGCTGTATGTACAGAGTTGTACCAATTGTCACTGGAGCCCAAAGTACCAACTCTGTAGCTGACAGTCATCATCTATGGCGCAACAAAAAAAAACAAACAAACAAAAAAAACCTTTATAAATAAGAAGAATAAGAATTTATAGTCTCTTCTGACTCTGTGTGAACATTATGCTTGAGTTTTTGGTCTTATTCAGAAGTATTCAGATCCTTTACTTAAGTACAAGTATCAATACAACAATATAAAAATACTCCTGTACATACAAATACAAGTCCTGCACTGCACTTAATTAAGTAAAAGTATCATTAGCAAAATGTCCTTAAAGTATCAAAAGTAAAAGTACTTAAAAATGGCCCTTGATTACTTTATTACTCTATTATCGAATCATTTTACCTCTCTGGGCCTCGAACAGTGATTTCAATGAAATCATCTGAGAAGTTTTTGATCTTTGTAAAAGATCAGAAAAGGTTGAAAACCACTAGTTTAATCTTTAACAACGTATTATATTTTATAAGTTCATCAGATGTGTTTTATGTAAAATATTAGTCTGAAAAGTAACTGTCAAATAAATGTAGTGGAGTAAAAAGTACAATATTTCTCTCTGAAACATAGTGGAGCAGAAGTATAAGGTGGCAGAAAATGGAAATACTCAAGTAAAGTACAAGTACCTCAAATTTGTGCTTGAGTACCAAACTTGAGTATTTCATTACTTTCCACCATTGGTGTTGTGTCTTGAGTCTGTCGATTAATCTCTTTGCATTGCTTCAGTTTACAGACCTTGTTGCTGTGTATCAGAGGCGGGGCGTCCTGGGGGTCCGGGGAAGCCTTGGTCTCCAACTGGGCCCCTCTCTCCTTGTGGACCCTGCTCACCAAGAGGACCGGGGGGACCTTATCAAGTCAAAGCATAATTAAAAGAAACAATTATTAGCATCTGAGCAATAAGTTTCTTCAAGCAGTTCCAGACATCTTATGCTCATACATTGCTGACACTTCCTGTAACTGCTATAATCCATCCTTATGTAGCTCTGTAACAGATTATATATGAAGGATTATAAAGAGTTTCTAACTGTTGTTTCCTCATTTGAATATACTGTAATAATAATAGTGATTGTTCAGTTTGTTTAATACTACTAAAACACAAACAAATTAGATTATCTTCTTTTTCTTTTGGAAGGTTTATTCCCCACATTAGTGTTGTTAGTGTTCACTGCCACATTTGTTTTAACACCTATATGACACGGACCCCTTAACGCACCCCCAACCAATCACTTTTCAGTTATTAATTACTGTCGGTTCAATCTATTGCCAAGCTACACTAAATGGTCTGCTTCGTCCTGCCGGATGACAGGAGCTCTATTGTATAAGGTTCACAGAGCGTGTTCTATGGATTTTAATAACCCTCATCAGGTCCATATTCATCTTGTGTATCATGAGCTCTTGACCTTTTGCTCTGACAAGTCCATGTGGCCTGTTAAAGTTAAAAAAATATTAGTGACAAACAACTTAATGTCACTAATTTCCCCACAGAGTTTCACTTCATGGCAGCAACAATTTTAGTTTTTTGTTTCATCTTCTCTTTCTCTTTTCTTTTGGCTGATTGTTTGTCTGTCAGCTTACCTACTGAAGACCAATGCCAAAGGGGTCCTGATGAAATCAGTTCTCCTGGGTCACCTTGGACTCCCTGGACCAAAAAATAACATCAGTCTTTCAGTGTTCAGTGGATGCAGTTTCACTTGCCATTTTAATGCGAGTCTTGGGTACAAAGATCGGATGTGATTGAATGAGATCCCAGACTGGATGTGCACACATGGCTTGAAAATGACTGTGACACATATCCTCTTGTTGTCTTATCATATATTGTTTTCCCTTTCATTTTTGATCTTATTTCCTTCTCTACATCATCTCTTACAGCGCCTTGTGGCTGGATTCACACTCACAAGGTTCAAATAAGATTTTGAAGATCTGAGCAAAATGTTGTTTTTTTGAGGAGTGAAGTAGCATGAAATAGCATGTTAATTATGTCATTTCCCCAGAATTACTGACCATATAAAACTGTCCATTCAGGTTTTGTTCTAGCGTCTGGGCAGACTGTAAACCAGTTTGAAATTGACCAGTAAGCTGTAATTTGACTGTGGGCCTCCACTGTGGCTATTAACTTATTACCAGAGAAGCCACTTTTCTGACATGACACAAAACTTTTGACTTGTGGGTATGAAGAGGAAAAGACTGCAACAAGAATTACATAAACTAACAACGATCCTTCCTTTAACCTTTTAAGAAGCCGTTCAAATCCCCTTATTCCAGACTGTCTGAAGCTATATGATGTTTACACTGAGTGAAATATTCAAACCAAAGACCCAAGACGATTTTTAGGGCTGCATAGCAAATATGCAAATACTCTAGATAGCTTGTTTTTTGCTTGTTACAACACTCACTTGCAGTTAAAGGATACTTACACTGAGTGAAACATTCAAACCCTGCATGCTGAATAAAAATATTCTAAATGTCTTGTGCATTATTTTACATACATTTCATACAAGAATTCAGCCTTGGAAATTTTGCCATCTCCCCTAGATTTTAAAATAATGTTCTGTAGGTTTGAACATGAATAAGAAGAGTAACATGTGCTTGTTATGATGGTCAATTGGCCCACCAGAGTTTAAGAGGACAGGTTCCAATTTTCTAATCCATTTGGGCCGTAAAAATATGTCACACTTAAATTGTATGATACAAATATGGTGAATTCATGGTGTTTTTGTAAGACCTGGTCCATCCCCAGTTACTGATTTTTTCTAACAATGTTTGAATTATACATAAAAGTCTTGCTTAGTGCATCTTACAATGAGTCCTGGTGAGGTATCACACTGATAATCAGTGGTGGAGGAAGTATTCAGATCCTTTACTGAGGTAAAAATATCAATACCGCAAAATAAAAATACTAACACTAAATACTAAATAAGTGTCACATAAGTATTATCAGCAAAATGCACTTAATATATCAAGAGTAAAAGTACTTTTAATTCAGAAAAATGGCCCCTGTGAGTGTCATATATTATATTATTGGATTATTATTACTGATGCATTCATGTGTAAGTAGCATTTTACTGTTGTAGTTGGTCGAAGTGAAGCTAATCTTAACTATTTTATATACTGATGTGTAGTTTAATCAAACACTACATCATCATTTATCAGCTCATTATATGTTTTGTATGAAAAATCTTAATCTGTAAAGTAACTAGTAACAATAGCTATCAAATAAATGCAGTGGAGTAAAAAGTACAATATTTCCTTTTGAATTTTAGTGGAGTAGACATGACGTGAAATGAAAAGTACTTCAAATTTACAGTAAAAGTACAGTACTTAAGTAAATGTACTCAGTTACATTTCACTACTGCTGTTAATTGTGTATTACTGATAACCAACCTGTGAATCTGAGTGCACATATTTTTGTCAGTCAGTTAGATAAGAGTTTACATGCATAATCAGTGATCGGGTATCACAATCAAGTACAAGTTCACCTTAGGACCATCTCTGCCTTTTGGTCCTTGTTCACCGAGATCCCCCTGAAAGAGAGTCGTCATCATTAAGTTATGAAATTACATTTAATCTGATAATACAATACGACATCCCTCATCTTTCGCACAAACATACCCTTGGTCCAGGACTCCCATCCGCTCCAGGTGAACCCTAGAACAGCATCCAAAACAGCACATCATATGAACTGAACACATGGACATACAGGACAGTTTCTGGCTGAAATGTGCAGAAATGTGCCCGTGCTCACCCGCAGTCCAGGGAATCCCATTACACCAGTTTCTCCTTTGTTGTCAGCCTGAAATAAACCGAACAAATGAAGAGATGAGCAGAGGAAATGACATGCTGAGGTGTAAATGTTATCCTGCGTCTATGTACGTATACGTGTGTGGAAATGTGTATGATTGTTCGTGAGTGATCAAGTACCCAATCTCCTACTTCTCCTTTCAGACCTTTCTCTCCAGGATGTCCCTAAAATAACGAAAGAGAAGGATATTATTGGTACTTGGGTCTGTAACACTCCTATTAATTTTTTTCATATTTAGAGACCATCTTTGAATGTCATCACAGCAGGTTAATGAATAAAGATAAACATGTTTTTCTGATGTACAGACCGAGGGCCCATAGGGAGGCTGACTGTGCGGATGAGTAGAGTTTCCTTCCGGCCCTGGAGGTCCGATTTCCCCCTTTGGTGAAAATAAGAAGTGCAAAAATCAGCCAGCTCAGAGAGAAATAAAAGTACCAATACCACAGTTTCAAAATAGTTTTAAAAAACAGTTTTACAAAACTTAACCAATACAAAGCACAGAAGTATTCACTGCAAAATATACTTAATGTATGAAAGAAAAAGTAGTTGTTATGCAGAGAAATTGCCACTGTGACTGACATATTACATGACATTACTAGATTGTTAATGCTGATGCTGGTATGTGTAAGCAGCACTGAACTGCTGTAGCTGGTCGAGGTGGAGCTAGTTTTAATTATTTAATTTACAGTTAGGTAGCTTAATCTACTGGTTCCCAATCTAGGGATTGGCCCCTCCAAAGGGTCACAAGATAAATCTGAGAGGTCATGAGATGATTAATGGGGCAGAAAAAGAAGAAAAAACAAAGTTTTGCTACATAAATATTTTTTCATTTTTTGGACTTTTCTCTAATCTTTTGGTGAAATATTAGAACATTTAATCTGTTTAAACAGTTATTTAAATGAAACCATCTGAGAAGTTTGGAGGGAAAATGTGGAACTTCTGTGACAAGGGGCCCCAACTAGACAAATGGCTGGAAATAGTGATTTGATCTTTAAGAATGTATTGTATTTTATGAGTTTATCATATGTTTTTTTAATGACAAATCTTATTCTTAAAATCTTCATTCTTTAAAGTAAGTACAGCTGTCAGAGTGGAGTAAAAAGTACACTATTTTCTTCTGAAATGTAGTGGAGTAGAAGTAGGATTAAATGGAAATACTCAGCAAGTACAAAACTGTACTTAAATACAATACTTAGTATTCTTACTTACTACTCCTCAGTACTATAACTATAGTTATATTCCACCACAGCAAATCATTGCATGGGAAAGTACAGATGTAGACCTCAAACTGAACAAACATGGTCACTCACTTGGTCTCCTTTGACTCCCTTAAGGTCTTTGGTCATAGTGCCCTGGCCAGAAAAAAAAACTTAAGAAAAAAATTCTAGTTCCAAATTGATAACATTTCATGCAGTATTTACATTATGTATATTATATTACATTAAATACATATTATTGTTGCTTTACCTTTGGTCCACGGGGACCTGGAGGCCCTGGAGGCCCTGAGGGACCCTAGAAGAAGACACAGGATCTTAATAAGCACTTTGCGTCATAATAAATTGAGCTTCACAAACTAAAATTAAAATTAAAACACGCATATACACACTTACCTTTGGTCCTTGGATGCCTCTGTTACCCGGCCATCCTGGGTTTCCTGGAGGCCCCTGACAAAAATCAAACGACAGACAGTAGATGAAAAAAATTGCAACAACATGAAACAAGAACAAACAAGAAAATTGAGTAAAAGTAAGTACGTTTCCGATAAGTTGTTGGGAACGAGGAAATGCATTAGTTAGTTCAAATTTGATATGACAATGTTATATGTAACAACCATTATCTGATCATGTCTCTATGATCAGCATACAGTTACAAATCTTTTCAATATTGTGTCTTACAAATATTCCATTGAACCCTGGTGTGCCTGGATCTCCCTGTGGAGACATGGTCAAAGATTCATGAAGTTAATGAGATCTATGTGACTTTGTTACAGCAATATCAAGTCATAAATGCAATTTTATGAAGCCAGGAGTTGTTCAGAGCAAAAGTCTTCCTCACCCTGAAACGCTCCATGTACACACTCAGCTCCAGAGAGTCTCCCTTCTCTCCCTTCCTGCCTGGTTGTCCCTGAGAGATGAAAACAAAAAGACAGAGTAATGGTCACTTACAGGAAATCAAACTATCACCATCCATACAGGTTTGCAGTTGCACTTACAGAAAAACCAGGTGCGCCGTTATGACCGGGTAGCCCCGGTAACCCTGAATCTCCATGTGTCCCGTTACAGCCGTCTGCACCTGGCTTCCCCCTGGGCCCAGCTTGTCCTGGGTGGCCCTGCAGAGTGAACACCAAATCAGTCAGAACACATCACAAGCAGAATCAATACTATGTTGACATAGAGCGAGGTTCATCTGCTTTCACCCAGACTGATGGATGGACTTACAGGAATGCCATTGTTTCCAGAAAACCCAGGAATGCCGGTCATCCCCTGTGGAGCGACAAGAGTCACACATTAAACAAGAGGACAAACAAGTCTGTTGTGACTTTTAACAATTAGACGAAAAGATAGAAGAATAGTTTACCATATTTCCTTTAAGGCCTATGGTGCCACCACGGCCATGGTCCCCTTTCTCACCCTTTGGTCCTTGGATGCCTGGATCACCTGGTCTCCCTGGAGGCCCCTGGTGGCCCTGAGGACCGAGGGGCCCATGGTGACCCTGAGATTGAAGCATAAAAAAATTAATTCAAAGTCAAGGGTGCAATTCAACAAATAAACTACCAGCTGCTGCACATTGGCTTACAGTTTGGAGCATAGTTTAACAGAATCAATTATTGTTTGATTTATTTTTAGCAATAATATCTGGTTACACTGGTGATATCTGGGGTAACAAAAAATGTAAACTTACCTGTTGAAAATAGAGGACTTTGAAGAGAAGAGAATATTTTAAAATAGGATAAAGTGTTATCAACAGTTAAGAACCAAAGTGTCACAACAATGCAGCAAGAAGTATGACAAACCAATCTATCAATAAAAATATTTCCATTTTTTACTTGGAAATGTCAGCTTGTATTTTTTGATTACAACACAAGAGGGAGACAAACACCTTTTTCCTTTTCTAGGGAAATCCTCTCCTTCAGCACTCCATGCTCTCTACACCCATCCAGTGGTCAAACAGTGTACTTACAAATGTCCTCTGTCAGAGAACAACTGATAAAACTGACTGCCAGACAAGCAATACAACCACACAAATGCATGTGAACATACATCGCAAGAATACATGACATTCCCTTTAGTTCTTTTCAACTTTTTAGGGACAGAATAAGCAGACACAACGAGAGATTCTTACACACAATATATTCTTGTTTTAGAATCTGCCTGGAGAGAGTTTAAAACCTGAATGCTGAAATATCTTTTCGCTCATTCACCCCCCCCCCCCACACACACGTTATTCCAACACATGCCAGACAGAGCAATGAGGTGATTAAGTTAAGGTAGATAAAGCCAGACTGTGCTATTAAATGTCTCCTTAATGAAAAAAAAGCGACTCAGAGCAGCCAAACAAACTATGAAAGCAAAGTTAAGGGCTATTTAAAGAGGATTTTGATTGGTGACAGTTTGAAACTGCAGACATCCCCCTAATCTGCAAGCTAAATATAACAATTTGATTAACAGAGTGATGAAAGAAAGAAGGCAGGCAGGCAGATAGGAAGGGAGGAAGGAAAATGTGAGTCTGACAGAAGTATGTTGCTGTTCTCCTAACCATACCTCTGATACACTTTAATCATCTAATTTGTATCTCCTAAAGATAGATTGATTTGCCATGTGTCACCTTGACAGTAAAGTATGCGTCCTCTTTTCACCTACCTACCTAAACTCAGATGCGCGTCGAAAAGGAGAACAGCAGGATAGAAACAAACACACCCCAGCAATGTTGGGTCAGTACAGGTGGGGTGTGTGAGGGCGAGGAACTTCAACTGAAGGATCAGGTCGAACAGGTGCCTCAAACACAGACACACACATACATCTCAGTGTTTGTCAGAAACAGGATGTTGTGTTGTGTCATTTACATCTCTGAGAGGGACTGGACACAGCCAGGGGAGACGCTCGAGGGGGGGCAGAGAGTCGACGAGGGTTTGTGGGATGGAAACACAATAATACAATACTTTTAAAATGGTCAAAAAACACGTAAGGGGGCGAAGACACCATGGGAATTGGGCATGTTTGTATGGTCTGGGAGTTCAGGGGGTCAGTAAGTGATGACCTCTGGGGTTTGGGGGCCTGACAGTGTTCCTGTGAGAACCAACAAACACAGTGATGTTGTTTGTCCCCAAACAGAAATGCTCTGGGCCTTGTTATATGAAGCTAGAGCCAAGGGTCTCAAAGGAATTAATAAAACTGCAGGGGGCCTAAACAATGTCATGCAACAATTCAAACAAACTCAGAGCAGATGCAGATAGTGTGAAATAAAGTGTCATGTGAACTCATATATGGCTGTGTGTGTGTGTGTGTGGTAGTGAAAGCTTTGTCTATGGGTGGCTTTTTGGAACAGGAGGTGTGTGTTTTCTCTCTGCATCAATCTCGACAATGCAGCTGTTGCCTATAGAGCAGACAATGGACAGTCCTGTTAAAACAACTCAAACTCCACATGAAGAAAGGACGATGTGTCATACAGTGTGTGCTGCGAATTTAACAGCAAGAGGACTTGGTATTCAGAGGCTCAGTCACAATTTGATAACATCAATATATCTTGCCCACTATGGCAAGATAGTCATTTATGATAAATCATGGTGTCTAACTTCTAATTTTGGTACATGACTGGAGGAAAAAACACAACCTAAAATGGAAAAAAAGCAGGAGTCACAGCATATACTGTACTGATTCACTGATTTGTAAAGAAGTTTCAGCACCACAGAGTTTTAAAGACAACTGAGATGAAACAGTGCGTGTCAGACTGCATGGGGTCTTTTTAAAACACAGACAGAAACAAGACTAAGAGTCTACAGCCCCTCTAGCAGCTCAGTCAGGCTGCACTTAGACACAGCGGTGTTTTAAGCTAAATGCTAACGTCAGCCTTGTAACATGCTCACAATGACATGGTATAACGTTTTCCATGCTCAACATCTTAGTTTAGCAAGCCAACATCTGCTAATTAGCACTAAACAAAAAGTACAACTGAGGCTGATAGGGACGTGATGAGTGCTGCAGGTATTTGGTAGCATGGTAGCGCTAGAGGAGAAGTCAGAGTCATCATTGGGACCATGAATGTTAAAATTTCATGGCAATCCATCTAGTAGTTCAGTCTGGACCAAAGTGGTGGACCTACCGACCAACTGAACGTCGCTGAGTGTGGCTAAACAGCCAGAAAACAGCGTTCAAATGTCTGCAAGAAAACAGCATGTAAACATCTCTGACTCTGGTGAGAAGAACATGAGAAGAACATGTCACAATAATAATGCCAATGTAGCCCGACAATATGTCACATTATTACTGTAATTATTTGACAATCCTCTTTATCATTCAATGTGGAGTCTGTGTTTTAAAAAAAAACAAAAAACAAAAAAGCAACATAGAATAAATAATATTCACCTTCTTGTCAAGATTATAGGTGTAATTTCAAGTTTAGATCCAGAAGGAAACTGCCACTTGTTTCCTTTGCTATGAAACCTCCTGTTCTCTATGGTTATGGTGGAAAAAAAGCCCCTCTGGCATATGAAGTAAGGTGAACTCCACCAATACACACTTACAGGTGTAAATCATCATCCTCATAAAAAGGAAATTAATCAAGCTGACTAATTTTCTGAAGACAAATGGTTCTGTCAAAGCAATAATTTTGCTATAATTCACATAGAGGGAGAAGTAAAATATACAGCAGAATGGGGTGTTGTAATTCAAAAGTGGCATGTTTCTGAAATAAACTGTGTGTGTGTGGGTGGGTATGTATGTGTGTATAAGCATGTCGGTGCAAAAGAGATCCTTGTCTAGAGCACTTGCATGGCTGCACTGGTCTGTATCTTTCTACATGGCTTCAACAGAGGGCTGATAAATACCTCTCTGCCTCCTTTCATAGCTGATAACGGGGGAGATGCACGTGTGTGTGTGTGTGAACTTGTAGCACCAACAACTACAAATGCTGAACGCTCAAAAATAAAAAGGTACAGCAGGAAAACAGTTTTGTCCTGAAAATGGCATTTTTCACAGATATACCATCACAGGCACATAATGGGTCCCAGGTGCGTAACTTTGGCTCCCACATTAAGGTACAAAATACTAGTAGTTGCTTATAGGTTTAGGTAGACAATTGTACCTATTTGGCCCAAATGCACAGTTACTTAATTTAGTTATAATAACGGGGCATGTTTGTAAATAGGGTAAAACATTAGAAAACACCTCTCAGTATAATGCAGTCCAATTAAAGTCCACAGAAAACTACAACCTCACTAATGAACATGATGTTAAATTAGTACCTCTCTGACAGTGTAAATCAAAACTGAACATTATTATCTTTGTAAAGGTAGAATTTATGGGTGAGCTGGATTGAATTAGAGTTTACAGGTGTACCTAATATAGTGGCCAAATAGTGTAAAAGTAAAACACCAATGTTTTGGGCTTGTACTTCTGTAGGTAGAAATGGTGGGGAAATGGACCTGCAAGAAACGGTACCTTACTGTAATTGTCCGAGGTAACAAGTGTGTCAGTATGCTTCAAAGGAAATGCTTTTCGTATCATCAAACACTATCTGAAATCCGCCCCCACCTATCCAATGTCATTGGGGTGGTTGCATCTGTCAAATTTAGTACCTTTTTCGACATTCAAGCCCACTTCATGCAGCGATTTGCCAGGTTTGCGGAGGTGAGAAAATATGCAGGGTTTTAACTTCTGTCTCAAGCTCTTTTTCATTCTTCACATGACGTCTTCTGTCACTTTTCATCTGTACAAACGAGTGCAACTCCATGAATGACTTATGGTCTTAAAGTGTGTGCTCCTATCCGCATTTGTATGATTGATTGTGTCCAGACTACAAAGACATGTTAAACACGCAGAGTTCTTGGAGACTGATTAGGTATGTGGTCGGACAACATATTGTAAGAATGAGTTAGTTTTAAGCATACTGAACTCTTGAGAATGTCTAAATCAAACCAACCACATCTGTTCCATACATCATACTGTAGCCTCTTGTTTCATTAGCATTTCACTTAGCATCTTCTTCTGAGTTAAATCTCTCTCCAGTCCTCCCCACTCTTTAATTACCAGTCCTCCACAGCTTCACTTCCTTCACATACCTCTATACTCCCCATTCTTATCTGCTCACACTACTTCCACCCAGCATTTCCTCCCCTCTTCTCCAAAACTCTCAAGTTTTCTCACATCCCTTTGCATCTCCTTCTCACCCTCCTTTTTCTGCCTGTATCACAAAAATCACAAGAGATGACAAAAAAGTGATGGGGGGAATGCATGAGGCCCTGAAATAATCATTTAGCCACAAAATCTAAAGAAAAAATAAATAAGTTTGAGTTGTGATAAGTGGATGGACATAGAGCAGAAACCATGACTGAACAGGAAAGTAGAAATACAGTCTGAGAGATAAGAAATAGAAAGGATTCTTTTACAGCGTAGTATAATACAATTCTGAACCTAAACAGAGATCCTGAAATCTAGATCAGACGATGTCGAGGGCTCTTCAAACAGACATGTCTTTGATCCACTAAAAGACACAGAACACACATACATGAGGTCTGAGTTCCTGTCTGTCTTTGAAGGCTGGTCATGACTTTACCAGATTATGAAGCTCAGGAGACGTGTGCTGCCCTCTGGCTTTTTCCTGTAACTGTGGCTGTCTGTACTCCTTTATTTTTTTTCCTGTCACAGATGGCTCACGTCATACCTTCAGTCTCTTGTCTCGTGAGCTTCATAATGGGATACGACGAGCCATCAATCAGCAGTCGAATCTACTGAAGTCACAGGGGGGAAGAGAAGGAAATGAGGCAGGCAGAGGGTAGATCACAGCTGACCAATAATCTCCAGGAGTTTCAAGGACGTATTGTAGATAGTCATGTCAATTTTATTTACTGTATACAGCCCCAAAAATGCTAATTTGTCTCAGAGGGCTTTACAGTTTGCACATCATCCTCTGTCCTTCAGCCTTCAATTTGGATAAAGAAAAACTCAACAATTGTGAGGATTTGTTGCTTTTCTTTGTCTTATGTCATAGTTAGTTGGTCATTTTACAGATTTGGGGTGTTGGTTGGACAAAACAAGCTATTTGAAGACCTCAGCTTGGGCTTTAGTAAAGTGTAACGCCCATTTTTCACTATAATTCATTCTTAAAAGAAAATAATTGCCAGATTAATTGATAATAAAAGCAGTAGTTAGCTGAAGACCTAATATTAAGTGTAGCAAGTAAAAGAGTTTCAGACAATTACAGAAACTGAGTTTAATTTTTTACTTTAACCTTTCAGATTTCATATTAAACTGTAACATGCCTTTCTCTCTGTTACCTGTGAGGAATACTATGTGGCATGTCATATGCGATTCAGGACTGTGGTGCAATTGTGATGTCAAGATGGACTGTGGTTTTCCTCAGTCAACAGTGCGGGAAAAAAACAAAACACCCTTGCTGCATGTTATTTATACCCAAATTAGCCCAAATCCTTTATCTACATAGCCTGCTAGACTGATTGCTGTAAATATTATCAGTATTATCATTGCTGAATCAATAACATAACATCACTGTGGCAACAGAAGAAATATGGAATCACGCCTGTGTGTAAACAGACCGTGTTTTACTGCACCACACACACACACACACACACACACACGCACACACAGCACAAGACCCGCATAGCAAGATTCTTGTTGTGTGTGTGTGTGTGTGTGTGTGTGTGTGTGAGTTATCTGGGTGCTATTAGTCAAACATACTCCAGACACCAGTCACTGGAACATTTTAGAAGTTTCACACTGATGACAGAGAGTGAGCTTTTCAAAAAAACATCGTACTGCAATTTGAATGGCATTTCATGGTTAATATGATAGTAGTCACTTCCCTTTATAAAATACATTTAAGGTCTTAGCCCCAGAAAAACACAGTCAGATAAATAGGAGAGACCAAAAGACAAACAGGTGAACAAGAGGTGTGTGTCAGGAGGAAATAAAAATAAACTGAAATAACAAGATTAAACCACACAGAGGATATAAAAGTCAAAATAAATGGCAATAAAACAAAAAGTGACTGAATATATACAAGAAATTCCGATTGTTAAGAAACAGACTCAGGGAAAGATTGTAAAAGAGCAATAAAACACCAGCCCTTCCCACACTGCTCTGCCAACTGGTGTCTGCTTTTTATCCGATCACCTCTCACCTCATTTGAGGGGCATGAGCTACCACATACACAAACACACACATAAACACGCACACACGCGCACACACACACACACACACACACACACACCCTGGCTAAGGTGTGGGATGAAGGGATGCTGATAGTAAAGTATTGAGTTTATATATATATGTAAAAACTGTCAATACTTGTCAAGTCTTTCTTAGCTATTGCTGTCTACCTAAGCAATGTCTTTTCCAAGGATTAACCCCTTCTTTCATATATCATGTACATCATTGACAACGAGATGTCCCAGCTCCATCTTTTGCAGCTGTAGGAATGTGTGAGGAGGATTTTGGACAGTCTCCTCCATTTAAACCTGACATGTGAGAGTCCAGATGAGGAGAGAGCTGGTGCCCAAATGGATAGCAAACATCTAAAGAATGCATTGAACGTTGTGGTGCTGCCGAGGAGAGGAAGGTGACATTTTTTTTAACTAACTAATCCAGAGATCCAGAGATGGAGGTGTGAGGCAGCTATTTGTGGTAAAGTTCCTGTCTCTCAGTCTCTTTCAATGACACAGAAGATTAAAGGGACAGTTCATCCAAATTACACATCCAAAACACATTTTGTCATGTACTATGACCTCTATCATGTCAAGCCCTGAGGAATTTTCTCTTTTTTGTGCAAGTTAGTGGTGGTCACAGCATTGAAAGGTTACATTTAAAAATGTAAACAGCTACGTCTCTCTAGAAACAATGTCCCTGTTACACACAACAAACATGCTCCCAGTTAGTCTTCACAGTTTTCATTGGGACTATTTCTTCAGCAGCAGAGAGAAGTTCCAATAAAGATCTGTGGATTAAAAAATCTAATAAAAATATGAAATCTAAATAGAAATGAAACAAAAGGTACCTGCATGGATAGATAGCACCACCAAGTAAGTAAGAAATTCTGTTTTTTCTTTTGTAATTCGGGTGAACTCACCCTTTAAAGATTAACTGAACACAGGTAGTTTAACATCTCACCTTGTTGCAGTGATGTGTAAGTGTACTACAGGGTGTGTCAGTACACCATGACATCACGACAGGTACTGTACTGTATTATGTGACTTTTTAAATGTTCATCAGTTATGTAGAATATATTTAGCTTGTTTTGTGATTTCCCCTCTGCCCCAAACCAGTGTTTTCCATAACAAACGCCTATGTCTGGAAGTGTGTGCGATTATTTACTTTTCAAAGTACACTTGGACTTCACAGCATTGTTTCTGTAAACCTAAGCAAGTGCCTTCATGACATCTGAACCACATCAAGAAATCTCTGAGAAAATCCCTCCTCTTTACACTGTATAAAATGCACTAACCATAATCTCTCTCTGTCCTCTCCCTGTGTGTACGTGGGTGTGTTTGCATTTCTCATTCCTAAATCACAAATCTATTAAAAGTTCCCCGTATGACACCATAAATTTCATCTGGACCCAGACTGTCCCCTGGGGTGGACAGTTTGGGAACGACCCGCTAAGAACAGGATGGGAACACACAGTCCAGTGCACAAACCTCTGACCTAAGAGAAGAATAAAATAAATCAATAAACAACTGGCCGGAAACTTCCTCTGTTATTCCATCTGTCTGTCTCGAAAAACTAGGACATGGAAAGCATGCACATATTAACTATTTTACAAAACCACATATGACACACATGAAACATACTTCCATGCCTCTTTTTCATGGATATTCAACTCTACATTTACTCTGCTGCAAACAATGCTAATACCTAAATTCTCAGATGGCTTGCCCTCTTTGTGGTTGTATATACTGTATCTCCTCAGAAATAACACTGGAATCTAAACAGAAAGGGTTGTGGTGAGGGAAGACTGATGCCATGCAGTGTGAACGTTATCGTCTGATGTCATCAATGTGGGACAGGCCACTGACAGCCCCATGCATCCACAGAAACATCTACAGACCAGAGTGGGTGCACTTACATTCACACAACACTCACTCATGTAAACTCCTCCTGGTGAATCATGGTGAGTGTGTCTGTGCCTGCTGAGGATTTACAGTATGTGATGTTGACGAAGGTGGATAAATTAAGGTTGAGGTATGCTTGAAACAAACTAGTTTGTACAAAGCGTCATCCGAACACGTCGGAAGGCAAAAGTGTTTATAGCTGTTCCGAATAAACACACCCGAAGGCGGTGGGAAAAGTCTGCTGCCATAGAGACTGACAAGACGTGACATTTGAACAAATGGGGATGACTCTGCACACTTCTGGACTTTTCACTTTACAGTTTTCGCACTCATTTGTACCAAAAAAAAAAAAGAAAAGAAATTGAGAAGAACACCTGAACATCTGGCACAATCATTGCTTGAGGATAGTTACAAAATTTGTCGGACATAGCTTCTCCAATTCCAACGTCAGAAAGTGTGGAAGAGAGGTGGTTTCATACACCCAACAAGCATAATGACGTCTTTATTAACTGTTCAGCAGTTCTGAATTCATCTGCTTCCTGCATACTATGCAGGAAATAAGATAAAGAATTAATCAAGGGAACGAGGGAAGAATGAAGGGAAGGAATGAAGGAAGTAAAGTTGAAAAGAACAAATGAAGGAAGGAAAGGTGGTGTGAAAAAGGAGGTAGAGGGGCAGAATGATTTAAGACAGGAAGAAAGTAATAAAAGTAAAAAGAAGGAATGGATGAACGTAAGGAAAGAAAGATGTATCAAGGAAGAAGAGAGGAGAGGAAGAAAGGAAGGAAAGTAAAAAAGAAGGAAATGAAGGAAACAAGGAAGGAAGAAAAGAGGCCAAGAAGGCGAATTACTGCACGTAAACACTAAATGTCTGCCCTTTCTCTCTGATTCCCACAATCGCGCTCAGACACTTTGGTGGATTTGGTCCCACTGCTCAACAACCCAACTCACATGTTTTTCTTGGATACATTTTTCTTGGACTCATTTCCTGAAGATCCGCATCCCTTCTACATGATGCCCAGGGGTAAAACAGGGCTCAGCTCCACCGAACGGGTGAGGGGAATTAGGGGTTAGGGGAGAGGCTTGAGGGGCTCCACTTGGAGGACGAAGAGAGTCCTCAACTGGATGCCCAGAGGAGGACTCAATAAATAAACCTCTGTAGATGATGTTTAGATATCTATTAGAGTGTGTTTAGATCTCCTGGCTGAAGTCAGGGAGGTCAGCTTTCCGAATCCTATTTTGAAAATCCTTGATGACCGTGGTGGATCAGAGCGGATATAAAATGATACCCTGAGAGTTACAGAAAAAGCAACAAAGCCATGTAGGCTACAGGTGGAACAGCGACATATAAAAAACGGTATCTAATGAAGAATTACCCGTGAGACAGTTAACATACTTTGTTGCCATGGAGACAAAACTCCAGCCAGATCAGTGAAAACATCACTGCACACCACTGGTGGAACAACAAGTTCCTCTGACTCATCCGCTTAAAATGTCTCATGTGCAAAGAGATGAAGTAGAGGGATAAAAACAGATGACATTCAGACAAACATCAGTAATTTCTTGTCACTTGCTTTGTTTCTCATGGCGGTCTGCTGCTCTTTGTTTAGCCATTTGGCACAGAGTTGTTTGGCTGCTTTGAAACCAGTTTATATTAGAATTAATGTGTTTAGACTAGATGCTAATTTCTGCATGCACATGTGTCATTTTCACCGAGCACGTGCACACGGATGTGCCAGAGATCTGACAGCATCCAGACCAGAGAGACAGGGCTGCTAATGACCAGTGGTGGACCAGACTGAAGTGTGTATGTGTGTGTGTGTGAGAGAGAGAGAGTCTGCATGTGTTTTGAGGGTGCGTGTTGAAGATCAAGACTCGAGGGGGGTATCCCAGGCTGAGAACAGAACAGCTTGGACCTCCAGCTATCCCAGGGGTCTCTGGGGCCCGACACCTGTGCTATTGCCTCACGTTAGAGGAATGAGATGTCTCAAGTTTGTGGTCCAAGCACATGTGTGTCTTAACAGGACACAGCTGCAGCCTGTGTGTATGTGTGTGTGTATGTGAGAAAGAGCAAGAAATGGTGCACAGTCTCAAATGAGGTGTTGCCCTCACCTCAGAGACCAAGCACCTGTGTGCCTGTATTGTGGGTCTGCATGTGTCTGAGTGAATGTCTGCGTGTAATGAAGTCCATCAAGGGTGTGTTTCCTCTATAATCCCACTGTTATTTATCACTGTGATTATAATACCATAACAGCTACAATACAGTGGATCGCCCAGGGCGCAGTGACCTTCTGTTTATAAAAGTCCACCAAGAAAAACTCAATTTCCTCAACAAAGCTGTTCTCTGACGTTGTACATCGCACCCAAGGGCACAAAGGTATGTATATTGAGTTATACAGTATATGGAGTATAACACTTTGAGAGGCCACAGGAGCTATGATGAAGTGTGAGAAAGTTGTTTTAAATATATATAAGTATATATTTTTTCATTGAGATTTTTTATTTTGACCCAAACTAAGTTTAACTGATAAAAAACATTTACAGTAAAAACAACATGATCACTAGTATGATTATAAATAATAATGATAGCTTTAGTGTTAAAATGATTTGTCGATCGAGTCTATGGGCAGAAAATAAAATTGCCAAATTTGATTAATAATTGATTAATCATATACTATTTATCAAGCACAAATGCCACACATACGCTGGCTCTAGCCTCTCAAATGTGAGGTTTCACTGCCTTTCTCTAATTCATATTCATACAGGCTATTTGATGGTGTTACCTTGGGCTCTGACAAATTGTAATGGGTATTTTTCCACTATTTTCTGTCAATTTACAGACTAAACGATCAGTTGATCAATTGAAACAAGACTTAAGGCCATTACACACTGGAGGTGTTTTTTCTCATGTGATTAATTCGCACGTCAATATATTTTCAAACTGTTGTTTTTTTCACGAGTACTTTCACACAGAATGCGAATATTACGCGTCAAAAAAGCGGTGTAATTTTTTTTACGAAACAAGGTCGAATTTTTGGAGCTTTCGCACGGCGAATAAAGGCATCAACCAAGCGCGTTATGCGGAACAGACGTCACATCACAACTCCGGAACTGTTGATTGTTTGTTTTTCTCATCAGCCCGTATTATATGACAAAGGACACAAAAATGATAAAGACAATGAACTCAAGGACAACATGTGGAGTAGCACTGCTGGATGCAGGATAGTGAGTAGATTATGTAGTTTACTTTTGGATGTAGTAAATATTCGCAGCTGAGGATTTTGAATTTTTGTGTTGTTTATTCGTTACGTCCCCGCTGTGTAAAGACCGTTAGACTAAGGCTATTTTCAGGCTCTGTAAGGCTGCACTTAGACACAGCGGTGCTTTGTGCTAAATGATAACACCAGCACGCTAACATGCTCACAATGGCAATGTTAACATGCTAATGTTTAGCAGGTAATGTTAACCATGTTCACGTTTAGCATTTTAGCATGTTAACGTTTGCTAATTAGTCCTAAACACAAAGTACAGCTGAGACTGATGAGAATGCCATTAGATTTTTAGGTATTTTGTCAGAAACAAAAGTAAAGACAAAGTATTGGACAAATTTAAATTTTGACCTGATGATGGTGCTAAATAAAATGTTAAGGTATCACCAAGGTAATTACAATTCATTCTGAGTAGGACATGACAACCTCATGGTAGAGGTAGAAGTCACTAGATTACCAAAGTCACTAGGATTCATCATCTGGGAATCATGAATATATGTACCAAATGTCATGGCAATCCATTAAATAGTATATTATGTATGTATGTATATATATTTCAGTCTGGACCAAAGTGGTGGACCGGCTGACCAACATTGTCATCCCAGACAGCTAGCATGGCTGAAAATTATCAACAGGCAATTAGTCAACAATGTTTGTCAGTAATATTTGTTAGTTGCACGCATAAATAGCTTAATGTATATAGCACCTTTCAGAACATCATTACAAAGCGATTTACAAATGGATGAAAAATACAACAACCCACAGCAATGGGAAAAACCAAGAATGGAAAATGAGATTTATAGTTGAATACCCAGCTGTGATCTTGGCCCCGGCTGACATGGACTGCAGCCAGTCACATTAGTGTCAGGGATACCCATGTAATCCTCAAGGTCTCTTTCTGCACCCATCTGCATGCAGCTGGCCCAGGCCAGAGTCCAATTTTGCCAGCCTGGAAAAGTTTTTCTATTTCCCACATGGGGATGCAACACCCACTGCCATTCCAGCTGCAGTGCACATTCCTAGATAGTTTGCAAGGGAGCAAATCATGGCAAAGGTCCATGCATGTATGTGATTTACTGACTGAATTTATGGCTTCTCAGGTGACTATTTTGGGTATATATGTAAATTACATCAAGTTGATATTCCTGATTTCAGTAAGCTGTAGAAGGCAGTGTTTAACCTTGACCTTGTGCCATGGGAAAAAAAAAACAACTTTAGTCACATATCCTACAACATTTCCAAAATTACTAAATTACAGTCATTACCATGTGAGCCCCAATCCCTGTTCCTGAGAAAAAGGTCTGCACTAAAAACATGTCTTTCTCAGAAAAGTGGACTTAGACTTAGAGGAAATCTAATTGTTTCCTCTGCAGCCGGCCCCTGATGTACGTTTCACAACAAGGCCTGATGGGGAACATATGGCGTTGCTGTGGTGACCCACAACTCTGGTCACATTTTTCCTACAGCCTTGAGGACCCCCTTTGTTGACCATAACGTTTCCTGACTGCTGTCTGAAAATCAAATGCATAGGTCCCAGAGGATGTACAGCATTAACACCTTATTCAACCTACTTTCCTATTGTGAGAATACAGAGTGGACAGGTTTGATTGATGTGGAATACATGGTGTGTGTCTGTATGTGTTTTTCAATGAGACGGACATTGAGATGAATTGAACTGGCAACAGAATGTATCCACAGGAGAATAATGAGGAAACAGCTCCATAAATGGGGTGGGGGGGACATAAAAGCAGTTTATTGCCATATTTCTCAGTCAGGGCTAAAGTATACTTAAGTTCAAAGCCCCATGAGTCAAAAAACTCCCAGCCACAACATGAAACATAATATCTAAAGCTTATTCTACTCATCTTGATCTTTGTTCATCTCATTAGTCCTTGGTTACACTCACACCATGTCTGATGATTACACAGTCAGGCTACAGATGGCAACACAAGGCCAGTGTCTACTGCCTAAATACATACAAGGTCGCACAAATACCAGACTACTGAATGACTGTATTGTCAGTGGTGAACTCTCCTCTCCTTCCCGCTGTAAGATGGATGAGGTGATGGTGAGAACATCAAGGTCACTGAATGACATTCCAGGATATATTATGGCAAAATAAAAATTTTGTTTCTTATATGCATCTTTCCACCCACACACATGCATCTGTCCAATCAGCTGACAGTTCGCTAAGCCCCGCCCCCACCTAGTTACTGTTGCTATGCCTGTCAAGCCTTCCATTCTCACATGGCACATTATACAGTTTTCAATGTTAACGGCTTACCACTAAAAATTCGTATTATTTTCATAGTAATTTTCTAAAATTACTCTGAAATATCAACTGCTGCTAGCATATTTTATCAACTGTAACTAGGTAGCTAATGAAGCTAACATTACTACAATAAGCTAGTAAGATGGACACGCTAACGTTTGCATTTAACATTTGGCCAGACAAACACACAGATTAATCCATTCCTTACGCTAAAAGACATGGCACTTCAAACTCTTTAGATATCAAGTATCGCTCTTTCTATCATGCACAGATCAACATGTGAAGAAATCCAAAGCTGGACAGGCCTTCTACCTAGTTATGCTGCCAGGTTATGGTGGGACAATTACTGTTTGGGGGAGGGATTCAAAGAAGGGTTAATATTCTCTTTCATGACTGAAGTCCTTCATAATTACTACATGTTTAGTAATAGTATATGCCCATTTGTGTGTGTTCCCCTAGGTTTGTGTATTTATATGTGTGTGATAGTGTGTGTGTCTTTTAAAAAGAGATGCTCCTTTGTCCACACAAACAATAGTCCTCTTGTTCCAAAACAGCATCCATCATCTTAAAATGTGAGAGTAAGCCACTTTTATTGGCTCTTAAAGCCGGACCATGGACCAGGACTGCGGGTCAAACTCGGCTTGACAGTAACGGGAAAAAAAAGAAAGAGACGGAGGAAAAGAATTTCTTTTGATTGTAGAGGCAGACGGAGATGTCATTGGAGAAATATGATGTGATCTTGTGATGTTCATTTTATAAATTATGGAGAACATTTTTGTGTCTGAGAGCTGCACTGTATGTATCTGTCTTCTTGTTTGTTGTCCTTCAAGTGAGGTTGGTCTTTCTGTAGTGTATCAAGGTAGCAACACAAATATACACATTTAAAGCTGCTTTAATATTTTTTTCTAACAACATTGGACGTAAAGACTATGTATAGTGTGAAAGGGGTCACTCATAGTGAACAATCACTCTGCAGATATCCTTAGCTCTATGGATCTTTTTAGCATCTTTGGTTTTACTGCACATAACTTACTTATTGTTTTGATTAACTTTTACTACAAAAAAAGAGCAAAAGTTCTGATAAAACCTACACTATCTTCCGAGCACCAAACAGCAAACAGACAAAGTTAGCGACTGGCTGGTGGAGCATTTAGCAGATAAAGCCAAATATTTTTTTCAGGAGTTGGTGGAGACCAAAACATAACTGAAAGAAGAGTGAATATTGGACTTACATTTGGCAGGTGGTCAGAAACACAACTTCAAATGTATGCTAATGTTTCTCCATATCTGCTGGATGAGTAAATATGCAACTGTTTGCTATGTTCACCATAACATCTTTATAAGGTGATGATATGTCAATGTTGAACAGTTTGAAATGTTTTTTTCATTTTAAAGTACTTTGTAACCTTGCCAAAAAATTTATTTTTGTTATTATTGTGCATATCGTGCTTTACTCATTGATCTGTTCAATATGCAGACAGTTCAGAGTCTAGGAGGAGAAGGGAAAACAAACAAACCACATGAGGAATGTGTGAGGTTTGGAGATTTTAACAGGCAAGTAAAGAGTTTGTGTTTCTTCTAGGCATGACTTCGCACAGTGGCTGAGATATATTTAAAATCCTAGACTCTTAGCAACAGATACCAATGCCATTTCTTACTCGCTTTTGCCTGGTACATCCTGTATTAACACACACAAACAGCTAGTTACTGTTTCCCCAGACATTTCCTACTGATCCTCAGCTTTAATTTTCACACAGGACAAAGCCAGCCTGTGATCCCCACTGAATTCCTCTTTCCAACAGAAACCCGTCCAAGGGTTTTAGTGATAGCAGCAGGTTTTTGCTTCCCTTCCCTCCCTTCCACTCACACACACATGCACCATTTTTTAAAATCATTGCTCCAGAGTTGGTAGTTCTTCCCGAATTGGCCCTGTCAAGGTCAGGGTCAGGGGAGAGGACGACAGGAATGGATGAGGCTCCTGATTGCAGGTTTAGATTGAGGGACTTACAGAGCCAATTACACATCATGTCTTCTGCTGATATGTGAAACTCCAACAGGCCCCTAATACAAAATGCATGCTGTCAGTGCCACTAAATCAGTTAACTAACTTATCTCTCCTCCTCTGCTGTCAGACAATTAGTTTGCATTAAAGGAGATGAATCATGTTTGATGAAAGTTAACAACCACTGATGGAAATGCATCTCTAATCAGAGGAATCCAACCTGATTTAAGTTCAAGAGTTAGAAAGAGTTTATTTTATACACACAAAAGTGCATATTGAGACAGTTTTCAGAGGGTTTGCTAAGGCCAAAATGTCTACTTTGCATGCATTCATCATTACTGTCAGGTGAAATATGTGCATCTCCAAGTTGAGAAAGGTTTTCAGGGACTAAGAAAAAATATTTAGCCTTACCATGAATGTCATGCATTTGTGAGTTTTATGATTTTGCTTTGAAAAGGTTTTATATGCTGAGTAGTTGTAAAATGTCCTCAATGCCTAGAAGTTATGATCCTCCAAACAAAGCTAGAACCTGAGAACCACCAGTACAGGGCTTCAAAAATATATTCCAAGGTCTCTTTGATCGTTTCCGAATGTACAGCATTCCTCTCTGTGTTGTTATCCTGTCCCTGAGCAGACAGGGAAGTCCATGATAGTCATGGGTACTGGATTGAGAATGTAGGTATGGACTTGTTTTCATGGAACAAGGAAATCTTTGCCATTTATAGCTACAGACAAACACACAGACGATCTTGTTCCCACAAAAACAGAGACCGTCTATATTAAAAAAAGATCAGTGGACTGTCATTGTGCTCAGCTTCCTAAGATGTGTGTCATTTCCTGTTCTGCATCAGTGGCGGCTTTTCCCATGGTGGAAAGGACAGCATCTCTCCATCTGCATAGTGTCTATAATGCTTTCCCAACCATGTCCTATGTTTCTCTCCGTTTCCTTCTAAGTCCACTGTATAGGGTGAGGAGAGACAGTGAGCTCATGCAGATGGTTGCTCCTGTTCTTTAAGCCGAAGTTTCTTTTTCTCTAAAACCCGGCGCCACTCCCTGTTTCTGAGAACTGAAGACGGAAAGAGTCCCAGCACAAAAGACAGCATTGATCTGCTAAACATGTTTTCTGGTGAGGATGTAGGGTGCCTTGTATTCAGTTTCTCATGCTGCCCTGGTTTTTCATGCTTTAGAGACCACAAACTGTTCTGTTTTACAATACCCACCTAGCTTGCAGGACTTGGGATTCTTATCCCTTTATTTGACCACACTTCTTCGTAGAGAAGCCAACTCTGTTGTTTGATTACAACTGTGCCCATGTCTTGTGAGCTACTTCAGACGCTTTGTGTGCCTAATTTATTTTCTCATTACTTCATTTTGGGGTGCTTGTTTTCCTTTTTATTACCAATCTCAGGAGTACAATCCACTAATGATGGAAAAGAACAATGAGGACTTTTGGACATGTGCTGTGGGGAGTTTGATATTTTTCTGTACGTCTGCAATGCGCTCTCTGCCAGGGGAGTGGGTGGTAAGCCTGGAGTGCCAAATCTCTGCTCTCCTCCCAAAACAGAAAACCCATGAAATTAATACATTAAGTCCCCACCAAAAAAATCAGTTTCATTCTTTCACTCTCTCTCTCTGTCTCTCACCTGTGTCTGGATTTGTATCCATCTCACTTTCTCTATCATGGTGACTATTTGAGAAAATGAAGCATGGGAATTCCAGCATTCATTCATAAAGTACCTCACCTGACCCCACTTTCCACTGAAACATAATCAATTTCCCTTTTCTTCCAGCATTGCTCACATCTTGTGTTTTTTATCTTGAATGAGAAAAAAACATTTTGGTACTTGTTCTTTAAACCGGCATTAACTGATTTTTGCCCACTCGGACAGCGCAACAAACTGTAAACACAATATTGACATTTTATCACCTTTTAAAGTTGTTATGGCGACAGTGTTGACGACCAATTGCCTATTTATCCAACAGACACAGAGCAACTTTAGCATTTATTTACAGTCAAGTTTCTGTTTTCCTAATGAATTTAAGCCCAATATTCAATCTTCTTTAAGCTCTGTTTTGGTCTCCACCAACTCCTGAGGGAAATATCTGCCTTTTTAGTTGCTAAACGCTCAAATATATTCACTTGCTAGTTGCTAAATTTGTCTGTCTACTGTTTGGTGTTAAGTAGTTAGCTTTTCTGCAGAAAACAGCTGCCTTCTGCGGCCGACAATTACGTGATATTCAGTGATATTGTCCTTGCACTCCTTTTGTGATGTTCTAGAAATGTAAGCATAGTGAATGAGCAAAACAGATATAATCTATATAATATAAAATATAGAAACACTGAGGTAAAATAAAGGTTGGACACAGTGATGATGATGCTCAAATAAAAGGATCCTACTAGCACATAGAGCAGCCACACCAAGATGTTGACATGACTACAGCCACCGTTTACCCATTAACAACCATCCCCTAATCACCACAGCTGTGTCAAGTCTCAGCCAATCCAGACAGCTGTAAAGGATCAGTTTGACCCATTCAGCGAAGCACTCATCACCATGACTCTCGTCAGGGGAAAGATTTGGAAGGAAAGGAGACAGACGTGAAGAGACAGAGGGATGAACACATCTGTGAGAGTCCATCTTGGTTTCCATTGTATTCATGAACATGTACATCAGTTGGGTAATGCGTATAAAAGCGGAAATTTTTGTTGGATCAAGTTTTGTACAAGACTCTCAGGCCTTGGAAAATGTACAGCTTAAATATGCACGCAATGAGTCAGAGACAACAAGTGACAGACAAAAACAGGGAAATTTATAATGCCTGGCTTCGCGGAAATCAGAATCTTATCTTTCAGTAACAAATGGTTCAAGAGCCAAATCAGTGTGTGCGAGAATTGTCTTTAGCACACCAGATGTGAAAAGGATGTAGGACCTGTGACCAGAGTATGTTTATACTTCTATTTTCTCTGGTTTTCATAGACAAAACGCAAACGATGCCAAGGTTTGAGTGCATAATGAAAACTCTTTACTATCTTGGCACTGTCATTATCACTTAATCACTGAATGATTGAAATCCTTTCCTTCTTCCTTTCTACATCTGGCTGACGCAGAGAAAGAGGGAGAGAGAGGAGGAGGAAGAGAAAGGTGGTCTGCTGACCCTGCCATCAGACTTTTGCATCCTTCAGATGTGGAATGTGGAACTTCCTCTCTCTGTCTCACTACGCCTCCTTACAGGGTTTCCTGTATCCACAGAGCGGGCAGGTCAAAGGTCAGGCCTACTGTAAAGTTGCTCTGGTAAATTCTAAGCGCATGCCAAAGTACAGTTTCTAGACCATTCCTTTCTTCAGCTCTGTATATTTTAAGAATGCCTCCCTCAGGAGCTGCTCTTATTGGTAAGCGGGGAGTTTTACAAGAGTCCCTTTCAGTCTTTGAGTTTACAAAATCACACAGCTGAACTGAGACATTTATAGTTCCTATGAGCCCTCTTTACAAGATAAGAGAAACAAAGGAAACTGGTCAGTTTTGTTCTGGAAAGTTTGTCTTTGAAATGTACAAAAGGTAGCATTACTTTAAACTATAGTTAAAAATATATATGATGTTCTGTAGATCTCTTATTTTTACTTTTGTTTTTAAAGATATTTTTTGTGCAACTTCTCTTTTACACAACCCTGTCTCCTAGAAATTACATTTATATAGTACTAACTTCCCAATTACATTGTACTGAAAAATTCACTTTTTTTTTGGTGAATGAAGCGCTACATTTATAAACCGCACCATACTCGCAGGGTGGTCAGTGTGGATGGCAGGTGTACAAAGCGCAGGACTGTGACACTGAGGTTTGCATCCAGAGTCCCATCTGTGGTTATGTTTAGGCAACAAAAGCACATTAATTAAGGTTAGGGAAAGATGTAATCCGGTTGGCATTACGTTTCCTTCAAAATGTATTTGCTGTTCCAAATTATTTGTATATAAACTTAATTTCTAGGAGACAGAACTGTTTTTACAACAGCTTGTCAAGGTGGTTCTATTGACAGCAGGTTCATCTCCGACTAATGATGGCACTATGTGCAGACATTTGCAAAAATTTGGTTTTGTGCATAAGCAACATTTACATGCTTAGTATGGGGCACTGTTGCATTCACCAAACCAGAATGGTGAGGAAATGACAAATACTGATAACAGAGTACATTCCGGACCTTGTGGAACAAATTTAATAAATAACATAATAAATAAATGAAAAACTAGACCTTCAAGCAGCTATAACCTGGAACCATATAGTAACTGACTGCTTTTCTTGTTTATTTTTTTTTGTGTTAGATCTTTGTTGACCTTCTCCAGTTCTTGTCCAGATGTTCTTCTCTGCTCAACCACCAGGTACAGCACGGTACTGCAGGTATGCTTAGTGTGTTGCTAACGTTTTGCAGGTGTTTATGTCAGCTCCTCTACAAGCCTGTGTAAGCTATTATCCAAAAAACATCTTCTCTATGACCTTATTTAAGGCATGTTTCATTCTTGAAAATAAAGAATTTGCAGATGAAACCCTGTTTATTTTCACTCCTCAACACATGTGGCCAATTGTTTTGGAAAGTAGGCGTTGGTTGTCTGATTTTGAAAGTTACAAAACTTTATGCATGTGGGTCCCTCCCAGTCCAACGATCAGAAAGCTATCTGATGATCTGGACAGCACGTGTCTGAAGCAAAAAGCAGCTTTAGTCATGCAGAACCCGGTCACTCACTCTAAGCTTGTTATCTCAATATGTTTAGTCTATGTCTGTCTCTTGATTTTAAATCCCTGGTCCCTCTCTCTTCTGTCTGTCTTTCATTTCGTTCCTAATGGGTCTCCCACACTCCAAACTCTGACCAGAGGTTAATGGTGTGAATTTCATCACTTAAACTGTACGGAAGTGTGATAAGTATTTCTAACTGATGAGTTTCAGCAGCACAGTCTTCCATATGGCTGAATGCCTATTTCAGATCCATACATTCACATGATCTAACATATTTACATTGCATTGTTGTGATACTTTAATTTCCTACAAGAAGGCTTTAGGCCATGATCACACATGACGCTGCTATGAGATTTGTTGGTAAGAGAGGCAACTAAGATCATTACATCATTCTGATTGCTGTGCAACTGTATCTACTTAGTGTTAGCTAGTTAACCTGAGGTAACAAAGGGTGTAAATACATTTAATCAAAGCAGGAAGGATGCTCTCCTGTATTTTAGATTTTTCTTACTGTCAACAAACCCCATTGAAAAGACCAAAACCAACAATGCATTAGTCCATCTCTAAATACTTTCAGACTTCCAAACCCTGTCTGTGGCACTCAGCCCCGAGCCCATTGGTTTCAATAGAAGACGTAAATATTTAAAACATATAGTTTTAATTTTAGAAAAAGGCTGTGTAATATCCTTAATCAGCTGGGCACAGTAGTTTTTTTGCAAACATTACTCACACAGGAATAAATTGTGAATTTGTTGGGGACTATTTTCAGCAGTGGATTAATAAACATTTGGTGCGCTTCTGGGTTTTTACAGCAACATAGACAATACTTCCTGGAAGGATCAATTAATTATTGGTTTTGGTCTGTTTATAGTATTTGCTGACATTACAAAAAAAAAAAATCTTTTAAAGAAGAGGATGTGGGGCCATTTTGAATCTATGATATAGCAGAAAGGTTGAGGTATGGAAAACTTAAAGCGCTAAACTTTGAGCTACAGGAAGAAGGTATGCACTGTCAGCAACCAATTAATTTAGAAAGCATTATATGTGATCATGGCCTTATTTGGTAATCCAGACTGAAAACCAAGAGGTAGAGCAGGTTAACACAGAGGTTAAGGTTGAGAGAGATAAAGAAATAGAGGTTGAGAGAGGGGTGTTTACAAAGCTATTTGTAACAGTAGTTACTATAAGGGACAGTAAGGGACTTACCCTGGCACCCTTCTCTGGGAAACATTGACAGCCTCCGCTGCAGTCTCTTCCTCCACAGGGGCCACTGTGCTTCTTCCCACCCTGTCAGACACAAAACAACATGAAGGTTAGATCTGGGCTATTGGAGGTAAGTGTATAGATGTCACATATACAGGAAACTGCAACATTTTGCTGTCCACTTCATTTGCATAAACACGGCAGAGATGTGTCCATGTGTTGTTGCTTGCCTTCCTCTTTGTGCATTAGATGGGACAGTGTGGGGTAAATTGTTGCGTACTGAACGTGTGACAGGCTGTGTTTTTGTATACTGTGGTTTGTGAATGCACTTGTTGTTTATACTGAGTGTGGAAGATTGTTGCAGAGTTGTCTGCACTGTTGTGTATATTGGTCTGGTGTGCAAAAAGGATGTTTTGGATGTGGCTCGAATGACTCATGACGGACTTCGAGACACAATGGAGTGCCATGTGTCCACGAAAATCCTATTCATCAGATAGGCTGGGTCCGGCCACTGACAGGGACAATTTGTCTTTGTATGTCTGAACATGAAATCAATAAATCATGCTCTCAAAGTGAAAGACCACACTCTTGATTAAAGATAGGGAAAAAGCGCCATATCTTTGGATGTCTGCATACCAACAAAACCACCCACCATCACTGACTGAACTGTGCTAGACATGACACAAGCACAGACGCACACACACAACCAGTCAGGGGTCGGTGTGGACATGACATGATCCAAGAAAGCAGTCATACAGATGGGGTTTCCCAACCCACAGGTCAGAGGTGTCAAGACCCTAAGCTAGCTGAGATAGCTGGACACATTAATTAAAACAGAATGGAGTCTTTGTGAACCTTTGTGTTTATGTGGTCTTCCAAGTTAAACCTTTCGGATCTTGCACCACAGCCACATTTCTTAGTTGTCAGAAGCAGAAGCAAAACAATTTGAAGCCCTGACAAAACTGTAAACACAACATAACATTTTGAGTGCCAAACCTCAACCCTCAATGCTGCAAAACAGACGCACACCAAGATATTAGTTCAAATTCACTGCTGGAATTAATGTATTACTGATTCAAATGTTCTTTTAATAGATCTGTGGGTTAATCAGTGACTGTTAAGACCTTCCGGCACTGTTTCCATGCATATTTAAATGCATGACTGGAAACAAAGCTTTTGCATAGTTTAAAATGTTCCGTTGAACTTTTCAAAATGGTGCCTGAAGAGTGAAGAGTAACAAAACACACGCGCGCACACACACACACACACACACACACACACACACACACACACACACACACACACACACATAAATAACGTTTATTCAACTCCAAGTTTCTAAAGTTTAGGGAATTGAGTGAAAGGGCCCTTCAGTGGCCTTATGTATGAGTATGTATGAGTGAAACTTTGACTACAGACATGCAGAGAGGCTCCATGTAGCTGGTTGTAACGTATCTCTTGTGTCTGCCTACGTCCTCCACCTACACAGCCATACCATAGCCTGCTTAGGCAGCAAATGCTTCAATACACCCCCCACCCCTGTTAAAAAAATTGCCACTTTATGCCCACAGTGGCAACAAAACGGCAGATAGAGAATTCGCCCTCCTCACTTTGACAGCAGATCCCAGTGGTCTCTCTTACAATGGCCACATTGAGACCCTCCTCACACACAAAGACTCTCTTTTACTAAAGAGACGTCGTCCTTTAATGATCCCCTATCTCCACAACACAAAAGACCCTCTTCCCCTCCCTTATGGAATGCACAAGGCTGCATGTGGATCTGAGGGGTTCCTTTCAAACTACTGCTTGATATAGCCAAGAAATGCTGTGATGGGTTTAATTTATCCTGCACAATATAGTGGCAGATTCACTCAGCAACAAACAGCATTCTTTACTTATATTCCTAATTTTGAACTGATAAGTTCAAAGAGCGTATATCCAAGCCAAGCCTCCTCTGCAGGGTGGAGAGGAGACAAAAACATTAGGTCATATCATCCCAATAAGGATGTAACAGAGTTACGGCATGACCTTTCTCCACATTGAGGTGGAAGTCCAAAACACAGACAATAGACTGCGTCATCTCCGGACATACACACAAAGGAATGGCTCCCATAAAGGCGATTACACATTATGGAGAAATGCACCATCAATTCAACTTTACAGTTTACAGGCCCCAAATAGCTGATGGCTGTTTCAGCAGAGGACAACAGGATTGTGCTACAGTATCCTGTTTTCTCCACCCATAGTCACAATGACCCATTCTTTGTCAAAATCACCTGTACCTTGGAAACAAATTGGATGATGATGTGTTGCTGCATTTATTTGCTCTAAAGAGTACAACAATAATCCACCATAGCAAGAAAAAAATGGTCAAATGTTTATGAAATTGATGAGGTTCGAAAACTTGCTGCCTCATACATCAACCAGTTTCTATTCCCTGCCTTAACCTTAGGATGCTATCACACAGTTCAGTTCATTTGGTCCAGACCAACATGTTGCCTTTCAGTTCTGGTCCAGCTCGTGTTCACACTGACTTATTACAAACAAACCAAGAGCTGAAGTCATGTGGACAAACTGCTGACTCAGAGCTTGGACAGTTTTGTCATCCTGAACCATCAGAGCTACAGTACATGGACCCACATAGGTAAATCAAAGCAGCAGGTCATGCAGCACTTTACTGAACCATATGTATTTATTTATCTTCTCTACCAAAATCGATGTAGCAGAACAAGAGACATCATCTTTTTTATTCCACGCATTCTTCTTCCTTGTCAAAACCTGGCGCTACATTGCCCACAATGCAACTTTCATTTTCAAACTTGTTGTCTTCAGCCCCAATGTCGCTGACTCAAGTGACATCACTTGAGGGAGTTCATCAGATTTCACACAGCTATCTCTGGAGCCACAAAAGGCTTCATACAACTTTTTTCACATATGCAGTAGTACGCCGCAAGACCTGTAAACAGACTTTGATGTGTAAAATTGGTGGAGTTCCCCTTTAATAGTGACTTTTTAATGAGAAAATGCCAAAATACACAGAGTAGGATACAAGCTTAGCACCCACCTAAACAAACTGAACCAAACAGGCCAACCAGACGCACCAGAATTTGGCAGAAGATGCATTTCTAGGTGTCTGCTGGGGAATGTTCATTTCCGCCACAGATGCATAGATGAGCGGATGTCATCCCGCAGTGTCTCCCATTTTTAAATAAGGAACACATTAATAATGATGTCTTTATATTCGAGAAATTATATAAGTATAAATGAGAACTTATTCTAATGCCTTTGTTATGAAAACTGTGTATATGACATGACACAACGGCCATAAACCAGGTCAGTTGCTCGTTGCCCGCAGTTTGCTGTGATTGCTCATTTGTGGTTTCTGGTTTACAGTACGGCTCTCCAGTGTTGATAATCTTTTATGTCCTGTGAACTACCTTCAGTGATCTGGGGGATCCACTGCAGTCATCTGCTCTACTTCACAACTGCAATCGCGTGCATTGACGTAAACATGCTTTCCACAAAAAACAAAACACCCACTCCTCTTCATATATGAATTAACCTGTGCATATGTGTACACCAACCGGACCACACAAGCATTTCAAATGAGAAATAAAAAGATCCATATAAGATAGATTAGAAAAACAGGCCAAGCCTGTCCAAGTAACAACATTCTGTTTTCCACTTAGAGCCAACATGGTGTCTCCTGAGCCAACGCTAATCCTATTCCTCTCTTGTCAAGTTCTCCAGTTTTGATGTGTGTGTGTGTGTGTGTGTGTGTGTGTGTGTGTGTGTGTATACCAGTTTATCCATCACTATAAGCAGAGCTACAAGAAGAAAATAAGTTAATGTGAAAAACAATTAAGAGATGTTTCATCAGGAGAAACTCTACCATTTCGCTTGGAGAAACACTCCAACATTTGGAGAAATATCTTAGAGTTGCTATCTTAGAGTTTCACCAATCCACAGTCCCCTACACTAAATAAATGTTTAATAGAATAAGTAAATATACATAACATGGATCAGTCTGTAAAACTTGTCAGTGAGGTCATATTTGTATGATAGATGTCTGTTACTGATATCTGTGAGTCTATGGCCTTGTCTGTATATATGTGTAGGGGCGTCTACTGTAAATGCAAGCCACTCACATGTAATATGTTTGTATTTTCCATCTAACTGCCTTTGACAGTGCTTCCTTGAAAAACTTATTGACCATGAATTGCTGTGTGAAGATAACCTCGAGTTTGAGCTCTTACAGTACAAGAGAACGAGGTCTTCCAGCCACAGAGGTCAAATTAATGCCTTTCTTAATGAGGAATGTTGTTTTTGTTGCCTCCCTGTTCTTTATGACTGCACTGGTGCCTCACTCCGTATGTGCACCGACTCCTTTGATATGCTGTATAGTTTATGAAATAAAACTAGCTGGGTCAACAGCACTCTTTCTCATGCTCAGCTTTTGTTACTCTCTTTTTATTAATTGATTATTTATTAATTTAATTAATATGTTTATGTGGCTTTGTGAATATAGAGACAGCTGATGCAGTGAGCTCTGGTTATTAAATGCATTTTTCTTCTAAAAACAGTACAATTTACTGGATACTGGTGCTTCAGTATACTGTTATTATGCAATAATGCACAGTGAGGTGTCCTGATATAAAACAATAATGGACACATTTACTCCACCAAGTTCATTATTTTCTGGGTCAGGAGATGTATTGTGTACAAGTTTATTGTCGCACATCTACATGGGCATCTTACCAAAGCAAAAAAATGGAGTTGTGATAACTGGTTAAGTACTATAACACCAAACTGTGTTGTGGTATTACATTAGGCAGGTAATAATAATGGTCCTTAGCATGTAGTTCACTCGTCTTCTCTGAGGAACTGAGAAACATCTGAATTACAGCAAGCAACTTGGGTCACTATTACAGAGGACACATAACAGAGAATTAAGACACTTAAGACGCAGTTAAATCCAGTTAAATCTGACAGCAAGTCTGGCTCTGTCCAAAGGTAAGAAAATCTGCCTATCAGCATGTTTTATCTGTTTAATCCGTACAAAAACCTAAGTGTAAAAATGGCAAGATGCAGTTTTATGGAAGTTTACGTGCTGGACTATTTCTTGACTGGGAGCAGTAACTTCCTGGAGTCTCTGCTAGTTGCCTGGCAACCTCAAGGTGACAACAAGATTCTAGGAAGTCACTGAGCCTGGCAGTGGTCATAATTTCCCAAAAAGTCAAATATTCCTGTACCCATAGTAACAATACTTACGATCAATTGCAATTAAACTGCATTTATACTGATTTAGAATAGGGATTAAACTGCTGACTGATACTATGTTTGAAGTGTCCCAATATATGATTTAAATGGACACCTGTCAGTTAATCAGAGATGAGTATTTGACTTCCTTTTGCTTTGCAGATTTCTGAATTGATAGTCTTGTGATGTGGCTGTCCAGTACACAAGTATCTAATCTAATTGTTAACTTTATAAAATGTCATAAAATAGTGGAAAAAAAGCTCATCAAAAGTTCCCAGAGTCCAAAGAAACTAATAAAATAGCCTGTTTCGTCAATCAACTGTCCAATAGCTAAAGGAATTCAATTTACGATCCTATGAAACTGAGAAATGTACCATGTTTGAGAAGTTGGAACACGTGAATGATTTGTGCTTGATTACTCTTCTATCAAACTTGAGGTTGATTTATATTCTATGACCAATTGATTAATCGTTTCAGCACTAGACTACAGTCTTTTACACTGCACCACCATCATACAGCATATTCAGACATGGTGATGGTTGGTTTGTGTGGATTGTCTGTGGTCAGCCTGAGTCACCATGGTCTTTGTTTTTTCATGTACTGTATACAGTAGGTTTACCACACACATAACCACTTCTTAACACTTCCTGTCAATGTCTAAAGCAGCCAAAACAGCATCTCAGCCATGAGAACAGGATGAGAAGACCAAAACAGAAGAAAAATGCAGACAAAACAAACTAAAGGCAAATTATAAATACAGATGCAGAGGAATAATGTAATTTAGGGCTTTGGCCTTCAGCTAGAGTCTGCTAAACTCAAGAGGCCAAAAACGTAAGCATCACGGGAGGATTTATGGTATTTCAGAGCAATCAGGGACCCACATATGATGACTACAATAATTAGACAAAATGGTCACAATTTCCCAACATGGTTGAAAACAATGACAAATGCTACCAAGAGAGAGAGAAACAGAGAATATGAATTTAAAAACATTCTTTAACATTTAGGTTAATGCAGATCATAAAACAGCCATCAATGGAATCCAGAAAATGCACCGTGAAGTCTCTCCCCTACGAAATGAAATAGCAAACAGGGCATAAAACACACACACGGAAAAAGCGAAGGAGACAGATGGGAGTCCATGATGTTGACACACAGCTGTACATTCCACATCTCCCCCGGTAAATTACTCACTAAAACGTCCTACGATCTAGGCTTGCCACAGTAGTCGGTGTTACACGGTGTGACACGGTGTTTCACGGTGTTACACGTGTTCGGGCAAGCACCGATTACATTACTTGCCCACCGCCCCCACCGTTATTTTGCTTTTATTTTTTTTTTAGAGAAATAAAATCCATTTGGTTTATTTTCGTGTGTCAGCGTCCACATCATTCATCAAATAAAAAAAGTCTAATTTGTAAAATAGTAAGTGTGTTATCAATAGCCTACTAACTGAAAGTGTCTGCTCAGTAAAGCAGCAGCAGAGTCGCAGGGCTCAGACTTCATTCATCGCGTGGAGAGAGTAAGAAGAGTTGACCGACAAGACGTTGGCGGAGGATTTAACGTTAAAGATCAAAGTAAGCGCTCTACAGATATTGAGTGTCATCGACAAATATCTTTTCTTGTAAAATGTCTGTGTTATCAGGAAACACTGGTGTCGTCATGAGTTTATTAACCGGTGGGAACATTTCCTCACCGTGGTGTCCCTACTATGATCCCTACAGATTATTAACAAACTGAAAACACTTAAAGACTTAAAGGAGTGTCGTAGTGACAGAGAAGACAGAGAAGTCCGTAAATTTCCTGTTTCTGTCAGTAATATTTCCTCATAAACCTTCATTTTTTGGTTTAGCACTCTTTTTTACACACAATATCCTGCAATGAAAGGATACTATTTCTCATTTGCTGTTGTTTAAACATCCAAGCATTCACAGATCAACCTTGGTGTCACAGGAAGATCTTGTAACAGCAATCACTCTGAACCTCAGGTGATGGAAATGACAAACTGCCTCTTTGAGATGGTTTCTCAGTTTTCACACATGAAACGACAATAAAGCATAAACAGTGTTTGTGCGAGACCCCCACCTGTGTTTGAGGTATCAAATGAACAGAGATCACAGACTATTGCAGGTCAGGAGGCGTGTTTGATCTGCGACTGGTGGTGACATGGTTTGTACCCTTCACTAACTCACACTATGGGGAGGATAACACAGATGAAACCGAGCAGAGAGATGTAAAATATGGCTTTTGTGATAACGGTAATGAAAGCTTCTAGAGTCAACGGAAACCAAATACCACTACAAGGAAACTAAAAGTGACCATAAGTGGTTAATCTGTGGGTTGTTTGTCAAAGGCTGTTACTCATCCTTAATAAAGGATCTGACCTGCGGCATTTCCACTTTGACCTCGGCCAAGAGGAATGACTGATCCCACTATTCAACTTTGCGGATGCCAATTCCATTCTACAACCACTTGTCTGGTATAGTGAACTCTCAGAAGGCCTCTGCATTTCCACCTAACTTCAAAAGACGCTATTAACCTCTGGACTCAAGAGGAGTAGGGAAAGGAAAACCGATGCATGATACTGCAAATATGTGATGTTTGTAAAAAAGCAATTCACATTAGGTTAACAATCCCAGGTTCATTTGAGGTTTCCAGATCACTACAGTTGTGTCATTTCTTTGACAAAACCCTTAAATTTAAGTGAGACCTTGCATGCAAGCAAGAGGACTGCTCAACTGCAAAGAAATGGCATTGCCAACTGCTCATGTACAATATACACTGCTTGAGTTCTTTTGCACTCTCAGGTTTCTTTTGGTAAGAAAGAAAGATCTACCAGTGTTCTAAAAGGTAAAACTGTGTGAATGATGATGCTATTTCTATCAGAAAATCTGTCACTGTTTTGATGGGCCAAGGTAGCAGCTGCCTCTCTTCACACTAATGATGTGGACGTCAAAGAGACAACACCTGGCCACTTTCCACAAGGAGCTCTGAGAAGGGTTACAGTATGTGTAACACACATCTGTGATGGAAACATGCTGCGTGATATGTCTTGATGCATATCTGCAGTATATCTCAATGTCAGGGTGAGACTGATTCTGCACTGAGTGTGTGATACTCCCTTTGCCAGCTGAGAACGATCTCTGTGAAGGATTCACTGTTAGCATGCAAGCCAGAGTTAGCATTTGATTCAAGAGGTAACCTTAAATATTAGGAAAGTTTTGTTCATAGTAGAAAATGTCAACTTTGCTAGAGGTGTAACAATATGGAAGGCAATATCAGTTGGTTAGCTGGTCGGTCCACCACTGATCCAGACTGAAATATGATGGATTGTCATGACATTTTATATAGACATTCATTGTCCCCCTCAGGATGAATTATCATAACTTTGGTTATTTTATTTGTCCAATACTTTCGTTTATGACCAAATACCTGTGAAACTAATAACATTCCCATCAGCCTCAGCTGTGCTTCATGTTTAGTGCTAATTAGCAAATGTTTGTATGTTAACATGTTAAAATAAAATGGTGAACATGGTAAAAATTAACCTGCTAAACATCAGCATGTTAGTCATGTTAGTGCATTATCATTGTGAGCATGTTAGCGTGCTGACATTAACATTTAGCTCAAAATACCACTGTGCCTATACAGCCTCACAGAGCTTCTAGCATGGCTGTAGACTCCTATTCTTGTTAAAAACAGTAAAGATGTAGAAGAGAGTAGCACAGTGTTTGTTTCTTCTATGTATAATGAATTTTGTTTGTACAAAACATTTCCTTGTTTTCATCCAAACAGCTTTTAAAGACAAATAAGGGTATTTTCTTCATGAAACAATTTAAAATCTAATTACTTTCTTCACTTTAGAGTTTTCACATAGTTCCAAGTATTTGCCCTCCCATGCACATACACAGCGTTAACCCCAAAAAGTGATTAAAACATTTGTAGTTTGGGTTGATGCCATCTGGCCGACAGTGAAGCCAGCCCTGATGCTGTAGTTCAAGGACTGTTCACCGTGAAAGATCTTGAACAATGTCACCACACTGTTTGCACCCCCCCTGTAGCCTCAGTCAATCCAGGACAACATACGGAGGAGTTTGGGTGAGGACATTCATGATTTGCTGGATAAAAAGAGGAAAGAAGCATGTCTAAATGACCATGAGTGGGAAGATATAAACATGAAACTGCAAATATATGTGTGTGTGTGCGCGCGTGTGTGTGTGTGTGTGTGTGTGTGTATGTGAGCATACACAAATCATGCTGGTCACTGTTGCTGTGTGACTCACATGTGGACCGTAGGAAATGTTTCCCTCACAATAGACAGTAAGTCAGGAAAATTGTGACTGATACATGGAAATGCTTGATTTGCACTTATTAATTCATTTTATACACAGGGTTTGCTCTTGTATTTTGTCTTTCAGGCTGGTACTTAGCAGCACAGTACTAAAATACAAACTTTAAAAAACTAAAATGCCTCAAGAAGTAGGCCAGCATGTCAAACGGGAAGGTTTATACTTTCTTTGCAGCTTCAGCTTCCGGCAATAGTCTGACATAGAATTGAATCAAATAATCAGATTCCAACTGTAAAACAAACACACACACACACACACACTGTACATACAGAATTCAGAAAAGCAAAACATCAAATATAACCATGTTTGCGTTGGCGCAGGTTTTATTACTGAGGCATGTCTTGATATAACACCAGATATCCCAAGGGCCTCCATTATCATGATAAGGGAAATTCTCGTGCCGGCCATAATGAGTCTCACAGATTTCTTATTTGATATACAATACAGCTTGTCTGCACCATTGCTACTTCACATCTAATTCAGCTTCCTGCCACACCACCATAAACTTCCTTTTGGAGAGTTTGGAGTGCTGCAGCCTCTGTGTGCACTCCTAAAAACACCCCAAGACAAGTGCATTTACACAAATGGAAAATCAAAGGCAATGGATGGATGATGAAAGAGTTACAAAGTTGAGCATGGGCCACAGATTTGTGGAGAAGCATGAGAGAGAAAGGGAGATGGAGGAGTGAATGTCAAACTTAGAAAGAAAATGTTGTGGAAAAACAGCTGTGAGACTAAATACATGAAGTTGTGATTTCTCACATTCATGCAGAGCAGCTCTGGAAACATTTTGAGTAATATGTAGTGAGCTACAGAAAAGATGTGAGAAACATGGGGAGAGAGTCTTTTGATAACTGTAAAATCCACACTGGCAAGTAACCAGTTCACAGAGTCAGACTCAAAGATTCAAAGTCAGACTACCAATTAACAAACTATGTGGACTGCATAGATGATGATATGATGCTATGTTTCTTGAAACAAAACTCAATGAAGCAGGTTTAATCGACTGTATGGTCTGTATTTGTCTCAGATGGCTTTAGTGGGTAGTTTAAGACAGGTTATGACAACAGCTGCCATGGTTTCTTTCTACTCTGACAGAGGTATCTAAGGCAGCCCAGTGAGTGGTGCATTTGAAAGGGCACTGCAAGAAAATCAACATCTCAACAAGTCATTTAGCCTTTAATTTAGTCCAAATCTTGTTTTTTTAACAATAAAATCTACCAATGGGGTGAGATTATTTCACTTATTTCCAATGTCTATCAACATTTTTGAAAGATTTTCTCAAATCAACAGTCAGTTTGTTTTTATGGTGCTTGCGTAGTGATCAGCTTCTCTAGTTTCTAGACACTCACTTCTCGAACATTCCTGAAGCAAGAGAAACTAAACTTGGTACAGGTGGAATTATCTCACCTGTTATCTCACGATGTTCTTGTCTTATAAACCTATTACTGACTGTCTTATTAAGGCACTATTTTGACATGCATATTGCAGTCTGAATGAAGGACAGTAATATTACAGTATCCCAACGTCTGGCCAAAGTAAATGCCTGTTGAGTGTTTTATTGACTACAATGAGCAAAGAGTGAAATTGTGGGCTAGATTTGCAAGGTGATGGGTAACAATAGGTGACTGTCCTCCATTTTCAGATGTTGTCCCAAAACTCTACAAACGTTAAATTTAGTCTGGCCCTTTAGTACCAGCATCTCATTTTGCTACTTGACACATTTTGTGTTCTTTTATTGCATTGTCTGTTCCTATACAAATTGAAATAAAGGAGGTAGAGTAGTGAAAGGGAATTGCAGAGACAGAGGGACAGGGTCACTCTGCTAAGAGCAGGATATGACTGAAGGAGGACATGAACTAGAGCAGAGGGACCTGAAAGAAGCAGGGCAGAGCATAAACTCCCACTGTGCTCCTCTGGCTGGGCTCCAGTGTAAACACAGCTCTGGTTTCTGCCCTAGGCCTGACACAGCGGGACCTTCCCTCTCCTTAACCGGCCTCAGGTCACACAGAGTCTCCACTCCAGTTCCCAGAGGGCCACACTCCTAATCAATGCTTCCTGCTACAGCCTGAGCTAAGTGGAGGTGGAATTAGAACCATTTCTCTTCTGGACCTTAGTGCTAACAGTCCAACCTGTCAGACCTTGTTATGTTGATAGCCCTGCTGCTCACCCTAATCAGATGATCAGTGACACCCAGAAGGGAGGATCCATTCAGTAACAACCTGGACACCCAAGAGGCCTGAGAATAGTCATGTTTGTTGTTTTATTTCTACTTAAGAGTAGACAATGTCCTCACAAGGAAACCAAATATGAGGAAAATCCTCCAAAATGAGGACAAGGGTTAAGGGGGAAATTTATAGTCAGGTTAGATTTAATTATTGATGTACGGACCTCAAACTAAATGATTAAGATGGTGGGATTAGTGTGAGTTGAGTCCAGAGACAGAGAAGGTGTAAATGGTGAGAGAGTCAGGAGACTTCATGCCACACTAACAGAAACAAGACTAAGATAGCCATACTAATACTGGCGGCTCTGTAAGGCTGCACTCAAAGTGGTTCTCTGAGCTAAATGCTAATGTCAGCATGCCAACATGCTCACAATGACATTGCTAACAGGCTGGTGTTCAGCAGGTCTAATATTTAACATACTCACTATAATAGTTTAGCATGTTAGCATTTGTTAATTAGCACTAAATGTAAGTTCAGCTAAGGCTGATGAGAGTGCCATTTGTTTTGCAGGTATCTAAACCATAGTATTGGATTGATTAAATTTGTTAGATTCAAAAAAGTTATTATAATTAATCTTAAAGGGGGCATGAATGTGCGTACCACATTTTATGACAATCCATCCAATAGTTTTCAAGAAATTTCTCTTAAAACTACAAATGTCGACCTCCTCATGGTGGCGCTAGATGAAAGGTCTGAGGATCACTAAAGTTATTAGGATTTATCCTCTGGTTACCATGGATATCAGTACCAAATGTCATGGCAATCCATCCAATAGTTTCTGAGATATTACTGTCTGGACCAAACTGGAGGCAAGCCGACAGGCTGACATTGCCAACCCTCTTCTAAAAAAGGAGAAAAGACAGACGGGATGAGAGAGAGATGGAGAAAGAGAAGGAAATTGGACATGGTGATGTTATCACAAAGTGTATTTAACTTTGTTAACATTCTTCCCATGACAAGAAATAATTCAGTCTAATCAATTAGACCACAGCTGGGATGGAAATGAATGGTCTCAGTCTCCAGTCCAGAAGAAAAAAAATGTGTAAAGCACGACAGCGAAATCAGTGAATCAGTGATCCTACTTGATGAGATATCACAGTTGTGACATGATGGCGGGCCTACATACCCACACAGTGCATCACTAAGAAAAGATCCCATTAATTAAATTCAAACAAATGACTCCAGACATTAAATCACTATGTGGGCACCTGTCGAACCAAACAGAAGATAATCTAACAAGCCCACAGTAATTTTGTGAGAACGGAGTACGTATGGTCTTTGTGTAAACACAGCTGAAACAATCCTTCCATCTGAGCTCACTGAGAAAACTCACCTCTACTGAGGAGAGACAGACGACCAGAGACGCACGTGTAGGAGGAGGACACGGGGGGGAGGGGGGATAAAAGGGAAGTGAGCTGAAATGTGAAGGAGACAAGCTGAGAGAGGAAGAGTAAAAGAGAGGGAGGACAGACCATCTGCCAAGTGGCCTTTTCAGAGATAGATGGAGAGAGTGAGGGGACAGAAGACAGCAGAGATAGAGACCAGGGGCAGGAATGAAGCTATAAAAGGAAGTGAGGAACGGAGCTGTACAGAGAGACTGAAGCATGGGAGGACTGGGAGGACAGAGGCTGTGGAATTCTTTCAGCACAGCCTGATGGGACCCCTGTGTCCCTCCATTAATCACTATGAGATGGAGTAAGGGCAAAGGACAGGGGTGGGTATATATACAGTACAGTATATAGGAATTTTCCAGAGACAATGTCCACAATGAATTCACTTCCGAACTTCATTCCAAGTCAAATAAAAGTCAGTTTAAACTTCTAGAGTTTACTACAGCAAGTTACATTTACACACACCACTGATTTACTGTTAAGGGGAGACTACAGAGAGGTGAATAAGATGCTGTGTGTTGTTCCTAAAAAGACCCTTCATATCAAACAAGGCTGCATATACTGTATAAACGACTTAGTTCAATAGAGGGTGATGGCATCTTGTTTGGCATGCAGGACCATTATACAGTCTACTGTATCTTTACAGTAAAAATACTTCCAACAGAAGACAGAAGTACATGGGCAAACAGGTATGGAAAGTGTTTCCAAGATGGAAGTACATAAGAGAGAGATAGAGATAAACTGTATGGCATAATCTTTGATGGTAGACAGTATTGTTATATTGTCCAACCCTAGTATATACTATACTTCCAAAATGAAAGTACATTGCTAGGTATGTACAGATACGTTTTTCTGAAATGGAAGTAAACCATCTATAAGTACTACTTCTGTGAGAAAGACAGACAAAGAGAGAGAGAGTTTTGTGTGTGTTTCAGCACACATAGTATGTATTGTACCAGGGCAGTGGTACATGTGTGGTGTGTGTCTGCTGGCTGTCACACATGACTGGGAATGAAAATGAGGCATGAACAGCGCATTATCCACAATCAGACCACTGGTGTTCCCACCTCCCCATTCCCTTGGATATTGAACATTTGCTTTGACATATTTTCACATCATTAGAACGTCTAAATAATAAAACAACAATATTTTTTTAACATCTTTATGCCAACAAAAAGACTGACGGAGACAGACTCAGTACAAGCTGACTGTATAAAAGTATACTTTGTGTGTTTGTGTGTGGATTAGCAGATGCCCCATTTGACTTGGTCTTTTTATTTCCGAATTTGAAACTTTCCCAGAATCTCCGTATAGTGCTTTTGGGTCTCTGGAAGGACTGTAAAGGTACAATAATGTGATCAAGGGAAGTAATGTAAAGGACACGGATCAATGTTCAGATCAAGCCATAGAGACCACACAGCACATCAAACGTCCAATGGCAGGCACACATGAATACTTTAGAGATAAAATATAGACTGTATATACTTCTATGGGTTTACTGTGTTTAAAGTTTATCCCATAGACTGTATATAAAATGTGTGAACACCTACAGGTATCTGGAATGAGACCAGAAATGATTCCAAACTGATTGTCAAATACAGGAGTTTTAAATATAGCAGATGCATTGCAGATTATTTGATATAACATCTAAAACTTTAAATAATCTTCACACCGGGTGAAAATGACTCAAATAAAACAAAAACACTGCCATCAGGCTCTTACACATATACATTCGATTCTCTTTCTCATGTTCTTTCATGTACAGAATGAATCAGACCGAGTTTACAGTGTGAATATACAACCTCAGTAGACGCTCTCTGGAGTAGTCAAACTATGTGGGGTCCAGTAGGTTGTAAAGAAACTCTGACACATTTAACTCCACCCCGTTTCCTTTTCCTGTTTAGAGAGCTTCTCTGGATAATCTATTTTCTCTTGACACAATTCTGCACTCAGGATGTTTCCCATAAAACCATGGAACTTCACTAAGCCCGCAGATAAGCCCACACTCGGTGCACGTGCGAGAAACAAAATTAGGCACACACTCACACATCCTGCCAATGAGGGAGAGAAAATTGGCGGACTAATTCAAGACATCTTTCAGTGCCCCACAAGAAACTCCAAACAAATCTCACGCAGATTTACTGACCTTTCAATTATCCAATACTCTGCTTTCAACATAATTGTACACGCATGCTTGTTTAAGGAGGCAATTTGTACACCAATGGGGGCAAACAGCCAAGATTACCAGGCCTTTCCTCTCCGTCACAATGCCGAACCACAGAGACTAATCAAATAATCACCACCACAACGACACGTTCACACACACAAAAAAATGCTATTCCTGAGGAAACAATACTCAAGCAAACAAAAGAAACACATACTTTAACCATTCACATGTGAGCAGGCATGCACGTGCCCATCCATCTACACAAACACAGTTCAAATGCAGAAAGGTCAGAGAGGTCTGTTTCTGACGTGAGGGCAACACCTCAGTGACAGGGAAGCCCCACACATGGGCTTCTCATCCGAGGCTGTGGCTTCCTGCAGCACAGTACAATGGGCTCTTCCCCTGATTGTTATAGCCAGGCACTCTCTATATCATAGCCACTATTTTGGCAGGGGATGTGCTGGACATTTTTCTATCCTTATCACAGGCAGACATCTTCCTCTCGCCCCGGACACACGCCTTCCGCCCCCATAAAACAATTCACATTCGAGAGGTCAGTCACGTGTCTGCTTTCCATCAGGTGACCCCATTACCCATCATCACTCATTCACATTTAGAAGCAGGCTTACGCTTTTAAACTTTCCCAAGTGAACTGCATGGCTGTGTAAAAAATGTCAACTGCATTTCCATCCTTTGCATCTTTCTTCTAATTCTCTTATGGATATTCACAACATACTCAGTTTGATTTAGTTTTACTGTGTGGTTGCAAAGTGAACCATGCCAGAAAGGCACATGCAGAAACAACATTTATCACAATCATCCACTTAGATAGAAAGAGGGTAATTGCTAAAGTAGATGTTGCTGCTGGGCGTCCAGGTACTGTAGGAATCTGTAGCCAAAAATGTCTCTTCCATGGTCACAGACCAAATTCCCACTACTCAGACATCCTCTGCCAGCATCATCCCTTCATTTCTATCGTGCTCAAATGTTGAAGTATATTCTCAAACACACAAGAATCAAAGGCTCTCAAAAGGTACTATACAAAACATCCTGTTAACATTACTGCATGAAGAGCCTTCCTTCCTCCGACAACGGACGCTGATAAATGGTATTTGTGTGCATGGTTTATTGCGTGTGTGAAGAGGGGATGTACATGCATCAATGCACAGAATCATATTTTTGCTGTCATAACCTACTGGTTCAATTTTCCCACTTAAGTCTGGCATCTCTATGTAGAATGCAGAGCAGGAAATCCACAAAATAGGATCCTCTGCTGTACCGTAGAAACTGTACCCAAGGCCCCAAAATGTGGCACCTTAGAGTCAAAGCAGGGATGACCATCAACTGACTTTAATGGTTCAGTATGTTTCAAACAAACTAGTTTGTATAAAGTGAAGGACAAAAAAAACATGTGAGCGTGAATGTCAGATTGGTGAAGAGGGAGGGGGTTTCATCCAACAAGCACTTCAGTTGAAGCACACTGAGGCCTTTAAGGCGCTAGTATACTCCGTTAGAACTGCTTGTCGGATGGTCGAACCATTTCAGAAACCCCCTCCTCCCCCACCTTTCCGACGTTGGGATTGGGGGGTCTGTGTCTGACAATTGAACTTTGTAGCTTTCGGAAGCTAACAATCCAACTTTCACTCACTTCACACCGTGATTGGCCAGCTGTGCAGAGGTGAGAAGGGAGCCAGGGTTTGAACTTCTCTCTCAAACTCTCTTTTTTCATTTGTTACTATTGACTATTTCTGTCACTTTTTGTGTTTACAACTGAGTAGAACACTATGAATGCTTTCCACAAGGAGACTGTCAGAAAATGTGTGCCACTATCCCCATATTTAAATAATTATTGCGTCTCCCCTCTCTCTATAACGGCCGGCTTATAGAGCCGAGCATAAACACATTTGCCTTCTGATGCAATACTTTTCTAGCATGATCTGAACCTTAGTCTTAATTACAGAGGCTCTTGCAACTCAGTGAGTCACATCACACCCTCTGAAATCCCGAAGAGGAACATAAAAATTCTGAAAATAACAAATTAAATCAAATTAAATTAAATCTCACATGCAAAATATCTCAAGAGTTATATTTTTCAACAGATAGGGAATAACACATGTAAAACGTCATGTGGAGACGGATGGTGGGAACCAGTTGTATACGACACAGAGGCTGGAGTCTGGTTCAAAGAACTGAAACAGTCCCGTGAGTCCAGATTTGGATTTGATATTAAACAGAAACATATTTTGTGAGACGCAGTTGAGATTAAGAAATTCTGTGTCAGATGGGAAACTTCAGTGTTTGATTGGTTACTGCTTTCTTCACTCTTTTTACGTGTAAAATCAACTCTTCAACCGCCTCATTACCTACAACTCATAACTGCTCAAACTCCTTAGAAGACTCATTATTATCCTTTCAACAACTTCTTTAACTTCTTGTGCACAGATGGAGATATTTTACCAGAAAGTCAGATGCTGGTTGTACGTCACACACAGAAACTGAAGCTATTTTGTTTTAACTTAAGCTATTTGTATAATCAATGTGAGCTGTTTCTTCATTTGACAGTTAGCATGCCTGCACAGAGCACATGGATGGTGCCAAACTAAAATTAGACTGCTGTCTTCCAGTATCACTTGGAGCAAAGCTGCACACAGAGGAGCTGAGCGGTGTCACACGCTTTTAATCGAGGCCTGACCAAATCTGATGAAGGCAAGAGACAATGGGCCTTTTCATCACATTTCATCTGGGAGCCTTGAGTGTGATATTAAATGTCTAACAGAACCACTAACCATCTGACATCTTGTACAAGCTGCAACAAACAGAGAAGCAAAACACACTCACATGCTGCACCCACATGCTGCACACTTAGACAGAAAAACAGTGCACATATGGATTCAGCATCATGTGTGCACTTTGTGAGCTTGAGGAAAGGAAAAATAAAGTAGGTCATGCAAAGTCAGTAGGTCTGGAGAGAGAGAGAGAGGATAAAAAGCGATTAATGAATGACCATTTTTATGGGCCATTAGTTTGGCCCAGTCAAATATTATACATATATACATCTGCATTCTTTCTTTCACTTTAACTTTTCTGACAATTTGTGAGAGTGAGGTAAAATCCAAGTGAGGGTATATATGCATGTACAGCCGTGGACGAAAATATTGGCACCCTTGCACATTTAAAGAAAAACTCACAATTGTCTCTAAAATAAGTTGAAATTGACAAAAGTACTTGGTCTCCACAATTCTTTATTTCACTGTTATAGTACAGCAACTTTGTTTTTGATTCAGAACAGCATCCTTTTAAATCATAAAATAAACAAAAATGTTGAAAAAAAGTAGTGACACTCTAGATTTAATATTCGGTTGCACAGCCTTTGGAGAAAATAACTGTTGTCAAGTGCTTCCTATAGACTTCAATGAGATTCCTACACCTCTCTACTATCTGTTTGGCCTGCTCTTCTTTTGCAAATTGCTCCAGTTCTCTCGGATTTGATGGGTGCCTTCTTCCAACTGCTGTTTTCAGATCTCTCCACAAGTGTTCAATGGGATTTAGATCTGGACTCATTGCTGGCCACTTAAGAACAGTCCAGCGTTTTCTTTTGAATCATTCCTGGGTGTTTTTTGATGTGCGTTTTGGGTCACATGACCATTGAGGGAGACACATCTTTGTGAGACTGGGTGGAACATTGCGCTCCAAAATAACTTGGTAATCTCCCAATTTCATGATGCCACACACAGATTCAAGGAACCCAGTACCAGAGGCAGCAAAGGAACCCCAAAACATCAGTGAACCTCCTCCATGTTTGTCTGCTGGTACAGTGTTCTTTTCTTATTTTTTGGTCACCATAGATTTTATGTGATTTACCAAAAAGTCTTTTCTCTTGCGTCCTCTTGTGTACGGTGGACACAGGAACATCAAGGTCTCTGGAGATGGACTTGTAGCCTTGAGATTGTCCATGCTTGGCTATGATCTTCTGTCTGACCTCCTCAGATAATTCTCAGCTTTTTTTCTTTTCTCTCTGCTTTTTTTTTCTTCTTTTCTCCATGCTCAGTGTGGTACACACAGTGACACAAAACAGCAGAATAAGTACTTTGCTCCATTTAAACTGGTTTAATGAGTGATTGTTTGATTGCAGGCACCTGTGACTCACCACAAGGTGAGTTCAAGGTGAATCACCTGCTTGAAATCCACTTATTTCTTGCTACTTATAAAAAGGTGCCAGTAATATTGTCCAGGCCATTTTTGGATTTCTGTGTGGAATAAGCTAGGATTCAGTATTTGTTTCAGCTTTTTTTGTTTTGTTCCTCTGCAAGCCAAATAAATACATTTGTGGATACCAAAAGATGTTTTAATTACATAATTTTCTGCAAGAAAGGGTGTGTTATTTGAAAAAAATGCAAGGGTGCCAATATTTTCTGCCACGATTGTAGGTGTGTGAGTAAAAAAAATAGATAAATTTTTCATGATCAGGAAGGTTTTTTTTCAAAACAAGAACAGTGAACTGTAATGTCAACAAACACATGGAGCTGCTCCACTGATAATGAATATTTTGTCCGATAACAAAAAGACATGATACACACCATGGGTCCATTCACCCATAGATTCCTCCTCACTGTCACTATGTGAACGCCAGCATTAGACATTCACTAAGTACGTTTCCATCCAACTGTTTTTAGTGTGGCAGCTCCATAAATGAGTAAAGTCGTATTAATTAATTCAAAAGTCTAAATATTGCAAAAACGTTTTTCCATTTGGCTGAGGTGGAAAAGTTGGTGTATCAATAAAAGCGACAAAGTGCAATGGAAACAGACTTTAGCAAATTAATCATGACATACATGAAGCATGTGACTTAAACATCCAGTAAAGAGCGCTAGGAAAGGATCACTTCATGGCCAATGTGCACAGGAGGAATGATTACAGCACCAGTAACTATTCCAATGTACTGGTGAGTATTGTTTTACGACATATTTGAAAAAAATCTGAACCTATCCTTAAATTAGACACAAGACTGACAGACACAAACGAATGTGGCACATGCCTTTCTCATTAAAGAGAGTTTTGGTTGAAGATATTTTGTAACACATATATTCACCATGACAAATTTATACTTGTAGAGCTCAGCAACTTATCATCATGCCTGCAGAGGTCATGACCCCACCCCTCAATCCCTGCCAGGTCAAGGGTCAAGCAAAGCACAACTTATTGTAGCCCTACATGAGACCCCATTTCTGTTTACACATCTTGTAAAAGCAAAACAGAAAGAATGTCCTAATTTCAACCAGTAAAATTTCAACATGAGTCATTTGCTGCTGTTTACCAGCATGCAAAGCCAAGGACCCTCCTACTGGAGGAACTCCTCAAACCAGACACTCCCACAGTCTGCACGAGTCTGCCGAACAGCTCCGGGAAAGACAAACCAAGCCATGAGGTTCAATTTTATACCATAATTATCAACAGGCTTCAGTTTGCAAGTGAGAGCTTAAGTGCAGAAAAGCAACAACACGTGGGAGAGAAAACTTACCGCGTGCACTCCTGAAGCGAGGATGGCGATGGAGAGGCACAGAAGCAGCAATCTGTAATCAATGAAAATGACAGCGTTAATAATGCTGATTAATCAATGAATTCCGTGGTAATGTTTTGCAGTGCGCTCATATTCTGCTTACCTCAGACTCTTAAGTCCTCTGGTGTGTTGTCCTTGCATGGTCCCACTCATGCGGAGAGCAAACTTCAGTTCCACTCCGCTGTTTCACTTGTAGAGACACTTCTACAGCATGACTACCTGACCTGAGGCACACCAAGACCCCCAACGTTAATAATCACTGTCTGCTCATGAGGGCATACATTTGACCTGTCGGGTTAGTGTCTAAAGAGATGTACAACTTTATTATTTTTCACTATATTTGCTGTAAAGGAACTTCACAAGGTGCTCCATATAACAGTTGCAATAAATCAAGTTTTCATGAATATATGTCATTCATTTTCCATCACTTTGATAAAGGACATTACTTACTGTCACCCCAGGCTTGCGCGCGATGGTAAGATGAAGGAAATGGATATCACGGGGGAAGAGATGCGCGGGTTCCCGAGCTGAAAAGTTTCAGAACGGGTACCTGTGGCACCAAAACCTCCTCAAATATTCTCACAAAAACACCAAAGTGTACCGAGTAGTCCCTCTCCTTACCGAGAAAAGTCAAAGTGTTTGTAACAGCATGGGTTGAGTCCGTTTGCATGGGCGAGGGTGGTCGTTTTGGGAGGGGGGTGTGGTGCAGCAGAAACTAGACCAAGTTGCATTGATCAGAGCCTCATATCGTCTCGGACAAAGATGCAGCCAAACGTGCTGCCCGCGCTCTGCCGATAAACCGTGAAATACCCGAAGAAAGAAGACAAGAAGCGGTCAACAGGTGGTTGTTTGCGGGCACTCTGCACTGTTGCGCACATAGTTTCCACTGCGCACCGCCACGATGCTGTTACAGTCCGGCACCCTGTTACTGCTGGCGGCTCTCTACTCAAGTGTAGACCTGACGGGGGCTGAGGTGAGTGGATGAAGCATCTATAACATTGTGGGGAATTTAAATTCTTGTAAGGAAAGTATCAGGTAAACTTGATCTGATTAAGTTAATGAATGCAACTTTCTGAGGATGGTTTTAGTCTTTCTTCGGGTGTTTAGGCGAGACATGCACACATGTAGCCTATAGTCTGCGCAACCAGCTGTTTTTCTGTCTGTTCTAACAAATCATTTACTGGTCATCCATTATAGTGGTTGAAATATTCACATTTCAGTGTTTCAGTATCATTGAGACGCACGTTCTTTATTCCATATTTTTCTATTAATTATTTATTCATTTATTTTAGCTCTGTAGTGTTTTTATGTGTCTTGTCATACACTTCTTGTTCATTTGGTCAGCTCTATCAAGCAGTCCCGAATACTTTGAGTTGAATCTGCTCCCAGTCCAGCCTCCTCCACTTCTTCTGCTGGAGAGAAGAGAGGGAGAGGGTGGGGCAGAGTGCCTACAGTAGCTGAAGCTTGTGTGTGTGTGTGTGTGTGTGTGTGTGTGTGTGTGTTAAAAAGAGGTATGGCGAGGTTATGAGGGAGACAGAGATGTGCATGCAGTTAATCATTGGTATGTTTAGATGAAACGTTTTCATGAATGTGTCTCTTTAGAATAGAGACAAACTTTTTATGCTCTTATGATCTTATGGTCTTCCTTCAGCCAGAGGAGATATAACTGTTGTTTTCCAGTCATAAGATCCTGTTTCCCTGTTAGCTTGTGTTGCTGTTGGTGATTTTGGCCTCCATGATGCCAAGTTGCTCATTTTCATTACATATGAATTAATATGAGTCATCAGGGAGAAAATCTTAATTGAAGGAATCTTAAGAAATTTTACAATAAACATTTAGAAAAATGTCCACTTATAACTTATGTATAACTATGTTTTCAACCAAATTAGACTTTTCCACAAAAAGAATGAAGTTCTGTCATTTCCCAAAATTGAATCTGTATACCTCACTGTGTGGAACTCATTGGAATAAGTTTTATGTAAGGTAACATGACACCAGGTATTGCTGTGTCACTAAAAGTTTAGGTTTGGTGCGTCCCTTCTCACAATGGTAATACAGGACACTGTTTTTGTCCAGCCAAGTTTGTGGTCAGTAAACCTTTATCAGGACCAATGTTTAACAAATGGGAATTTCACAGCTAGACTTGGTGACATCCCACTTTTTGGATATTTTTCCAGACCCAGTTTCCTAATTCAAAAGTAGATAATCCATGAATGAGTTTAATGTTTCATCAGAAGTGAAGGAGAAAACCTGGTGCTTCATGTCTCCCCTGAGAACAGAAACAGCTGAGAGGCTTGCTGCTCTGTATGTTCACGTATGTTGAGATCCATCCTCATTGGGCTGTTTGTTGAAATATACATAACTACAGTGGTCTCCTTCTGCTGAAAGGCTTGTCAGATGCTGTGCTTTATTTTGAAGCGTGGGTGGAGTTTGCAGCGGAAACATCTCTCACACAAGAGAAGCAGGAATCCAGGTGAGGGGGAGGAAACATTGGACTGTATCGAGCATTAAGATGAGGAAAAACATGCTGTTAATCAGTTAGTATGATTGCACAATGGAGCAATGTCTGATGTTTCAGAGAAAATTAACACCTCACAAGGGAGCCTGGCGTTATCTTGTGGGGAGTTTCTCCATCTTCCGGGGTGTTTAAAGGATATTTTTTTCAGCTGTGATGGATTGTAGCTACGAGCTGTCCTCATAAAGTGCCAAAAAAGTCCCATTCCCCAGATGTTTTATTGACAAAACAGACATTATTCACTTTATTATTCACAATAACCTGCATTCAGACTGAGCTTTGATTCAGGAAGCTCCGTAGGAGAGAAGTGTATGATGCATACACACAGGGTTAAACAAAGCAGCAGAGGCAACTTTTATCCCCTACCTGCCTGGATTTAGAAGCATAAACACATCTGAACAGAGGAGAGGATGGGTGAGTATGTGTAAATCTGGCTGAACATCTTGTCACTGATCAGATGACACACATGAAATCGGAGTAATTCAACATTCTGGATTTATTGTTGGGAGTTGCATATTTTCCCATCCACCCATGGGAGGTCCACCAACAGGAAGTTTGTGATCCTGTCAGGGTCTTTTTCATCCATCCAAAGCTGCACGTTGAACAGAAAGGGGCTTCCCTCATCAGTTATATCCAGAACAGTGACAGGCTGAAATGCAGTCATATTTAACCTGCACCTTCATAAATGTGACTCTGGAAAAAGCAATCAGTGTTTGGCCGATGTCTGCAAGGCGCTTAGGTGTGTTTATCTTTTCTTTGTCTCCACATACACAGGGACGTGACCATGACTGAGTATCAGAGCCTCTTGTTTGGGCTCCTTCACAATCAGTGGGGCTAAACTGAGGCCAGGAGTGAATATATAGTATAAACAACTCACGGTCAACCACAAATGCATACAGTCACACACAAATGTGATAACCCTGAGCCTAGAATGGGTCAGGCTGACTTTAGAAAGGTGATAATGTAAGATTGCCTTGCCTTTAGCCTCTGTACTCTATTTAAGGATGAAGCAACAAGCTAATATTTAGATCTAAGACCTTTGCTGTCAATTGTTTGACTGCATCATCTGATCCTGAGTGAATTTCCCCACTGTTTATATAATATCAACAGAACAGAGTTTCTCTTCCTTGGCGGTCATTTAATCTGGTCAGAATGAGTCATTTGTAATTCCTAGAGGAGGAGGAGGAGGAGGAGGAGGAAGAAGGGCAGATTAGCAGATTCATGGAGTGAGAGTTTATGTGCGGGATGTTGGATGGAGGGACTGAGAAAGGCGGTTGCTGGTGGGAAAGACGAGCTTCTGTGTGCTGCCAGGTTCCTGCTCCTGGCTTGGCCATGATGTCCCAGGACAAGGCGAACCCAAGGGAGGATGAACTCAAATATGGAGGAAGCAGCGCTGAGAGCCGTTAATCCCGATACAGCCTGAGGAATGTGTGTATATTGTCTGTTGAAAGCTTAGAATCATTATCAAGACTTGATCTGTGGGTCATGCTGTCCTAAGTGCTGACAAGGCTGCTTGTAGTTTGGTCTAGCCCTGATCCTGTTGACCAACCTACTCCCCATCACCCCCCACAGAGACAACAGCTGACCCTGTTACCATGACTGGCCACCAACCAAGCAATGCACCCTGGGAAGGCACAACCTGCCTGACCTCTGTCCCCAAGCGTTGTAAAAATGCCTACATTTGGAAGAGTTGTGATTGTGTTTCTGTCTCCGTATTTTGACAGGTGTCTCTGGGTGGCAAAGATAATTCTCTCCTGACCTTGATACTCAAGTGGTGTGGCAGGTATGCCCCACTTACCACCTGTGTGTTTGTCTGTGTGTGTTACCTGTCTGTGCCAAGTCAGGAGAGGACTAAACTGTGGTAAAGCATGGTAAAGCTCTTTTCAATTCCCTGTGGTCCAAGCATCATGATTTTCGCACATAAACCACTTATTTTGTTCCATGCTAATATTTTCTGCACGTTACCTACCATGAGATCAACTTGTGTGTTATCCTAGAGATCAGTTACTTCCCAGAGGTGTATGGTGAAAGTGCAATTTAGCCGTTTAACTGTGAAATTGGTGAGTCACAAATGTCATTTGTGGTTTGGACGGAGATGGTGTAATGGATACGTGTGTCTGACAGGGAAGTGGGAGGTGAGGAGTGATGGAGGGGGAAGGCTGCTAGAGGAGGGAGAGAAGGAGTTGACGAGGTTATGAGCCCCAGAAGTGGAGGAATGTGGGTCGGAGCCAGAGATGGTACCCCGTAGCAAATCTTTTAGTCTCACTCTCTGGTTCTTAACCTGCACTTCCACCCGCCGCTGCCAAATTGTCCAACGGATGGAGGATAATGAGCTAGTGATGATGGCATCATTAGATTTATGACTTTGTATTGGTCTACATGAAGTGAAGAGTGACGCTTTGGCTGTCTCTTCCTTCAGCTGTTCTGTTTGTCCGTTTTTGGCCTTAAAAACTTCCGTCTCAGTGTCCTGCTTTAGATGCAAAGAACAGGTGCAAGACTAAAGAATGGTGTTTAGTCAAGGTTTCTGTTGACTACTTTATTATAACCCTTCCAGTCAACACAGACAACATTTTTGTTTTTGGGAGGGTTCACACATAAGATTTCTAGATTCAGTGATCTGGATAAGGTGATGGTTTGCGTTGTTTACACATTAGTCTCCGATATAATAAAGTAACTGCTTCATCTGTGCCCACATGACCTTCTCAAATACCTCTGTGAGTCTTTGCATGTGCTATATTTGGTTTAAAATTCAAAATGCAGCCAGCTGATTTAAAGATTTTCTATTGCATTTTTGCCTTTATTTGACAGTGTGACAGTATAGAGAGACAGGAAGCGCAGGGGGAGAAGCCAGCTGGAAATTGAACTACGCTGTGGGTACATGGTACACAACAGCTCATCCACCAGGATGCCCGCTAGAACAATGACATACATGTAGAGATGGATCTTCTCAGATAAACATCCCATGAGTTTGTGCCTTCTCTCTCTGTCAACATGACAGACTCATCTATATGACTTATTTGCTTTTAAGTCATTAACTCGCCTCTCATGCAGAGGAAGAAATGTTCAAAACGAAACCTTTGAGTTTTTCTCCTCTTCCTTTTATCTCACATCTTATTTTTTGTATCTCACACTGCACAAGAAACCACTCAGGGTATCTGAAAGAAAAAGACAGTTTGTTCTTACGAGAATCAATCCAAATTAAATATTGATAAGATCGGAGGCGGCACAAATGCATATCTGATCGTTTATAGCACACAGCAGAACATATGAGTTCCTGAACTGATGTTGCATCAGCAGGTCAGTCAGGGTTGTGGTTTGTCAAATAGTAAAAGATCACTGCAGATAACAGATTGGATTTTGGCAAGATATTGTGGTTTTGGCAAAAAAAAATCTATGGTAAACACAATTGGTTAGGATGTGGGTTAAATTGTATCTCTGATTGCCTGAATGTTGAGTGCGATAGTTAAATACATTAACACTGTCAGTCACTTTTGGTTTAAACTCAGTAGAATGTAACTTTATGCTCAAGCTTTAGCATTTTTGCTGTCAGTCCAAAACATCTTGTTTTCAAAAACAGCTGTGTTTCTAGCTTGGCAGACTTTCATGTTTTAGTTTTTAGTTTTCGAAGGGTTTTCATAAACCCAAGGGTTGGTAAAGGCCAGTTCAGACCAAAGATTCGCAACGAGACAAGTTGAAACTTGCAACTACTTGAAATGTGCCGGTCTGCAGCATTCTGAAACCTGCCAGTTTACACCAAAGCGACTAGACAAGACGGTTTTGGCTGGATTTAATTTGTAGAATCTTAAAATATGAATGAGGATAGTGAGTTACTTGCTACAGTTGCATTTCTAGTGTTGATGAAACGGCAAAAACAAAAAAACGAGCAGGTCGAGGTCAAGATGACCGACTGACTTCGCTACGAGCTGATTGGCTTTTAAAACAGGTGATGTGCCTTACGTTCTAAAACTGGCGATTTGACAAGGTGAGTCGCAGGGGACGCCATCAACCGGCTTGAGTCGAGCTGAGACAGGCCAGTTCACACTGCTGCAACTTTTCCCTGCGACGTTCTAAAACAGTTTCGTCTCATCGCAAATGTTTGGTCTGAACTGGGCTTATGGTTTATTAAATTTTGGTTAAATGTTACAAGGAGTTACTGGCATTAGTAACATTTATGTCTATGAAAGCAATCTGTGGAAGATTTCACTTTAATCCAGAATACCATAATCTAAATCAAAGAGCTAAAGAAACACTGTACATGTTTGAGGCAAAAACATGTACTAAGGTCAGGAGGACATTTGAGAAAAAGTGAGGTCATGGGTTGAGACATGACACAATTGGACAGGTTTATGGTACAGGAGCAGGTGGACCCTCTCATCTCCTCTGTCTCTTTTGTCCCCGCCCCTCAGACAGCCACCAGTCCACCACTGACTTCTTTAGTTATATACAACTGTGAAAACTTACCACAATCATCTGGGATACTTGTTGGTGACTTGCACATCACCTCAAACTCGGTTCAAGTTTAAATGCCCTGTTCATTACACCCTCTTCATTATTGCACGATCCTTTGCGACTGTTCTGTTTTTTCCAACTTGTTAAGGAGCCGCTCTGTTGTTCTACACAGTTCTTTTTCCATCTATTCAAATATTTTGGCATACTTCATTTTTATTTGCAAGCTTACCAATTTCTTTTGAAGACTACATTGCTGGTGAGGCATTGGTGTTTTCAGTCAACCACTGAATTATGGTTTTATTCTATTATTTTGGTTATTTTTCTTCCAGCCAAACTTTGAAACTCTCCTCGCTCCTCACATCGCCTTCTACAAACATTCCTTTGTTCTAGAAACAAAATCAATTCCTCAGCTGAGAACTGACCTTTTACTTGTGCTAATTCGGGCTGTGTCCATAACATTGTGTATTGAAAAGTGTCAAATATTGAATGCTTGGTTAGAGTCTTAGGATTAATACTTATTTTTTGTTCTAATATTTACTGCTCTTGATTAGGAAACATTTCTAACTTCATACTGTAATTTATATAAAGAATTTCAAACAATACTCAACCCCAGTTCCAATGCTCAAATGTTTTGAAATGATGTCCAAGAACGAGCTCCACCACTGGCCTCTTTTTGGGTTGAAGTTCATGCTCAGAGTACATGGGTTTTAAAGTTCTACATGGTTTAGAAATAGGTTTGAATCACACTGACGAGGAGAAATTTTATAGATTCTCTGAAATCGGAAGCATACTCACATTACAAGATCAGATTAGAAAACGAGGCATCACATGCCCCACAGTGTTGTTAAGAATGTCTTGCCAAAAGGAGTTACACACCTACAGATTCCTCTCTCACACACTTATCTCACTCTTTTGAGAGTGCAGATGAGAATGATTAGGAGAGAGAGTAAAGGACAAGGTTAGTTTGTGTGTTGAGTGCTTAAATGATGGAGTTAGTGATGGCAGATTGAGCCCGGATGAATATGGGGAAGCTGGATGTCATCAGTGCTGAAGAAAGACAGAGACTTACATTAAGACCACATGATATTACAGATGACACAGGCACATGCTTCATATTTGTCCTATTAAAAGTTTTTGGCGTATGTGGTGTGTGGCGCCTTCCAACAAGTCTGAGCATTAGACGAATGGAGACATTTCTTATTTCTGTCAGCTGAACATGACAGTGATGTCTGACGTGGTATAATCTGGTTTTTAACTCTGTCTGTGCCATACACCTCTCACTGTAGGCTAGAATTACTCTTTATTTTTGACCAGATATGGTAGTATTGGACTGTTATTGTACTAAATTTACAGAGGAGGAATGATAGAAACAGCAGATCGTAAGTCAGAGCTGACTGTAATTTAGAGGACCTGAGAGTGCCTGTGTATCCATACCTAGAGCTTTGAAGCTTTTTCCTGGAAAAACAGATGCTTTATCCATCTCCTCCTGTGTTTTTGCTCTGTCGACTTGCTGGACAATGAAAATTGTTAATTTATGTAGATGTTATTCTATTGAAGTATTCCAGAAAAAAAAGGCTTAATCAGATAACTTTGAGTAGGGAATAAGCCGGTCACATGACATGGTTCACATCAGGAGAAGAGGAGATATGCTAATCTTTCAATGCATAGCTAAGTCTAGGAGTAGACTAAGACATTTTTAACTGATAGGAGAGCCGATCTGTTGTCAGGGCTCGGCATCTCTAAGGCTTCAGGGCGGAGAAATCTTTAAGTTACAGTCGTCATATGTTCAAACGGCAGTGATGTAATGATGATGTAGGAGACAAGGCAGGAGAACAATAGAGAGCAGCTCTGTCAATTAGATAGCTATCATCTGTAGTGTATGGTATGATAATGGGGCTAAAGAGCTCCATTATCCAGTAATTTGTTGCAGACTTGAAAGTGAAGTGCAGGGATAAAGGCTGTCTTTCTCTGGTTGTTGGAATTTCCTCTCTTTCTCACTCTATTATTCTATTATGTATCAAATAAAACCTGCTGTGTTTCTGATAATTTTACAAGAGGGGTTATCAACATCAACATATGTGCAGCATGCACAAATGGAAAAGCCTTTGTTAAAAAGGATGTGAAATAGAGCTTACATGCACACACACACTTCATGTATATGTACAGTATACTCCCTGATGGATGCATTGTGTCACCCTGTTTAACAGTGATGGTAATGCTTCTTTCTATAAATTACTAACGCAAATCCCAGATGCTTCCATGTAACATGTGAGAGAGAGCGAGAGACTTGGTTTTCTCTTTCAGTTTTAGTTTTTAGCCATGCTAGCGGACTGGCTCTTGGGATGGCAATGTCGGTCGGCCTGTTTGTTGGTCGGTTGGACAAGACTGAAATACAGACATTTGTGTTCCCCAGAGGATTTATCCTAATTTGGTGATTCCCTGACCTTTCCTCTTGTTATCACTTTCAATGAAATATCTCAACATCTACTTGATGGACTGGTACAAAATGTTTATACAGACATTCATGGTCCCTAGAGGATGAATCCTCCTGACTTTGGTGATGCCCTGACTTTCCCTCTAGCGCAACCATGACTATTGGATGGATTGCCATGAAATTTGGTACAAACATTAATGGCCCTCATAATGAATTGTAATAACTTTGATCCTCTGACTCTTTATCTGGCGCCATCGTCAGGTAAAATTTTTTATTGTCCAATACTTTGGTTGATTTCCAAATACCTGCAAAGCTAATGCCATTCCCATCAGTGCTTTGCGTTAAGTGCTAACTAACACATTTTAGCACCACTGTCCCTATAAGTACAGCTTCACAGAGCAGCTAGCATGACTGTAGCCTCTTAGTCTTGTTAAACTTTAAAACTAATGGGTTGACATCATTTCTTTCACTACCTTTTCATGTAACTTTCTGAATCAAGCTGAGTAAGCCAACTGGGGGAAAAAAGGTGAGTGTGAGAATTTTCCAGGTTGGATGTATTTGGTTGGTACAAAGTCACAGAGGTCATTCCTTGTCCTCACGTGCTGACGCTATTCCCAGATACCAGAGCACTCTTGAGAGAGACTCGAGGCTGACCCAACCCCTTCTTGTCTTTGTGAGCATAAAAGGCAAGGAAGAGGCCTTCCTCTTTATAGAAAGAATGGCGTCCTAAATCTCACATCCTGTGGCACAGTGCTGCACATTCACAGAGGAGCCACAAGCAGAGCTGAAGTACTCTTTGCAGCCGCTCACATGAACTGAACTGGTCCTTTCTCAGAGAAAACAAACGTCAACGTTAACAAAGTAGCTATTGCTTCAAGCCCCCCATCTCTCTCTGTTTACACCACCCCCCTGTACATTTTCTCCTTCTCACTACTAGATTATTGTCAGATTTTAATTCTAGGGAACAGGCATCCAAAACTGATGCAGCTGCGAACAAGATGAAGAAGTGCAGAGGTAGAGAGCTTCAATTTGATGTTTATGTGTTTTAGTACTTGAACCAATCCTGTTCCTGTGGGCTTGTAGAGGAATGTTTTATTTATTTATTTTACTGTGTGGAACAATAATCGCCCAGACCAGTGATGTGTGGGCACGTTAACAAAGCTCTGCACACAAACCAAAAAGCCCATCTCTCCCATAGGGTGAGACAACACAAGATAAATCTCACAATTAGCTCAGCAGATTTCTGACTTCTCAGACTGAAGTTTTCTATGTGAGAGACACAGCATCTCCTGCATTTGAGTACCAACATGTGTCTTTTATCCTCCACAAAGAGCCAGCCTGAGGGCAAGACGGCAATCAGCTGTTCTTGTGTGGAGTGTGAGTGTGTGCGTTTGTGCCGTAGTTAGAGCCGGAAAGTCACCTCTAAGGTCAAAAGATTAGTAGGAATCTTTCTTAATTTGTTAACAAGGTAACATTTCATTCATGTGCACATCCTTACACATACACACATGAACACTCAGACACTGAGGAAGAGCTGAGTTCTCAAGATGAACCTTATATTGAAAGCTCTGTTAGAACGTCTAAATCCCCTCTAATGGCCTGGGCAGGGGTTACAGGTCAACAGGATAAGCCTGTGAGGGTCATGTGACTGGTCAAGATGGGGTGCAGATGGACAAGCTGATTAAGAGAGGTCAGGGCATTTCATAATCTAAGGCAGGATTATTGTATAGGATCTGTTAGAAGCATTAACATGCTGTGGAATTTGAGTGAAAGGTGGCCAATTGTGTTTGGTGTTAGTCATGACAACTAAAACATTGTAATGAATTATAATGATATCACTTCATTGAGCTAGTGGACTTTTTTTGGGGCTCTTTGGCTTCAGTGTAATCTATCTAAACATGTGAGTGATCAGCAGAGAACAGTTTTCTTGAGTCCCTTCCACCAGCTGAAGTTATCCCACTAGCACTTCGACTGACTGGTGTGTTTGTTAACGTTGCTCATTAACTTTTGTGCGTGTGTATGTGTGTGCATATGTACATTCCTATCTGTGTCATTTGGTGTAAGCATTTCATGTATTTTCGTACAATAATAGCTTTTCCCAGGGGATAAAGATTTGATCTCACAAAGCTTGCCAAGTGTTATGGTATGGTGTGTGTGTGAGAACAGGTCTCTGCAGATGCATCTGCTTTTGGTTACAGAAGCCCTTAATTGTTTCTATGGTGTAGATGAAAACCTGCTGCCTACAGCTTGAACAGGACATGTTTTACATCAAGTTGGTCTCACCAAATATGCCCTACAGGACTCCTTAAATAAAGGAAAAAGAAAGCATAGCCCTGTTTTATTGCAGAATGTACATATAATATGTCTCTAGGTATAGGACTCTCTTGTTGGCCTTGGGTTTCCCGGGAGTATTGACGTTCACTTTGTGTCTATCGTTTGTAATGCTAAATGAGATAAGACCTTAACTCTTTTTGTTAAAGGAATAGTTTGACATTTTGGGAAATACACTTTTGCTTTCTTGCAGAGCGTTAAATAAGAAGTTCTACACCACCACGTCTGTACGCTAAATATGAAACTACTGCCAGCAGCTGGCTAGCTTAGCTTAGCACAAAGACTGGAAACAGGGGAAATTGCTAGCCTGGCTCTGCCACCCCATGCAACTCCCTGTCAAAATACAGTGTGTCATTTTTATACTTTTGTGCGAATTAAACAAATGAGATACAATGTGCTAATCACTGAGCTTTAGAAATGCTAGTAGGTGGATTTTGCTACCTTTGGATAGAGTCAGGCTAGCTGTTTCCCTCTGTTTCCAGTCTTTGTGCTAAGCTAACCGTCTCCTGGCTCTAACTTCATATTTAGCGTACAGACATGAGCATGCATGGTGTCGATCTTCTCATATAACTCTCAGGAAAGAAAGAAAGAAAGAAAGTGTGTTTGAAAGCAAGTGCATTTCCCAAAACGTCGAACTATTCCTTTAAGGTCTTCAAGTACATCCATCAAAATATTGTACCTATGTTTTAATGTTAATTTCAGTGGAATGTACAATGCATGTACATTGCAAGATATTACTATTCTTATTCATGTATGAATAATGTAACAAAAAGCCACTTCAACTGTCTATTTTGGTCTATTAGTGTTTGATTTAAGCCTGAATTTCTCGACTAAATTACTCATGTTGAATGATGCTTTCATACATTAATTTTATACACTGAAAACAAGAGAGTATGAAATATGTTCAAAAAATCTAACTAGAGAAGCAGTTGAAAAATGGTTTGGCTTAACTTGATAAATATCTTGGCATTAAAAAAGTGCTGTTTCATATCGTACCATCCCAGTTTGTGCAACTCGCCCTCACACAGACACACACTCATGTTGTTTACAGAGCAAGTTGCACCAGGAGCCTTGTCTTCCAAGTATGGCAGTCAGACAGAAGAATTCCCCTCCTCCACTTCTATTCTCTCATCCCAGCCTCTCAGTACTAGAGAAGGCCAGGAATGTCTGAGCAGCATTGTTCAACCCAGCACAGTTTGAAAAAACTCCTCCACTCATCTTTTATTATTTTAGTTTTTTGTCTTTATCTCTCTCTCCTGTCTCAGTGTGTGTACCCGAGCACTCTTCTGGGAACAGCATAGTTTGTGATCCTGTGATCTTATTGACAGTGAAGAAAAAAAACACAAATAAATCCCCAAAACCACAAAAAAGCTGGAATGAGTCAACAGTGCAGAGACATTGATCTCATGGTTTTTATGACATCAGAATCTACTGAGTAGTAGCAGCAGTACAACCAGTGTAGGTGTGTGTTTTCTAGTTTGTGCACATGTGCTTGTGTGTATGTTGCTGCTTTATCGCAAGGTATTGTATTGCCTGTATTGCAGTGTGCTCCATAATTCAATTCAATTCACTTCAGTTTTATTTACATAGCGCCATATCATAACAACGTTATCTCAGGGCACTTTGTCATAAAGAGAAGGTCTAGACCGACCCCTTATGTGTACAGAGACCCAACAATTCCCACCAAGAGCAAGCACAAGCAACAGTGGCAAGGAAAAACTCCCTTTTAACGGGGAGAAACCTCGAGCAGAACCAGGCTCTGGGTGGGCGGTCATCTGCCTCAACCGGTTGGGTTGAGAGAACTGTCTCATTTAGTGTTGCTTAATGAGCCCTGCTGCCAAGTGAGATCCTTCTGACATTTGTAGAGTAAAATCATCCTGATTGTCTCCATATGGAAGCCATGATCTGTGGTTTAATGCCATGAGCACGTCTTTATGTATGTATTAGACCAACTACAACGCTGTGGTAAAGGGACGCAGGAGCTTGTAAAACTCACTTCAACACACTGAACGAAAATATGTGCTGTATAACTCTACTTGTTGTTTCAGTGGGACTCATTGAGTCCACAAAAGAACCCAGATGTTTATGTGAAAGTTTATGGATACGTTCAATTTAACAATGTTGCACAATATTTACTGGTGGGACACAAAGCCAAAATCTCATCGGATGTCATTAAGAGTAATTATGTCAGCCAACTTGAAATCAACCCAAACAGCTGAACGCCCAAATCATAGAACAAAATGTTAACACAAAACTAAGTGATGCAACAATATGGCTAACTTGTGTACTTCTCCTCACATGGAAAAGCTGGTGTTGGAGTACACATGGTCGAGAAGCCATGTGGCGGTTTAGGGAGACAGTTTCAAGGCAAAACAGGGATAATGACAGTCTAAACCTCAGAGATTTTTAGGCTTTTGCTGGTACTAACCCATGCGAGAAATCCAGGCAGCAAAATACCACTAAGGTTCCCTTTAGATACCTCCAAGGAAGTAGTTCTGTGATTGACAATACGGTTGAACTGGTGGTGGCATGAAACCCTGAATTCTTGAAAGTTAAAGCTGCATTAATATTTTTTATTTTTTGTCAATTAGGGCAGTCCTCCACAAATATCATATATACATTTGACATACTATGGCCCTCCTAATGGCTGGCTGTGTTCGCTAGCTACTTGCTAACTTTGTCTGTCTGCTGTTTGGTGCTGGGCGTGTAGCGTACAGTGAGTTTATCAGAACTTTCTTTTATCAGCACCAACACTCTTGCTCTCTTGGGGTTCACACCACACTCTTGTTAAGCTGCGAGTATTCTCCGTCAGAACTGCTTGTAGGGTGGTTGAATAGTTTGGAAGACTCCCTCACCCCATACCTTTCTGATGTCGGATTAGGGGACGGGGCTGTGTCCTTCCATTTCTGTAACTTTCCGAGGTGAAAAAGGAGCCAGTGTTTTTCGTTCTTGACACTATTTCTGTCACTTTTCATGTGAACAACCAAGTTCAACACTATGAATGCCTTCCAGGAGAGACTGTCTGAAAATGTGCATATTTAAACAAAATCACATCTCCCCCCTCTCTATGATAGTCGGCTATTCACTCTTTCTTCGACGGTAGCCGTTGACTATAAACACATTTGTCGTGCGAGCTAATTATATTGGATCACAAACCGACCCTTACACTCACAACTGTTCTCTGTACAACAGTATCTAGTGTTACTAAAACATCAGGCAACATGCAGTAATGACTATAAAATGTAACTTCAAGATATAAAGTGCACTACATATTGCATAGCTTAACTACACTATATAAGGTGTATGGTTGTGTGAGAAGAGCATGTAAGCTCAACCAAACTCTAGAATACAAAGTAAAAATGTGCAACACAGTTTGCACAGTTATCTGGTTTCCCCTTCACTGAAATCCATATCAGTGTGGAAGGAAGGCTCCTCTCACATCCGAAGAGATAAATGGAGAGGGAATTCTCCAGTCAAATCATTTTCCCTGGCTACATAGATTTTCACAATACAGGGCCAGGAAAACTTGTGTTTTGTTTTCTGAAAACAAAAACAAAAACAAACTTCCGAACAGTCTTCCGAACCTGATAAGAGCAGCCAGAACTTTTGTGCATGACTCTGACTGAGGATGTCAGCGTCATAGCTTTACATTAGGTCATGTGAACAAAGTGGCTGCTAACTATGGTCTTAACTTTATGTCTTGATTACCGTGTGTGTGTGTGTGTGTGTATGTGTGTGTGTGTGTGTGATTTGAATTTTTTTGTGTATCTTGAGTGATAGGAATTCATTTAATCCAACTAAAAAGTACCATAATTGTAATGCCTTGACTGAATCAAATAATGCTTGTCTGATTATGTTAGAAGATTATCTAAATGGCAGGTTATTATTGGTGTTTTATTTGTTTGTGTGGGTGCTGAATATGAGCATACATATGTAAAGAGAAAGAGCTGATGTGAAATGACAAATCCTGACACACTTTAGTGCTCAGCCCCTCCAGGATACCCCAGGGGGTTTGTGAGATACTTCAGCAGTAATGGGAGGTTATGGCAGGAATGTGCTTGGAATCTGGGAATGTGATGTTGTTTTAAGAAAAGTCTGTAGATGACATTGACCAGATATTTGTGTGACCTTCAGTTGCCCTTAACATGGTAGGAAAGACACAGTGAAACACATACAGCTGTTTTAAATGTACAGTCAATGTGGAGCACTCCAGTGATGGGAACGTTTCTGCCCCCATGTGGTTAATATCTGTACTGCCGCAATACTGTTCATGAAACCTGTGTGCAAAATGTATGCAGGAGGCTAAAATTCATGAAAATATTGTTTTCACACAAGAGGAAATTGTTGAACATTTTAGAAAACATTTAAAAGCACTTGCCACGTTTGGAGGTTGGCTGCAATACGTGAGAAGTGGATTTGCCCACTTTGGCAAGAAGAACAGAGGCAGTGAGTCATGCAGCCACAGTAAGCTGAATTGACAAACTGAATGACTTTACCCTGCAGGCTACAAAGAAAGCAACCCTATGTGTAAGTTTGGGAAAACCCAGTTGCCTTCTCCATCCATTGTTTATCCTTTGTAGAAAATGTAGTTAAGATGCCCCACGTCTGTAACAGGATGTGAACCGTGAGGTCAGGAATGCAGTTTGATTCTGTGTGCTTAAGAAATGGTTGTGGTTGATTGGTTATGGAAAAGTTCATAACTTATTTTCCCTGGAGGCCCCAGAGATATAGTTAAGGTTTCAACATTAATACAGTACAGAAACTGATTATAAGTAATGGGAACCAAGCAACAACTGCAGAAAAGCAGCCTAAACAGTTAGAGTAAAGAAGTTCATTCTTGACCTTGGAAAGAGTAGTTGACAAAACAATTTCAACTCAAGGTCCATTTAATAGCTGTTAAGGAGTTTTTTTTATTGTATACATGACATCACATGATCTTCCTCAGCAGATGTAGTTTGCCTAGTTGTCATGAACACCTGAGCTGAGGAAGACTGTGTGATAAGATCAACAGCGCCAGAGAAGCTACAAAATGGACCTTGTCAGTTGTTTTTTCTATGCTAAAACTTTCCAAATTTTGATGCTCAACTTTTAAGTCAACATGGATAAGAGGTCCTTAAAGTGCTCAGAAATCTCGAATGCCATGACGACTGGGCCAATTATATCTGCTGAGGAAGATTGTGTGATATGATTAAAAGCTCCAGAACAACTACTAAATGGACCTTGTGGTGAGTATTGCATGTCCAGTAAGGTGAGGTCAAAGATTACACTAAGCTGAAATCTGGGAAACTGGGAGATTTATAATGCCAGGTCCAGACAAGCTTTTCTGTAACAGGCTGCGCTTGCCTCAGTCTCAGCTTCTTTAGCTATGGTTCTTATTGGGATCGTATGAGAGCGTACGTGTTAATGTTGGGATCTCTGGACCGGCATCTCTTACTGGCCAAGGTGTGTAATCTCGAGAGTAGACGTTATTCATCACTTCCTCTCTCCTGGGCTCATCACAGCACTGGACTTATGTGTCTAATGATGTCAGACATATCAAGCAAGTGTTGTTGAAACATCAGGCCATTTGGGATGAGGCTTGAACTGCTGTAACCTCCAGCACCTCTGACACATAACACCAAGCACTGAGATGCATCGGTCTACGATGTGAAGGCCTGTGAACGTGCCTCTCTGTACCATGCCACAAATCTCAGTAGTTACACCCATCCCATCCTCCTCTGCTGTTGCCAGATGCTTCTATCTTAGATTCTGTCAAAGCAAACTTTCAGGCCTGTGTTTCCCTGCCAACTCCAGCCTCAGTAAACAATCACAAACACACTGTCATATACACGCAATTATGATAAGGCACTGTTTTGCACAGCGCCCAGTCAACGTAAACACTCTGCCAGTATACGTCATATTGATTTTTCACAGTTTCGAGACATCCAGGCCTGCCGTCCAGACTTAGGAATGACATAAACACTTGTCCAGAGACACGTGAGGCTGTCTGCTGCAGAGGTTTACTGGCTCTGATACAGTTTCTCCAGAGCTCAGTGACTCACCAGCCACTGTACTGTATATTCACAGTGGACATTAACACTCATCAGTCTGTTTGTTCTGTGGAAGATCATACTGTTTGGGCAGAGTAACACCATCTCCATCTGACGCTCCAGCAGACTCTCACACGTACACCCTGTACTGTGCTGGTAGTCTGTACCACAATGTAAAAATACTCTGTTACAAGTAAAGATACTGTTAGAACTTGGACAAAGACTGGCAACGGTTAATTAAGTTCATTTAGAAGTTGATGGAATGGAGCTGAACAGCGAGCCTGAGAGCTGGGCTGTGGGCTGACTGGTGAGGCGCTGGACGATCTCAGAAAACTGTACTTGATCCGGGTTGGTATCGACCTGACGTGACCTGTTTCAAGGTCAGTATCAGGGCCAATACCGATCCAAACCCTACTGTCAGATAAATGTAGTAGAGTATAAGCTGGAAAATATCCCTCTGAAATGTAGTGAAGTAGAAGTAGCATAAAATGGAAGGACTTAAGTACAGAAGTTCAAGTACCTCAAAATTACTTGAGTAAATGTACTTTATTATGTTCCACCAGTATGTTCTTTTCATCTTCAGCTTGTGTGTGAACTGGTAAACCCATCATCCAAATTTCACGTGATAGAAATGGTATTTACGTTAGAAATGGTTCCCTGGCTTGTGGTGTAGCTAGATAATCAGAGCCCTCATCATCTGATATACCAGGGGATCTGTATGATAAGGCCCTCTGAAGATCCCCTTTTCCTGCAAAGCCCTGATACCAAATCAGACAAGTCATCCACTCCATGGCTGCAAGGCTCATTAGCAAGATATTCTTTTTGTGCAGATGTCAGATGGGTCTTTGTCCCATATCTCCCATCTGGTGTTTGGGTTTATGACGGTGCATAAGGGACGTAGAAGGGAAACAAACAGGAGATATAAAGAGACACTACTTTGATCTACCTTCAGATTACTGTCTGGAGAACCAGCAGTAGACATGACAGGGTGGTGGCTTTTCATCACATACCATCACATGTAGCATCCTCATCGTTGTACCTCTTGGTTTGAGGCTTGGGTTTCCTGGTGATGCCCTTCAACATGCAGGAATGTCTCCTCAGTTTGTGCCTTAAAGAGGATAGGAAAAATCTGAGACAGAGAGCAACAGGTGAATGAGGGAGTACTTAAGCAATACTTAACCACAAGCAGCTGTGATTCACTTGAGTTGGGCTAACAATATGCAAGTGTGTTCCCTCATTGCATTAGCCTCAACTCCCTTGGTGAATTGTCAAGAATCATGTTAATCCAACACCAGGAGCTCTTATTGCTGCGAGCCAGGAGGTTTGCCATAAAAAAACACACATGCTTAATTCTGAGAGTCAATATTCATTTTCCTCTGTTTGTCTTATGACACATTTTCATGTGGCATAACAGAAATTAATCCTGTGGAAAAAAAAATGTTTAAGGAACCAGGAGTGGAGAGGTGAGATGGAGTGAGTTAGAGGTGTTGGGGAGAGCAGGAACGGGAAATGTAGCAGGCCACACATGTGTTATATACTGCAAATAGAGAAGAACAAGTGCAGTTTGACAGGTTGGGGGCAGTCAGGTCAGTTTCCCCATGGTTTCCCATGGTTTTAGGGCCACATATTGATTCAGTTATCAGGTATGTTGGAGAGGATTGTGTGTAAGAAGGAAGACAGGGAATATGTTTAAGACTTGGACAGAATATTGAGTTATAGAAAATGTAGAATTAAGAATGACTTATGTATGAGATGTAAGGTTTATACAGTTGGAAAGGGAACATGATGAATGGTGATGGAGCCATTAATTTGTTGCATGCGTGTGAGAACAAGAGACGGACAGAGAGAAATATTTGTGAGTAGTGTAGCTGTGCACTCTCTGCCCAAGACTCTCTGCAGAGCACGTCCAAAACCCCGACAGGATTTTGGCTGGACGCCTTGCACGTGAGTCTAGCAACAGCTGGATGATGGAGGGAAAAGGAAGAGAGGAGCCATGGAAGAGAGAGCCAAGGTAGTGCAGGCCAGTTCCCAGGCACCGGCCTCTGGAGATCCCAGAGGAGAGGAAGCAGGGTGGGGTTGGGGGGCTGAAAGGGCCAAGAACAGCTGCATTGATGTCCTTCTGCCTGCGTGTAGGTTTACAAAGCTAATCAGTGACCCTTCATGTGGCTTAAAAGTAACCTGATTACAGGAAATAAAGCCTTTCTTCATTGTCAACACCATAATCAATACAATTAAAGCTGCTATATTATTTTATATTAACAATTAATCAAATGACTAAGTGCATGCGAACAGGGTCACTTGTAGTGACAAACCCACAGATGATCATCACCTGACTCTGCAGTTCTCTTTAGCTCTACGGAGCTTGTTAGCATCTTTCAGGAAAGTAACTAATTTACTTTAATACATTTACTCAAGTACTGTACTGTAGTTACTAGTTTCTTTGCAGATATATTAATAATACAAAATATAATCAACAAATAATTTTTGATGTATTATTATCAGTTAAGATAAGACTTTATAGATCTATTTATTGATTTATAAATGCTCATCTGTGAGATAGATCAGCAGGCTTGCATGTAAACACTGCATGAGTCTGTCTGGTGCTCACTGTGGTGATTTACAGTGTCAGTGGGATGTCTACGAGCCACCTGGCAGAGGCATGCCACTAACATGCTATAAAAGAAAGAAGAGTTTTTAGCATTACTTTACACATCTGATGGATGATATAGAATGTCCTTCAGCAGGTGTCTGTGATAGGCTACTGTCCAGCTGGCAAACACTATCTTCATTGTTGCTCTTCTCCCCATATTGTTTTTTGCCAAACAAAAACCTATGCTCTTTCTCAATGTTTTGTCTTCTAAGTGATGGATCATTCACTGTTGTTTCTCTTCATCCTCAGGGTTGCGGGGCATCATGTGGGAAATGTGACTGCAGTGGTGTGAAAGGAGTAAAGGTGAGATTTTCATTTGCATCATCTCATTTAATTTGTCACTGTCAATCAATCCTTTCTTGCATTTCTTCCACTTATTTGACATTAGGCCTTCATGTTAGTTTGCAGTAGATACAAAGTGCAGGCTTATTAAGTTCATAGCAGGCCGAAGCAGCCGTGACAGTGCTTCCTATGTTCTGACTAATGGGGTCAGCTCAGTCGGACAGACTGGAGCTGAGTCTGGGTGGAAAAGTAGTAGATGGGGCTCCGTCACGGAGCAGAGACCAGGGCGGGAACAAAGATCAGTTTGAATTAGAGCATGTCTGGACACACAGCTGGGCTGAAGCCCTTATTCCCATCAGAGGGAGGGAAGCTCTCAGATACAGATGGTAACTGTAGAAGTGGTGGGGACACTAGTCATGAACTGGCTGTGAGCCTTTGAGCTGTCAGCACTCTAGTATGAGTGTTAATCACTGACCTGAAACATGAAAAGTTGGTATTAACTGACTTGGACAAAGGTTGTTTTGCTATAACTACATTTTTTTTTGGTGTTTGGTGTTTTTTGGTGTCTCTGAGACATTAAAGGATACATCTGGTGATTTTTTGTATTATTCTTATTGTCAACATAACACTACAAAAGACCAAAACCAACAATACATTCATCCTACTGACCTAAAGTATTGCCTTTGCAGCCAAAGCCTGATATATTTTATTCAGACAGAAACATCAACAAGTACATATATTTTCTGTGACCGTGGTCTTTTGGGTGAGCGATCACCCAAAAGAACTTAAATGTTCTCCCTTTAAAGCAGTGGTTCCCAACCTGGGGGTCAGGATCCCCACAAGGGGTTGCAAGGTAAACGTGAAATGATTAACAGGATAGGAACCAGAAAAAGGCTTTCCTCTTATCTTTGCCTTTTTGCAATTAAATTATTGGTTCCTTTTTTGTGTTTGTTTTTTTTTTTTTTTTATCCCTTAAGCACTTTAATATTAAAATATAGAAAAAAAATCACTCTTTAGTTAAACTGGTCACAACCAGAAGAAATATCAAATCTGCAACGAGGGCTCACAATTAGACGTTGTTATGTTTGATAGTGTCACAAGCAAAGAAAGTTGGGAACCGCTGCTTTAAATATTTATTTTTCACTACAACTCCTGCGTGTACATGTGTATTATTGGCTCAGTTATATCAGACGACTGCAGACTGTTATCTATCCTCACAGTGCAACAGTCTGGCCTTTTATGGCTCATTCTTGCAGCAGCAGTAGCTAAACATTCAGCTCTCCCGACAACAACAGATGCACAGACTGTGGTCAATGGAGGCCGGCCAATCCACAGTGGATTCAAAGCACCCCTGTGTTTTGAAAGTTGCTGAAAGGCTTCAAACTGCATTCCTAAAATCTCTTGTGAGCTTTATTTCCAATGATATCACTTCCTGATCTTGCACAACAGGAGTTGCCATAGTGATTCCCACGGTTAACATTTTGCAGTGTTTCCCCCAACTGATGGGAGTCAGGTGTGTGTGGTCAGGGTACGGACATCGATCCAAAAAGATTCAATATGGTTTTATTTACTGCCAGGTTTTACACGGCACTCTCTCGCGTTTGGCAGCTCAGAGAGGGTGGTGAAGATTGCTGGAGCAGTACTCTCCTTCACAAAGCAATTGTGCCATCTAGTGGCATAGTGGAAACAACATACAGGAAGCTTTCTGGGTCAGTTTTAGGACACTGCAAAGGACACAGATGAGGGTTTGTTGAGACCAATATTGTTTTTATTGTGTTCAAAACATTGCACATAAACATAATTAAAAACAATAGCCATATGAGTCTTCATTATGAATTAAAATGCAATTAGGTCAGTTTTTTAAATAAAAATAAAAATATAATAATAAATGTGCTTATTTTTGGCTGTTTTAGCACTGGCCTGACCCACATGTACTGTATGTAAAGTTGAAGAGCAGAAGACAGAAATAATTAAAGAATTGAACATTATTTTGAAGTTTGCTTTTATATAAATATACATACAAGAAGATTCCTAAAAATTAGACTCACAAATCATATTGAGTTTTTCAGTTATATTTATTTTTATGACACCTTTACAATGATGAAGGACGACATCATAAACTCTAAACCCAATTACCCTAAATCGGGTGAAAAAAACACCCCCAAACGTGTCTGAACTTGGATTACATATAAGGATCTGTGTTTCTTCCAGAAATATTTAAATTCATTATAGATTATTTGAATGTTTGAAACGCAGTAATGTTAATACAACAATGGATACATATATGGTTGGATACATAGTAACTCAGTCTTAGGCTCACGATTTCATTCAATACTTATTCTGTTTCCCATTAAATGTGCTTTTGGTGTCAAACTCATGTCTGATGAATGTATTAAATCATAAAATGTATTGAAAACTGTTTTGAAAATTGTTCCTTCTAATATCAGTTAATATAAAGATTTTCGTCCTTCTATCATCAACCTGACGGCCTGTGATTCACAGGGTGAGCGTGGATTTCCTGGTCTTCAAGGTAATATGGGATTCCCAGGGATGCAGGGACATGAGGGGCCTCCAGGGCCAATGGGCCCCAAGGTCAGTACATACTCACTCACACACACACACACATTTTAATGAATAACCTTAGATAAGTCTGGGTTGACCTAAAAACGATGTGAACTGATTTTATCCCCACAGACAATGAATACATGGGACACACACACATGTGATGTGTCATTAAAAATATCAGCTGACTTTATGGCTCGTAAGAACAAATGTTTCTCTATTATGATGATCGTGATGCCATTTATTTCTCTCAGGGAGATCTGGGTGAACATGGGGCTCCTGGACTGAAAGGAGTGCGGGTAAGTAACTAACCATCAAAATTATAATACAGGATGATATGAATTGTATAGACTGACTTCTATTCCACAAATTATTGCTAATGTTGTAGTTTTGGTTTTGTCATGAGACAGTAATGCTGATATGCTTGTGATCTTGCAGGGTCCTCCGGGTATGCCAGGTTTCCCAGGAAACCCGGGACTGCCAGTAAGTTCCTCTGATCTGCTTTCATGTCTCACATCCTGCAATAATCCAGTAAATTCACCCCGTAACAATAAAACTGTTGTCTAACACCCACTAAAAAGGAATAGCCTCTGAATAAGTTTTTAGATGATGTATTTATTTAGGCTACGTTTTAATTTTGGATGGTGTCTGTGGGGAGTTTAGTTGTGAATGCAGGGTAGAATGGACAGGATGCTGGGGAGACTGCAAATGGTCTCAAATTGTCTCTTTGTGCACTCCCACCTTTAGGGCATCAATGGAAATGATGGCCCACCAGGTCAGCCAGGTATCCCAGGATGCAATGGGACTAAAGTAAGCCACTTCTAAAAGTTCTACCGTGTTTATAAGCAGATTTGTTCACACAGGAATTGTGTCCATGCCTGATGATTTTTTTTTTCAGATAACCTTACACCGTTTGTGCCCTCTGACCATGTTGTATGTGTGTTTCAGGGAGACAGAGGAAGGGATGGCACTCCTGGTTTTGGCGGTCTTCAAGGACCTCCTGTAAGCAACCGTGACTTGCTTGACAGTCAACCACCACCCCACTGACCGGCACACATTTCAGTTATTGCCACTGTCAAATGGAAACAATATATAAATCATCAAAATTTCAATAACAGCTGCTTTGTTTTTAAACTGACTGGCAGACCTTTTTGGGAATGCTCAAGCTGGTTTTGAGCAGGTCTCCTCAGCCCATATAGGATCACATTGTATTAAACAACAGAAGTTAAAACATCACAACCATCACACTGGAATTACAAGATTTCTACATGACTCTATGTGCATCTCAAAATGGAAATATTCATCCTGCCAGAATGTGCTACATGTATAGATATGTTACTACTGTCCTCTCTTCTCAGGGCATCCCGGGACTTCCAGGATTGAAGGTCAGCTGAAATTTATGAAGCATTAACGTCTTATATGTAAATAAGTTTGTCAAACAATATGCCCCATCTTCTGGTATGATGGGACATGTGTTCTACCAAACCATTTATTTTTGTTTTGTCTCCTACAGGGTGACCCTGGTGGTGTGATTGGGATTGTTCCCCTGAAAGGAGACAGAGGATTCCCTGGCACACCTGGATTACCTGTACGTTGTGTGTATGTGTTTGTGTGCGTTTGTGAACATGTATGCATGTGTTTATGTGTGTTGAAAGAAAACAAAGACAATCTAATCTGAATTTCCATATAAATCCTAATTCTTCCCACACACGTCTTTCTTTCCCAGGGATTAGTTGGACCTTCTGGACCTACCGGGCCTCCAGGACCTCGTGGCTATCAAGGACTCAAAGTGAGTTACTCGTACAGTGATCACCCGACAGAGTCAGTGATAAACTTTATGAATTTAGGAATATTTGTTATACAGAGACATGTAATTATCATTAAATATAACAGGAATTTGTACTGGAAAGAACACAAATTAGAAAGTAGAATATTTTTTCTTATTTTTAAACCTGGAATATAATGATGGATTGTCAATATTCATTAGTGAGATACAGTACTGGTATTATCAGTTTGTTTGACGAATTGATTAACTGTTTGACAGGGAGATCCTGGCCCCCCTGGCCCTCCTGGAGAGAAGGTAAGACTAATCATACATAAAATAAAGATCATCATCATACATAGATAAAGCCCACCGTCCTCTGACTTGATCACCTAGCAGAGATGTCATAGGACCTTTTTATTTTATTTTTTTGACTTCCCTGCAGGGTGAGAAGGTGTCCTTTTGGGGTGCGAAAGGAGATAAGGTGAGAATTTTTGTTTATTTTTATATGTTGTCTGCAAAAAAAAAGCCACATTTCTTATATGATGCTTTCACTGTAGAGGTAGTGGGATCACTTTACAGTTACAAGTAGAATGGGGTAATATCTTTTTTACCATATGTGTTTTCAGGTAAGAAATAATTGCATTTCAAGTAAAGTTTTGATGGTACTATCTTAAAACAAAAGAGAGGAATTTGAAATGTAAAAGGAACAGGAATTCAGCATTAGTGTCTGATAATTACTCGTGGCAATTTCCTAGAATGATTGTGAAGGTATTGCACTGATATTAGAGGGAGCGTAGTTATATGCACATTATATGTAGATGCAAGGCTATTGGAAAGCAGCATCAATGAAAAGAGTAACACTTCCACACTGACTTCAAACCATTTATTTTACCATTTTCTTAAATGGACAACATTTTGGTCCCAGTCAGATCATTACTCTGATTTAATTTCATCAATAAGCATCAATATTTCATCAATAAGCTGATTATTTTGAGGTTAGCCAGTTGTTTCCCCATTATTACCATGTTAACTTTGAAAAAAAATGAAACTCTCATACTACAAAGATGATTTTCACTGGATGATTTGCTTTTTTATTTAAATTGTTGTTGTAATTGTTGCCATGTCCCTGCAGGGTGAGCAAGGATTTCGTGGCCCACCTGGCCCTCCTGGATCTGGAACGCATGTGGAAGGAGCACAGACCACAGTGCATGTACCTGGACCACAGGTACTAACACAGTTCTTTAAAAACTGAACAGAAATTGTGCTATATTCGTGTATAAATAAATCACAATTGCTAAATGTCTGTTGTATGTATGTAAAAGATGACATGTGTTATTTCCTGAATGTGTTTGTGCTTTTTATGCCAAAGGGTGACAAAGGATCTAAAGGAGACAAAGGAGAACAAGTTAGTATTTTGCTTTCAAATGTTGAGGTGTATGACTTACATTACTGTGCACACAGGCTGTTTCATATCTTTTAGTTCAACTTTCTACTTTTTGAGACACCTGATTTCTTTGCAGGGCTATTGCAACCCCTTTCAAAATGGTGTCAAAGGTGAACCAGGTCCGCCTGGACAACAAGTAAGTGGCAAAAATATGTCTCTATGGGATGGTATAATGGTATGATAAATGAAGACAGAAGGCCAGCGTTAGTTGTCACTGTAAGATTTCTATGCAGATTCGTCAAAAGTGTGAATGTTACATGGAAAACCCATTTCAAGCTTATATAGATTCAGTTCTATGTAGCAATATCTTTTTTATCAATCCAAGTCACAACAAAACTAATCAAAGTGAGTGTTTTTTGTAATTTTAGGGTAAAATTGGCAAGGATGGAGAGGATGGGCCGAAGGTAACAATAACTTACAGTATTATGCACCTACTGTACTCTACCGCCCAACTGTTGCTTTTACATTATGCAATATTTATCACTAAAGTACATACATACTTTCACACAGGGAGAAAAAGGCTTTGCTGGAGCTCCTGGATACACTGGTTCCCAGGTAACTAATGCACCTTTTACTTACTCTGCGCATATTCAAGGCTTTAATCCAAAACTTAAATGATCTTGGCAGTGTTATGGTCAGGCAGACTAAATTCTCTGTCTTGTTTCAGGGTGAAAAGGGAGAAAGAGGACCACCAGGTTTTGTAAGTGATATCTCTCCTCCCTCTTTTCCATTTTTGTCTATTACTTTCTCTTTCTTTCTCTTTCTTTCTTTCTTTCTTTCTTTCTTTCTTTCACCTACTCACTCACTTTCCCCTCAGCCACAAAGAGGATGAGTTCGAAAAACTACCAGTAGATGTCACTACACATTAATTCAGTTAAAACGTAAGAGCATGTAAAAGGGGCAATCCACTGATTTTACCGTTGTACAATATCATTACATCAAATTACAAATTACAGATATTAAGAGGGTTCTTGGTTCAAACCCACTGGTCGGCTGGGGCCCGTCTGTGTGGAGTTTGCATGTTCTCCCCGTGTCCGTGTGGGTTCTCTCCGGGTACTCCGGCTTCCTCCCACCATCCAAAGACATGCAGGTTAGGTTAATTGATGATTCTAAATTGCCCGTAGGTGTGTGAATGTTTGTCTTTCTCTGTGTGTCAGCCCTGTGATTGACTGGCGACCAGTCCAGGGTGTACCCCGCCTCTTGCCCAGTGTCAGCTGGGATCGGCTCCAGCGCTCCCACGACTCTCTGTGGATAAGCGGTATAGATAATGGAAAAATGGAGATATTAATTATATCACTTGAGTCAGGCCTGTAGCTTTTATTGAGGATCTCTGGAAAATGTGGGGGATTTAACAACCTGAGGAGGAGTTTGCACACAAATTACTTTCAGCAAAAAGCTATGGCTACACACAAATTACATATGGTTTATTTGGTATCATCATTCTTGAGTGTGGGTAAAGGTACAGCAGAGCACACTTCTGACAACACCCATACACATCCACTATGTGTGGTCAGAGGTGCAACCGTCTGGAAACGTTAAACCAGTGAGTGAAACACTGCTTATCAATCTGGTTTTAAGATACTCTTTAAAGTCACATTTCTTGGCCTCTTCTGCTTTTATTTTAACCATTTTTAAAATCTGTCTCTCACAAGACTGCCACCTCTATGGAAGTCCAATTCTAAATTGCTGGAGTGCCCCTTTAAATTAGAGATAATGGCAAAATCTATTAAAGTCAGTGAGACACAGAGGGATGCAAGTGTAGTTGTTTTCTTTACAGTTATTTAAACACAAGTAATTTGCACCAGTACTGCAGTAATAGTCAGTATTTGAAGGAGAGATGTCAGGTAAGGAGTTCAGCAGTTAACTGATCTGAGTTTAGATAGATCAGTGTAATAAAACTCAAACATAATCTTAAAAAATGGATGCGCATCCTTAATCTTTGTTATTATATAATTTTAGAGTAATGGTGCCCCTGGTCCTCCTGGTCCTCGCGGTCTCCCAGGGTTAGAAGGAGAAAAAGGTAAAGTTATGCCACAGTATGCCACCAAATGTTCATATACATATGCGGACATACACACACACATGCATAAACACCTATCTTGGATCAGTTCCCATGATATCCATGTTTTTCTTTCCTTTTTTGGTTTCTTCTTAATCTACAGGTTTTCCTGGGCCTCAGGGAGAGGCAGGTCCACCAGGTAAAATAACACAATATTTCATAACATAACAGCACTGCATTGAGGCTGCACATGTCAGTCAGACACATGCTAACCTGAATAACACACTAACTGGCTTTCTTGTCTTGTACTTCAGGCCGGCACATTGAAGGGCCTCGTGGAGAGAGGGGTCAGAAGGGAGACGTGGGTGAGAAAGGAGACAGGGGCGTAGAAGGAGAGTCTCTCGTTGGACCTCCAGGACAACCAGGGACCAGAGGACCCCCTGGACCACCTGGATTACCGGGTATGGCTTTGAATATTACAGTCATTTCAATAAATGACTACAAGGGACACCTACATAAAGTGTGTATCTACAAATGTTTTAATAATCTAATGTGTGTGTGTGTGTGTGTGTGTGTGTGTGTGTGTGTGTTGGATGCATGTGTTGTGTATGTGCTATGACATGGCCGCACAGTTGAGCCTAAGGAATGTGACATCGAGAAAGGAGCTCCTGGCCCACCTGGACCTCCAGGGTTACAAGGAGAATTGGGACAGAAAGGTAAGAACGACTACAATTAACGCTGATCAATACATGAATTAATGCATTAAAATTCCATATTTCTATCTTTGAGGTGTACCTTTGTGGGCACATGTACCACATGCATCAATACTGCTGCTGGACTACAAGTTAAGGACATTTATGCACAACTTTTTTTTTTTTTTAATTGACCTTTCTGTGCCTCCTTTCAGGTGACAAAGGAGATACCTGTGTTCAGTGTGAAGGTTTCGGCCCATCTGGATTACCTGGCCCCCAGGGTCCTAAAGGAGATCGAGGTGAGTGAACAGCGGTCACATTCAAATGAAATGCTGGTGTTTGGCCACCAAATTTATGGTGTCAGAGTTGGCTTTTTGGCTGGAGACTTTTGAGTACTTCTGACCTAAGCTGTTGTATGACAGTTGTCATTTTCCAAACACAATGAATTGGATATTATCTTATTCCACCTTTTCTACCTGTGCATTGATACCCACTATGATGAGTATTGAATGACCTAAGGATGTACAAATGTCTATTTTCACCTGGCAGGACCTCCTGGGCCAGTAGGCAGCAAGGGAGGCAAGGGTCAACCTGGCTCTCCGGGACAATCTGGAAGACCTGTGAGTAATTTAATGTCTGAGACACTTAGGACAAGATCTGAGATGAATGTTTTCACAGTTTATCCTTCATTTCATTGAGGAAAATGGAGAGAGAGGAAAATTTTGGACTATCTCATTAATATTTTCTTCAGTGCACAATACATTTTTTTTAATCTGTGTGCAGGGTTCTCAAGGCACTCCTGGGTTGATGGGAGCTCCTGGTGCTGTTGGTGAGCCAGGGGACATTTTCATAGCTCCTGGTCTGAAGGGGGACAAAGGTCTGCCTGGTCTTGCTGGTTCACCGGGGAAGCCAGGGCTGGATGGACAGCCAGGGAGAGATGGCCTCCCAGGTTTTCCTGGCCTCAAAGGCGAACCTGTAAGTGTGTGGTTTGTTTTATGAGGCCAACTATCAGGATATTAAGACAGCATGAGCTCCACAAGTTGAACTGCCTGTCAAATAATAATGGACGGCTTTGAAATGACTGCAAAAAACAACCAAACAAACAAACAAAACAAAAAAATACAGGCCACTTAACTTTAAAAACCCTTCGCTGCAAGTGAAAGTTCACTTTTACTTAAAGTTGCTACTGTATAGTCAGTATTGGTTATATTAACAAAGCTACCATCCCCAAGTAGCCAAAAAAATCAATAATTGCAGGTTTAAGGAAATCATGTTGTTGTAACAAATGTTGTTTGAATTATTCTTGCATTCACTCTTTAAGTATTCAGTCTCTTTAATTTATTGTCAGCCTTAAAAACAAAGTAGACTGGACATCCACTTTCTCTAATCTTGCTTTCAGGCTAAAGAGGGCATCAAGGGTGAGCGTGGACCAGATGGGGACCCTGGTTTTATTGGGTCTCCAGGAGAGAGGGGTCCACCTGGCCAGCCAGGCCTTGGTCGACCAGGAGAGCCTGGGGAGAAGGGCAGTGAGGGGAGACAAGGCATTCCTGGAGCTCCTGGACCACCTGGTAGGCATGAGATCTACACAGAGAGACCCACGGATACTGTAAAAAGATGCACTCCTATAGTCAAAGAGAAGTCAATCAGACTTTATGTAAACAGCACACACGCACACCTCACACACACACACCTCATTCATTGATAACATGTAACTTGCATCCAACAGGTACAAAAGGTGAGCCAGGTACAGGGTTGAGCACTCCTGGACCTCAGGGAGTACGAGGACCACAAGGAGAAACTGGCAGACCTGGAGTTCAAGGTGAGCAACACCATAGTCAGCATGTTTTCATTTATACTCCACTGCAGAAAATATTGATTTGAAATGTGTCTCTTGAGGATTAATCTGTGAACTTGATCTTGTCTTTGATCAATGAAATAACATTAAAAGTGGGGTGGAGGAGCAGCGTATCATCATGTAAATGCAAAAAACAACATATTGTGAAGATTCATATACATGTGAAGATTGTTGGTGATTGGTCCTGTTTACCATACAACAATGTTGTTGGCTGCAGGTGACAGAGGCCTGCCGGGAGACCCAGGGTTGACAGGTTTCCCTGGACAGAAGGGTGAACACGGACCCCCTGGAATTGGATTTCCAGGCCCAACTGGTCCTAAAGGTACGTTTCTCCATGTTGACACCATTGCTCCTCTCTATGGATGCATCACAGACATTCAGTGGATACTTACAGATTCTTGAAGCAAAATGTAAACAAATTACATAATACAGTGCATGTACATGAACACAACAAAACAGAACTCAGTGGAAATGTTTTGTCCATGTTTCTAGGAATCAGTGGAATTCCAGGAGCTCATGGATTACCAGGAGAGCCAGGAAGACCAGGACAGGATGGCTTGACTGGACAACCTGGTTCACCTGGACAAAAAGTGTGTATTTTTCTGCATATGTATTTCACTTAATAATTTAATTACATATAGACAGATGTGTAGATATATGCTGCCACACACTGTGAAAGTGACTCAACAAGGGACCTGAAGCATCCTGGTTTTTGACAATAGGACATAATTGTTCTGTGCGACTTCCTAAAGATTTGGTGGGGATGAATCCTTTTTCTTTAGATGCTGCATTCAAATATGTATTTGAGAGGACTTGGTTTAGGAACATTTGAGTACATCATTCAACAACCAGTACAATACTATCATCTATTTTATGGACATGATAAACTGGGAGATTTGAATGTCATGTAAAAACACTATTGTCAGTCTGCCAGTTTGCCACTATTGCCAGAGTTGAGATACAAATCAGTACTTATTTATAAACTTTGCAGGGTGAACCAGGACGGGGTCTTCCAGGCCCAAAAGGTTCGCAGGGTCTCCCAGGAATCACTGGTTTCCAGGGAGAGAAGGGTAACATTGGACTACCTGGTGTTCCTGGACAAGAAGGCCAGACAGGACCACCAGGGTCTCAGGGAGTCAAAGGTATTGCAAGACACTTACAACAACTCTGGTGTGAAGCTTGGTTTGATTTAGTCCAAGCTACAGAATTAAAAGGCCCATCTTCTGTACCAAGTACAACATCGCTTTTTGTTTGGTCTTTAAAATTAGGTAGCGTGGGACCCCCAGGACCTCCTGGACTGGTTGGCTTACCAGGTGCTCCAGGAAAAGGCTTGCCTGGAGCCCCCGGACCACAAGGACCAGCTGGAAATCCTGGACCTATCGGTGTGCACAAACTCAGCAGCCAAACATATAGACCTTTTTCGCAGAAGACATTTTGACATGTCACATAAGGAAAAGCACAAGTGTAAATAATGAGATTAATAATGGCTGAATTATATTTAGCTGCTTCAGTTTCAGGGTCCTGATATTGTTCATGTATGGACATTTAATAGACACTTAATAGAACACAGCCAGTTTAATGTTAGTAGTAACACCTGTGATTTTCCCACTATGACGAGTCAAAATGTCTGCTGTCAGAATGCGATTTATACTCTTGAATTCCCTTCCTCACCTGACTGTCAATTGTTGCTGTAGAAATAACTACAAATATGTATATATAATATATATTTGTATGTGTGCATGTTGAACAGGTAGGGAAGGTGTTAAGGGAGAAAAGGGCTACCCAGGTCCTCCTGGTCTGGACATGCCTGGGCCTCAGGGAGAGAAGGGAGCCCCCGGGTTTCCAGGAGACCCAGGTTCTCAAGGACTCCCAGGGCAATCAGGCTTACCAGGCAGGGATGGACTGATTGGAAACCAAGGTGAGATTGACAAACAGCAAACACATTCACAAGACAAAAAAGCTGAAACTGAACACTTTTTCAGCGATGTGGGGTTGTTCACTGTCTTTGGTGTGTGGGTGTTTTTTGTATTTTTTTCTTGTTTTGTTATTGTTGCACTTGCACAAATGAATAAAGGCCAGTCCCTAATAAAATCAACATAATGGTCATCTGCACAGCATTAATTAATTTAGTATAACAATGTAGTCATGTCATCTTCACCATTTTACTTTTCTGGGTGATTTCAATGCATCTACTTTGCTGTTCTTTTGTTCAATGTTAAGATCTTGTCAGTTAAACTCAACACCTCCTGTACATGTTTCACATTAAAAGACTTTCAGGTAAGGGAGGGATTATGCCCTTTGAGCTTCTAGAAGGCTTTTAACGTGAAACCTACCCTTCAATGTGAAATGGGGAAGGAGCAGTGTTTTGGAGTAAAATAATTAAATAAATAATAAAAATAATAAAACATATTTTCAGAATTTGCCTCCAGTGGTGCAGTACTGGGGAGGTTGCATTAGATGCATGTTTTAGACGATTGACTCCTCTAGCTTTTTAATCTTTTTTTTATTTACAGTAATCTCCCTGTGTGTGTGTGTGTGTGTGTGTGTGTGTGTGTGTGTGTGTGTGTGTGTGTGTATGTGTGTGTGTCTGTGTGTGTTTGTTTGTTTTCCAGGTCCTAAAGGTGAAATGGGGGTCATAGGGACACCGGGAATACCAGGATTCCCTGGACCACCTGGTATACCTGGATCTCCTGGTCTTAGAGGTGAGGAAGACCACATTTTTATTTATAAAATAAACATTTTTTTTTTTAAAATTAGATTTATCAGTGGCAATAATAACTTCTCTTTTCCACCATCTCTCTTAGGTGACCCTGGTATTACTGGACCAAGAGGTGATACTGGAGAGCCTGGATCTAAAGGAGAAAGGGGAGAGCCAGGTCTTAAGGGCCCTCCTGGTAACATGAGCACAGTTGACATGGAGCATATGAAAGGGGAGAAGGGAGACCTTGGAGATCCAGGTATAAAACAACATACTGGCCTTTGGCTCAATAAGAGTATATGTGTCACATAAAGATTTACTACAAACAGGTCCATTGATGATTTTGTATATTGTCACAGTCCAGCAAAAAGACTGAGACAAAGCAGGGAGATGACGAGCTTGCGGCTAAGAAAAGTTATTGATTCACAAAAACAAAAGTCAACTAAGGTGCAACACTGAACAAAGCAAAACCAGATGCCACTGCCATGCCTGCCAGGGGAGTGGAGATCTTCCAGAGAGTGACTGCCGGAATGAGAGAGGTGCTTATAGGCCAAATACACCTGACCCAGGTGTAGCTCATGCTGCTCACGACCCTCGACTCAGCACCTGCAGAAGACAACCCAAAAAAACCATAGAGACACCTAGTGCCCGGGTGTAGGGGGTCATCATAATATTGACCCATAGTTTAAGAAATATCTCAATATGATTTTTAATAAGGGCGGCACGGTGGTGCAATGGATAGCACTGTCGCGTCACAGCAAGAGGGTTCTCGGTTTGTTTGCATGTTCTCCCCATGTCTGTGTGGGTTCTCTCCCTGTACTCCGGCTTCCTCCCACCATCCAAAGACATGCAGGTTAATTGATGATTCTAAATTGCCAGTAGGTGTGAGTGTGAATGTTTGTTTGTCTCTATGTGTCAGCCCTGGGATTGACTGGCGACCAGTCCAGGGTGTACCCCGCCTCTCATCTAATGTCAGCTGGGATAGGCTCCAGCCCCCCCGCGACCCTCTGTGGATAAGCGGTATAGATAATGAATGGGTTTTTAATAAAATTTTTCTATCAGGTCACCCTGGGGTCACTGGACAGAAGGGCTACCATGGACCTCCTGGAGACCGTGGAATGCCAGGCAAAGATGGAGATCCTGGATCACCTGGACAACCAGGTGACCACCTGAACAGCATTCTAAAATATTTTTTATAGGATATTTAAACCATGTAGACTATATGTGATAATGATCTCTGTTTGCCCTATTCATTTAATTTAACAGTTATTTATTTTTGCAAATTCCCTGCACTTGCTTCATCATCCAATGAAAATGGAGGGAAAATAAAATATAAATTTTTCAATCTCACTGGTGTGTCTCAGGAGAGAAAGGAGACCCTGGTTTTCCTGGAGAGCCTGGCAGTATGGGACCACCTGGACAGAAAGGCAATGTAGGAGAGATGGGAATACCAGGTAAGAACGCACAAATTAAAACACAAAATGTGTGTCATGGAAATGCCAACCTGTGTGTGTGTGTGTGTGAGTGTGTGTAATATATGTATCATGTGTATTACAAACATGACATTTTGTCCTGTAACAACAGAAGTGTAAACAGTTGTATTGAAAATATATTTCAAGAATATTAAAACCTAAGTTTCACCTTAAATTGTAAGAAACACTGTTTAATTCAAATGCAGCTCTTGTAAATATCTGCATTTTGTCTGCGTGTGTGTGTGTTTGTGGAGGCGCGTCTGGTCCAAAGGGTACTAAAGGAGATATTGGTACACCGGGACATCCTGGATTCAGAGGCACAGATGGACAGAAAGGAGACCAGGGAGCACCTGGTGAGCCTGGTATTGGGCTCCCAGGACATCCAGGAGAAAAGGTACTACCTACAACAATGGTTATGTTTTATAACACTAGTTCTATGAACATAGGCAGATACTTCTACTGTGGCTCTATAAGCTTGACTGCTCATCTTGTGTGCACTGAAAATTGGCAAGTGGAGCACTTATCTTGGAGAAACCTGGTTCTTTCATGTGTACATGGTAACTTTGAGAGAGAAGTCAACTCTGGCGCTTGCAATGAGAAAACAATTCTGTTATAGGACTGTATGTTTAGTGTTATGCATTATTACAAATGTCAATGATTTTGAAATAGGGTAGGGTGGAAATGGAAACGGTTTTATCTGTTTTATTGCACTTTCAGCATCTTCTTTGACTTGTTCCTCACAACAATTATCAGAACCTACCTATCTTTACTTAGTCTTTACTTCTTACTCTCCTTTCCTCTACTCTCACAGGGTCAGACAGGCCAGCCGGGATTCCCAGGATCACCAGGAGAGAAGGGTTATAGGGGTCATGAGGGTATGCCTGGAAAGCCAGGACTGCAAGGACCCAAGGGAGACCAAGGAAGCCTCGGGCATCCAGGTCAGATTTCAGTCTGTGTTGTCACATTCATCCTATTTGTCTACAACACTAGGTATAGTATTCATGCATGTTGGTATTCCATGTGAGTTCTTATTGTGGTGTGTGTTGTACAGGTCAGTCAGGTAGACCAGGTGAGAAGGGTACCCCTGGGCTGCCAGGATCTGCAGGAGAACCTGGTCGTGACGGCCGGCCAGGTAAGTAACAGGATTATTAAAACAGGTAGTCAGACAAATGCCCACATATTAATCAGCAATGATTTCATCACAATCATTAAGTTGTGATACACCATTAACTACACAAAGGCAGCCTTAATCTTGTGAAATCAGTTTTTGTCAAGAGTTTTCATCTGTAAAAACTCCAACTGTATAAACAGGCACCTTGAAACCAAACTTATCAGAGAGCTGTGAAGGTAGTGAAGTACTACATGACTTGCCATCATCACTTATCAAATCTCCCAAACTTTGATAACTTTTTAAACTAGCCACTGTAAGTATGAAATAAAGCAGCATTCTGTAGCTGCTTGGCCTTTTACTCACATCAGATGTAATCAGAAACCCATTTTTGTGGATAAATTAGGAGAAACTTTCAAGATCAGCGCCCTTGTTTTTCCACAAAGATCAATGACAGCTCAGGGAATGGTGCGCTTATAAAATCAGATACAGAAAGGATTCATACAACTGCCAACTGTCTATTTAGTCTTGCTAGAAAACAAAGATTAACAAATAGTGTGTAAACTTGTTCTCTTCCAGGTGAAGCCGGCTTGCAGGGACCTCATGGTGTTCCTGGAGAGAAGGGAGAGCCAGGAGTGGACGGTATCCCTGGAATCTCAGGGGAGAGAGGAGACCCAGGTTAGTGTCAGAGGAGTTAGGAGGAGACTACACTGCAAAAATGGACTTGTTCATTGATAAGCTGTTACAGTACAGTGAGCCCCTCAGCCTGATATATCCTACTGTGGCTTCAGACTCTTGAATTAACCTTCACCCAAACCCTCTCAACCACAACCACCATACGCACATTTAATTACTTTTATTTATGTTCTGATGTTTTTTTTGGCACATAAATACTGGAAGGCACAAACTCTTGCTTGAGTAGTCAAACACCAACCATCAGCTACAATCAGGGGTTCAGGTAAAAGGGCCTCTTCCAACTATAGTATTTACTTTGGGTTTATAGGTTTCAATTTTTTTCTTAGGCATCCCTAACAGCTGCTGGTTCCTCACTATCAATCCAAACATTACAGAAACTGCCTGTAATGTACTTTTTATCTGTCCTTCTCTGCAGGTTTACCTGGCCGAGGTTTCCCTGGGCCACCTGGAGTGCTTGGTAGCAAAGGTTAGAGCCCTTCCATCGTTGATTCATTTAATCCCTCAATCGCTGGAGCCAAACAGAGCTTTGTCATGTGGCCTTCTCTTTCCCTCTCTAGGTGACAAAGGTGGTCCTGGTTTCCCTGGCACTCCAGGTCATCCAGGTGTCCCTGGTATCAAAGGCGACAAGGGACTTCCAGGCTCACAGGGACCCCAGGGTGAGCCAGGAGAGAGGGGGGTCCCAGGTGCCTCTCTAGAGGGCCCTAAGGGAGATAGGGGAGCAACAGGACAACCCGGAGAAGGAGGTATGCCACATACATGACATGCCAGGACCTGTGGCCTAAATGTAGTACATTACAGAGCCATTGTTACAAGTGAAGAGTGTTTTGAATAGAAATACATTATATGTTGTATTATGTGTTCTTCTTGTCTTTATCAAACAGGACCTGTAGGAGCACCAGGACCTACTGGTGTGCCAGGCAGAGACGGCCAAAAGGGAGAGAAAGGAGACCAGGGTAACCCTGGTTTCCAGGGAGAGACAGGACATAAGGGGGACCCTGGAGTTCCTGGACTTCCTGTATGTCATGTGGCTGCTTTCCATGACTTAAGCCTTTATTCTGTACATGTTATACACTAGTTAATGTAAGAGTAATCTAATGAGAGAGAGCTGATGCATATCAGTGCTGTTTTAATGCTGCAAAAAAATGCTTTTTTTTGTCTTGACTGTAAATTGAGCATGAGCAAGTTTTAGATAATTAACGTGCTCAATCTTGTCCTCTTCAGCCCATCCTGTAACTGTGTGTATTTGTGTGTGTATTACAGGGACAATCTGGCCTTCCAGGTATCGATGGACTGAAGGGAGAGAGGGGATTGCAGGGTGTTGCTGGCTTCCCAGGTGAGTACGTACAGTGTGATAGTCTATGACTGTGTGTGTGTGTGTGTGTTCATGTGTGAAAGACAGCATGTGTTTTTACACAAATATGAGAGGAAAGATGTGTTTTTATTCAGATAATTGAGAATTAAACTACACTATTTTTATACAAACTCTAGGTACAAAGGGTAATGTTGGGGACTTTGGATTCAAAGGAGAACTTGGAGACAGAGGATTTCCAGGAGAAAAGGGTAAAAAAGGAGGGAAAACTCTTCAAAACTACTGAAGACCTCCATAAATTGCTAGAAATCAAAATGAGCAACTGGAAAATGTCTTCTAAAGATACTGTATATTTCAGGCAATGACGGCCCCCCTGGTCTCCCCGGCCCCCATACCTTCATCAAAGGAGACATTGGGTTCCCAGGGATTCAAGGCTTACCGGGACCCCAGGGGCCATCTGGGCTCCTTGGACAGAAAGGACAGCAAGGTGACGTTTTGCTTAATCCCCTGTGATCCAAGAATCGTCTCCTGCTTACCTATCCTCCGCATCCATTTCGCAGCATCCAATTGCTTCATCATTTTTGTGATTTTCCCTCAGGTGTGACAGGTATTCCAGGGCCAAAAGGTGAAGATGGCTTTCCTGGATATCACGGTCAGCCTGGGGCCAAAGGAGAGCCTGGCCTGCCGGGGCCACAGGGTGAGTAGCTCACAGGGATGAAAGGTATGGGTAAGATTTGTTGTGTTGCTGTCATTAATTACTCCCATGTCTTTAGGACCCAGGGGACACTCTGGCCCGCCAGGACCTGATGGTGTTCCTGGTCAAGTGGGTCCACCTGGCCCCTCCTCCATGGATCACGGGTTCCTGGTAACCCGTCACAGCCAAACGGTGGAGGTTCCACAATGTCCTGAGGGAACCTCGCTCATATATGATGGCTACTCCTTGCTCTACGTACAAGGCAACGAACGCTCTCATGGACAGGATTTAGGTGAGAAACACTTTATAAGAAAGAAAGAAGTGAGATAGAGAAAAAGAGGAGGGGAAGCACAAGGGGGAAGATTTGTGGGATGAATTACATGTCTCCTCGATCTGTGCTTTAGGTACGGCTGGCAGCTGCCTAAGGAAGTTCAGCCCCATGCCCTTCCTGTTCTGTAACATCAACAACGTGTGCAACTTTGCCTCCCGTAATGACTACTCCTACTGGCTCACCTCCCCGGAGCCCATGCCCATGAGCATGGCACCTATCACTGGTGAAAGCATCAAACCCTTCATCAGCAGGTATGTCAGCATTTTTATCCATACTGTTCTGTTTTAGGTATATATGATAGTCATTTGACACTCACACACTCCTCTCATATGTGTGTGTGTGTGTGTACAGGTGTTCTGTGTGTGAAGCCCCAGCCATGGTAATAGCAATTCACAGTCAGACCATCATGATCCCACCATGCCCTCGTGGCTGGGATTCTCTGTGGATTGGCTACTCCTTTGTCATGGTAAGACAAAACAGGATCAGGTCTCGGTACAAATACACAGTCTGCCCTCTCAAGAATACATTCAGCTCTCCCTTATACCACTGAATCATCACCCAAGTTGTGATGATTCAGTAAAATCTAAGTATTTACAGTATTGTGCAGACTCAGTTTTGTTGCATTTTGATAGTTTGCATACATATACATCAATAGGCTTACAGTGTCTGTGGAGGAAAATACCCAAAATGCACAACTTGCTCATTTCAGAAATCAAACAATAGCTCTCTTCAAAATGAGTTTCATTTGGTTGATGAGCTGTTTTCAATGTGTGTGTTTGTGCAGCACACCAGTGCTGGTGCTGAGGGTTCAGGCCAGGCTCTGGCCTCTCCTGGTTCCTGCCTGGAGGAATTCCGCAGTGCTCCATTCATCGAGTGTCATGGTCGTGGAACCTGCAACTACTACGCCAACTCCTACAGCTTTTGGCTTGCCACCATTGAAGACCATGAGATGTTTACGTAAGACAGAAACACTCAGACATTGTATTTCTTGTTTTGCATTAAAGAGTAACTTAACACCCCTAGAAAATCTTGTTTTTGCTGACCTCCAGTGGTTTAACTTTTGTACAGGTGTACCACAGGACACTGTGACATCACTGTTGAGTGAGGTTACAGGTGTAACAAAGCACACATTGACTACACCCAACCACACCCTTCAGTGATGCTGTGTGTGGTCAGAGTTGAAAATGGTTTGAAACTTTAAACCAGAGAGTGGTGAAACCATAGACTGTATAAGATGGACGATATGACAGCTCCCCAAAAGTGAAGCCAAAACATCTTGATCCTACCGCGGCTCCACCCTACTACATCCCTACTACGCAGACTCTGGCTTCAAATGACGTCACCAGGGCAAGATGGCAGCTCCCGTATCCGGGATATTTTGGCTTCATTTTTGTACAGTAAGAGGAAGTGGAGACGCGTTGTCCATCTTTATATACTGTACAGTCTATGGGTGAAACACTGCTTTTTCAGCCTGGTGTTAATTTACTCTTTCAATTGTTGCCATTATCACATTTCCTCCACATTTACATTTGTTTGGTAATATCGGTGGACGTCTGATGTTTTTCTCTCCACCTCTTTCCAGGAAACCTGTCCCAACAACGCTAAAAGCAGGCAGTCTCCGAACACATATAAGCCGCTGTCAGGTGTGCATGAAGAGGACATAAACCCCAACACCCGAGTCCACCTTCCTAACCTACGAGCAATACCACATGCTCTGATGTTCTCGACTTGGCTTTACTTCCTGTTTTCAGAGGACGGTGCTATTTCCCTGCATGTGTGAGAGGAGAGGGACAGAGATGTGGTTTGTAGAACAGCTGGAGATTGAACATTACAAACCAGAACACAGAGACCAAGTGCCTCCATCCAGAACACTTAACTAACATGATCACAACATGTCTCTAAAGAATTGCACCCAGTTTACCACTGCACTGAGTACATGCCCCCTAAACTGGTAAACTGGTGTTCATTTTGAAAGGGTTGTTTGTGTAAGTCAGGTGCTATTCAATCTTACTTATCCGCTTTATTCCATTATGTTTTTCTTTTTATTTCCCTTCCCTACCAGTACCACAACATTCAAAGATATAGCCACATATTATTATAGATTTTCACACCTTTTAACTTGTTTAAACATACTAATGTAAAGGATGGGACTTACCACTGGTTACAGACGCTTATCATTTGCTAAATCACCACAATGCTGCCGACACAGATATATCACAATCACTCTGTTGTAAATATAATGCATTCCTCACTAACATAGTTCAACATACTCTCCTCAGGTTATTATTGAATTACTTTGTTATTAAGTCCATTTTTATTTATAAGATTTATGAGAATATGTTGGACTTGAGTGTATCTGAGATTCCATAGATCCTAAATCAGTGTTTCAACATCTGACAACCAGCGCCTTAGTAACATTAAAAACAGCACTGAAATAGCATTGGCAGGTGTATGTGTGTGTGTGTGTGTGTGTGTGTGTGTGTGTGTGTACATATATGAATGGATTTGAGCTGCTTGGAGGTGCTGTGTGTTTTGTGATGTCTGCATATATATTGTTGCACAACCACAAAAACAAATAGACAAATACTCACCTTTCCTATACCTTTACTCTGTCAGAACATTGTGTATAACAGCTGTGTGTTAAAGGATTTACTCTTCTCACATTACGTGAACCAAATGTTTCTGATCCAAAGAAATGCACATGTATATACTTACACATGACATGTACTTGACTGATCCCATGAATTACTGTTATCCCTGTTGATTTAATGCAAAACAAGTATTTTTCATTAAGACTGAAGGGTCGTCACATCATTGTTGTACATCTGAGTCTAACACAGACAGATGAAGAGGACTGTATTTATAAGTGTCTATGCAAGTTGAGATGCTTTAAAAAGGTCTTAACATAGGTTTAAGTTTTGTTTATCCCTTAATGTACAGTATTTGGGGATAACGTTAGTCTTGCTCAATTGGAGGAAGGCATCTTGGATCCCAAACATATTTTCTGTATGCCTTTCAGAGCTATTAAAAGATGCAAAGTTTCTACTGTTAAAGTTACAGCCGTTACTCTACACTGACCGTAACCTGTTTTTGATTGTGTGTTGTGCTTGATTGTGATGAAATGCTACATGAAGTATACAGTATTAGCAGTGTTTGCTATCATAAAACAAACTTGATTACAGTGGGAATAATCTTAACTAATTAACAAAAAGAAAAACTTCATTGACATATTATATTTTCCACATCCCATACTGTGTAATTCCTGCAATAAAGTGATTTGTAGAATATTCTTATTCATTTATGGCAGGTGTTCATTTTCCCTGTGGTTTGAATGTTTCAAATGTTATGCGAAGATTTATGATACAGTACTTTAAAAAGGCCACACGAGGGCAGCACCAGCACACTTTGAAGGTAAGTTGCTGATGATTCATGATCTCAAAGCTCTCCATCTGGGTGATTCACAAGCTCTCAGTGTTTTTTGTTTTTACTGCTGCTGGCTATTATCCCAACAAGAGGCAGCAAAAGCTGACCTCAAATCTGTCTTGAACCCTAATTTAAGTGCAGCCTCTGCACCAACACTTCCACAGTGCGATGCAGCCAATACCTCAGCACTTCTGCTGGGACTGTGGCCAACAAACCCGTTCACCCATGAAAACACAAACAGATCAATATGCTCCGCAGAGAACCAGATAACCCTTCCTTTCATCTCCACTCTCGTCTTTCATCTATTACCGGAATCCTATCCCTTGTTTCCTCTCTTGTCACCAGACAGACAAACAGAGGCCTTGACCCCTGGCTATCTTCAGAAACATGTCTTACAAGGCCTTGACCTCGGACTGGAAAGTGCAAGTTCACGCAGGTGGGAGTCACAATGGATGGCCATACCACACCAAAAGGCCAAATGGTCAAATGACAGGTACAACTGAGAGCAATGGCCTAATGACCATGATCAAGATCATTTGCTGATTTGCAAGATCAAGGTTGAGATGTCTGCAGTTAGGGTGAAATCTGCATTCACCAACCATTTTTGAATGGAAAGTGATGATAAAAAAAATAAAGCCTATTTTACAACTACATTTACAGAAATTACTGATGCAAAACTTGGACTTAGTTGTTATTTGTTTAACACATGTGTTAGTCAATTTGATAGTAGGTTATGTCTCAAATTATTTTGAATCATTTGAGTTTTGGAGATATTCACTTTCATGTAGCACTTTTTCCATTACATAGCTCTTATACTTTGGCATGAAATGCTTCAATTAAACAGAACAGATAAGGTTATAAGTTAATGGAGTGTACAGCTTCTTGGCAGTAAGGATGAAAGAACATAACAAACCATGTATTTACATTTATAGTAAACAAAATCTGTTTAAAAGGTTATTAAAAATTAGGAAGCTATGGCAAGTACTGTATCCAGCTGGACATACACGTTATTTATTTGTGATAGTGAAAAAAGTAGCTCACAGCTGGTTCATACTCTGAAGTCCCATTCAGACTGTAGTATATAACATAAAATCATCTGCAACACTACTCTTCTTTGAACATTAATATCATGGTGATTATTTCTGTGAATACTGTAGCATCTGTAGAAAACTGTTTTGTAAAAAATATTTTTCATAAGCTGTGCTCTTTTTTATTATAGAAAAAGTAATTTAAAGTATGGAATTTAAAAACCTGCATGTAAACCTGTGCATGAGGATGTGAAATGAAGCATGTAATTCACATGCAAATACACACACATCAGTGCCATGTGGTTAGGGGGTTAGGGTCAATGCTCAGCCTTGCTCTGGGGCTTTGGAGTTCAAAACTTCATAACCTCTTTAAGTGTTTTAATCCTTGCAGTTGTTTGCTAACTCTGTTAAGTTGAGACCCAACTTAAGAGTTACAAACACCTTCAGAGATTATGCTAGTAAACCTTTAGTGCAATAATCTGTTCATAATGATGTTTATGGAAAGAGCAAACTGACTGACTAAGCAAATTGATCATATAATAATATACAGAATTACAATTTGTGACAACAGCTTTTTGCTCATGTTGCGATGAACTAACTAAATTAATTAGGCTTGACCGTTTCTGAAATTTGACAAGAGTTCGTTAATATAGTCAAATTGATAATGACAATTTGAATCAAGTCCTGTAACTTAATATGTCATGTTTTTCAGAATGTGTCTTCGATACAATGCGGGAATGCGTCAGGAGCTTAGTGTGGCCCTGACCTTTCTCCTGAGTGTATCAAGCACAGAGACCACAACCTCCGCCACACCCCCTTGACCTCAGCTGGGCCAAATACAGATTAGCAACACACCACGCAACACAAAATGTAACAGAAGCCATACAGGGAAAACACCCACAAACGTACTCACACACTGTAATTTTAAGAGAGGGATTTTGCATACCAGTGTTTTTTGCATCAGTCTGGGATTACACAAACAGCTATAATCAGAGGTAAATACAGTGAGAGCTGAAAAAGCTTTCCTTTCTTACACACAGGATGAAAAATACTCCATTTCAACTTTTTGTTACCACTGTCCATTTCATATTAAGCAGAATACGTTGATACCAGCAGCTGCAGGTACCTGCAGCATTACTGCTGTAGTTGGAGATAATCTAAGAAGATGAAGTAATTGTTTCATTCTCCTCCCTAACGAAACTCACAACATGCTGAAGGGACAGTTAAATGATGAACAAAATTCACCATGAGTCAAACTTCACAGAGGAATATTTCTAATGTTAATCAAACTATGTGCTAATAAGTATGATATTGTGTAAGTTGTCCTGTGATAACACAATCAGACTGCATTTCGCCAGGTGAAATTTATTTGAGTGGTGTGTGGGACAGGGAATAGCATGGGTAGGATTGTAAACAAACTGCAGGAGCTAGAGTGGCTAGAGGGCTAACAACAGCAGTCCACAAGTGGTAAATTACACAGCTTGTTGTCAGCTCTTTACAGGCATTACTCTCTATCATTGTTCTCGCTCGCTGCAGTCGATCAGCTTTCTTCCCTTTCTGTTGCATGAGACAAATTAGTAAATTCTAGTGTGACCACACCTTAAGAAGAAGGCTAATCAGCCAACTTAAGTGAAAACACCTATGTGGGTGGAGCATGGGTGTGTAGGGGCTGGAGACAGAGCATTTGACAGCTCTGGAGCCAGTCTTGTTTATGAAACCACTTAACAATACTTGAAAGTATTATACTAAGTGTAATAAATATTTTAAATAGGTAAGTCAGTATAGAATATCAAAGATTGTTGGTTCATGTAGTTTTTATGTACATGTTACCCAAAATGTTGTATATGTTTTGTAAGAGGTTTGACTAATAACCTGAGACAAACTGTCCTTCTATTGATAAAGAATAAAATAAAATCAACCAAAACAAAACATCCAAATATCTTAATAAGATAGTAGGATAATAAGTTTCCATGAGTCAGGCAGTAAACCCATATTATTAACAGCTGTTAATGAGCACAGGTGCCCATTTTAAGTACAGTAGAGGGGAGCATTAAGGCCCACAGTCTGTCCTGCAAGGTTAGTGTGACTTCATCAAGGGGCAATCATGATGTTCTTAGAGAGTGAGGAGATAAAGAATTGAGAGATTGCTCTGGTGTTTGGTGATATAAACTTTGCAATTGCAATCTCACTTCTATGCTCATCTTGAACATGTATGTTTTCAACAGTCTCCAAAAGTTAAATGGATAATTTTAGCAGAAGACAAGAGAGCTGAGGTATTAAACATCTACACTGTATTTATATGAAATAACCTCATACTGTTGACCTGTCGAAGGTGTAGACATGCCATGTGTCTCTTCAGATACATTACTTTTTTCTTCATGCTTTTTAAATCTGGTTTGGATTCCTTTTGATGTGACCTTACATTACAGGCTCATAGTTGACAAACTATGACAAATTCAAGGTATTAAGCAAATGGTTATGAAAGATACAGCATTATAGCAAGTGCTTTAATGCTTCCTGTATGGTGGACATGCTGAGGCTGGGCAGACATGCCATGACATAGAAAAATGAGGACAATACACATCAACCCTTTTAGTTTTTTTTTAGTTTTTTTTTTTTTTTTACAATTTTCTTTCATTGGTTATTGTGCATTGTTACTTCAGCTGGTGGCAATATCTAGCTGTAAACCCTCACTATACCTTTTTCATTTGTTACCTGATTGATGTTTCCATCCCTCTGCAGCTCCATTATTAGCCCTGATACACAGGCCATTAGCAGCACCTTTGAAATGGGTCCCTCCCTGGTTTCCCCACCAGCTGGTTTATGAGTAGGGGATCGTGTGTTGAGGTCTCTCCCTGGACATGGTGCAACCCTAGATCTATGCTGGACCCTTTAAGCTTCCATGTCTTCCTCTCTGCGGAATTGAGTTACAGGCAGAGGCAGAATTGTATGTGGAGACACGCCACCCCCAGTTATTTTATTATTATTTTAGCATTTGTTGCCCCTAACTAACTCCAACATCTTAACAACCTAGTTGGTAATTTTACCCACATTTCAAAAAAGTGGTATCAAGTACAGTGTAGGTGAATGGATACACATACCCCATTGTGAGCAGTGATTATTAGAACTTCTTTATACTCAATAAGGACATGATATTAACACTTGTAATTGTTTTGTTGTACTGTAATCTCTTAAAGTGGAGGAACAAACTGAAGGACAAATCTGCAGATAATTCACCATAAGAAGAGAAAAATTACTTTGATAAAATGTCATAACTTCCTAACTGTGTACTATAAAGAAATGTTTTGAGTGTGAAGCACATTCACGTGTTCAATAAAAAATAAAAGTTCCTGAAGAATCATTAGCATTTAAATCAAGTGCATCAGTCAGCAGTGTCAAAATGACTTTTTTAATGATTTAACATGTTGTTACTGTGTAAGTCAGAATCAAACCTTACACAACCCTTTCTCAATATATTGTTCAGGTCAGGATGTCACGTCAAGTGCCAAAAAGTTGCATATCATACATACAATGTATTTCAAACCTAAATAACATACCATTAGGAACACACTGCTCTCATTGGTGAAGACTATTATTGTAGTAGCTTGAGCAGTTCCCAGTACAAGTCCTCCCCAAACTTGAAAATTAAAATAATACCCTTAAATTTACTGACCTATGTTCTAAATCTCTCTTTGGGCAGATCAGACTAATGTAGAGATCACACAGTGAGTAGTGAGATCAGCAAAGTTGTGTGGCACAGCATACATACTTGTTTCTTAAAATGATTAGTGGAAAGTGACGGCTATTGACCATTCTGGGTTGGTATGACTGCTGGTGTTTACATAATAGGGACCTGGGAGGGAGGAACTAAGTTTAAAATGCATGATGTTTGTTGTTTTTTAGTTAAAATAATAAAATTGTACTATATTTGTAATTAGAGAAACTGTCGTGATTGGAGAAAAATAACTGTATCATGTTTTTGCCTCAATTTCCCATGTGCAAAGATGACATAATTCCATCTGTAGAGCTTGGCTCTCATGTGAGGTCTGATCACGATCTCAGCATGATCGGAAATCTGATGTGCTCGGATGAAGCCAAACATGGTGCTTCCTCCTCCTCCCCCTCCGCCCCCCTCCTCTTCCTCCACAGAAATTTCAACTCAATGCACGTTGTCCACTCAGAAATATGGAAATAGTGTGGCAGTGTATGAATGAGAGGAGAACAGAACGCCTCCACAGCCGAGCGGAGGAGTAAAAAGGAAGAGTGGACGTCACAGTAACAGAGAGTGCGTGGGCACAAGAGGAAGAGTGGGAGTGAATTTGTGGGAGGACTTCCAGTATAACTCTCAATCTGTCTTTTCTCTGTATTCATTTCAAATATCACTCTTAATCTTATCTTTTAAATAACTCTTTATGCTTCTCTCAGTACCTTCCTCTTGATTTATAGGCAAATCAGTACTGTCCTGTAACCCATCATCTATACATTCAGTGGAGCTTTGCAATCAATACCATTAGCACCAGCCAATATTTTCTCTCATCCAGCCTCTTGTTTTGCCGTGACTTGTCCATCTGCTGATGAGACCTCAACAGGAAGGAAGATCCCACTGAAGAGACACTGGCTTATCTCTCGCGGGGAGAAACCCTAAAAAGAAAAGAGAAACAATGTCATAAGAAAAAGATAAAATCAAAACAGACAGCAAGCCCTTGATCAAACTGTCATACTTCTGTCACTTTCTGTCACTTTCTTGCCAAGAGTTAGATAAGATCTATACCACTCTCATGTCTGTTTATTACATTTAAGGCTACAGCCAGCAGACAGTTAGCTTAGCTTAGTGTAAAGAATGGAAAAAGGGGGAAACAGCTAGCCTGGCTCTTTCGAAAGGTAACAAAATCTGCACACCAGCACCTCTAAAGCTCATTAATTAACACGTTATATCTTGTTTGTTTAATCTGTACAAAAGCGAAAGTGTAAAACTGACAAGTGGTTTTTACGGGGGTTTTAGCAGGGACTTACTAAAGCCTTGTTGTCTCTTTGAGGTTGCCAGGCAACCAGTGGAGACTTAAGAAACTCCCTGCTAGCTGTTTCCGCCTGCTTCGCTAAGATAACCGGCTGCTGGTTGTAACTTCATATTTAACAGACAGATATAAAAGTGGTATCGATCTTATCATCTAACTCTTGGCAAGAAAGCGAATAAGCACATTTCCCAAAAAGTCGCACTATTGTTTTGAATACTGATTAAGCAAGGGTATTCACAGCTATCTCAGAATTTAAGCTGTAGCAGGAAGCAGCATAGCATTTGGGACAGTTATTGTGGTAAAATGACTGGCAGTCAGCACAGGAGGGTCTGCCCAGCCCTTCTGGACCGTTGGTATGATCAGATGGTTGGCATTCATGGACCGTCCGTGTCTAGTAGAAGCTGAGGCTGAGGATGGGACATGGTGTGTGTGGAAGTCAGACAAAAAGGGAACCATAGAAACCATGCACAGAAATGGAGGAGAAACTGCCAGACGGAAGAGAGAGGGCGAAAAGGTCATGAAACACACTGTGTGAGATTACATCCTATCCCATTGCAACCTGGCTTTGACATCTTGCCTGTCATACACATGCAGAAATCAAACAGTTCATTAATATGTGGAGAAAGCAGAGCAGTAGGGTTTGTTTGTGGATATCTGGTGTGCCATAAATTCATGTATCTGCACAGAGCATCTGTTCTTCGACAAGGGCCTTTCAGACAGGGAGAACAGTGCAGGAGTGTGGCTGAATGCATCCTTATTCTTTAGTTTTACATGCAGTTCATGTTTGCGGCGTTAAACCACGGAGAGAAAAAAGGTACACTCTGTACGGTCCAGTCTTCACACCAATGAGGAATAGTGATTAGGTACTGTTCTTTCTGAGAGATTGTGGGTGTTGTGTGAACATTATCAGCTAAGGGTGTGAAGACTCATAGTTAAAATTACATTTTCAGTACAGCACAACTTTTCTTTCTTGTAATTAACCAGACATGTCAATAAAGAACACACATGATTAGTTGAAAATTATCTGTATTGTAGTGTAAGCACAAATATGGAGGACTGAAGTGTCTCATCCGTGACTGACCAGTATTTCAGTCATGATGAACCAAACTGATGGCAACACTTTCTTCAGCTTTTATGGTCTTGTCACATGGTAATGTAAATGACCAACTAATGATTATTAAACTATATGTTGAGAAGAAATGCACAATTGATTATGCATGACACTGCCATCTGTCTTTATGTCACTTCATCGTGTAAAAGGTTGGGGGAGAGCTCTTGGGTTACTGCACAGTACGCATCGGCTGTGTTTAAAAGACTACACCGTAACTTACATTCTAATTTACACAGCAGACAAATCCATAACAGCAGATCATACTTAGTAAATAACCCTTTGCTGTGTTTCATGCTAAATTACCTCAGTTCATTTTACAAGCTGGATGCAGGAATCTCTCGCTGACTTGGCTGCTTCATTTACATGTTGAATGAAGTCATCACTTACCTCAAGCACCATTAACAAATGTGCTCCCACTAAAAGAACCCCCAATTACAACAGATGAGAGGGCCGCGCATGCTGAAGCTAACCAGCTACTAATGCCAGGAATGCTCAACAACTAAGTGGATGGTGAGGTTGTCAGCGAAAAAAAAGACCAAAAATGTAGGTAAAATAAACCCTTTTCTCTTTTATATATGGTACACTGCATCAGGCTGAACGTCTGAGTAGAGATATGCATACCACACATAATCTATTGTGCCCTATGTGAGTTGTGCCCCTGGTTTTCTGATGACATTGTCTACGATGTTGTTTGCTCTTTTAGAAAACTGGATTGTTGATTTTCTCAGCAGCTGCTGAATTATTGAACAAAGCTATCATCACACCAGAAGACCAAGTATTTACAGTACTATTAGGGTTGTTGTGGTGTTAATGGGCCCTTCCATTAACCTGTGTGAAGGCCAGACTAACACCTGCATCAACACATACACACACACGCTCACAGACACACATGCTGTCACACAGTTGTTGTGTGTGGGGGGGGACCCTCATGGGAGTTACTTGTTTTTCAGCAGTGGTCTGAGCACGTCAGAAAATGTGCTTACACCATGGCAATACATGCTTGCTCAACAGTATTACGGAGCGTGGCTGTCCTTCAGTGTCTCAAGAGACTCCAGATTAAACATACAATTACATACATGGAGCCCTATGGTGACAGCATGTGTGATGTATGTAACAGAGCTCTCAAGGCTTTGCCTTTCTTGGTTACCTTCTGTTTGTGTATGCATGTGTGTTTCCAACCATTTATATTTGTGTGCCGTGAGTCTTTTCCATCATCGTGGGCAAAGAGGGGAAAGCTATAAAGAGTGAACTGTAACTGTGAACCCCTCCAGAGATATAAGGGACGCCTTTGACCTTTCACTGTGCTCTGTAAACTTCCATGTTTACAGTCTCCATCACTGACTCCTCTGCTCTGCTATCAGCTGACAAACTGTTACATAAAGCAACATAGTGGCAACAACATGGTTTGTCAGTATTTGATTAACTCGCTGACCCAGTCACCCATATCATTTCACTCTCTCACACGCACAAACACACCTGCTCCTGAGGAAGATATGCACATTCACACATACACAAACATTACACTACAAACACTACACATCAATTTTTAATTTAAATTCACTGCAGAGCTACTTCAAAATTCATTAAACTGACCCTTTGCTAAGCCCCACCCCCTTGGTTATTGTTGCTAGGTCTCTCAAGCTTTCCATTCTAGTACTGCATGTATGCAGTTTACAATGATAGCGATGGTAGATTTACCCTAAAAATTCATGGTCATTTTTTAAAACAACAGGTCTTTGATTTAATTCTGAAGTAAATAAAAGCAGTCTTCTCGTTTCTAGTTGACCACCGTTGATTTTGTCGGCCACAATGATGGCTGCCGCTATCAGATTTAATCTGCTGTAGCAAGCTAGCTAATTAACGTTAATTCCATGAGTTCGCTGACTTTCGATTGTTTCCACTGCAGAACACTGCAACAGGGTTTTCAATATACACCTGATAGCTACATCCGTGATATAATGCTAAAATACTGTGGTTGAAGCTACATGTCCTAGGCCAAAAGTTAGCATCCTCACCAAGACATGTAAATAAAGATCAACATTGTTTTGTATTGGAGGGTAGAGCTGCCCTAATATTATAGCACAGTATAATAAACAAAAATGTAATTCAAACGTTATCCATTCTAACAAAACCTATTTTGATGCTTTCTATATAGGAGGGAGATGTATTTGGTCATGCAACACAGAAGTTAGACTTTTTTGTTCGTATTTTCTAAAAAAAAAAAAAGGGTCACTTTTACAAGAGAAAAGACTCAGAGTCCAGTGAGTCTGCAAAATGTAAAGATAAGTTTGGCTGGGGGTGCTAAAGTGTAAATGTCCACAAAGCCAAAAATAAAGAGAAAGACACAACTGCTAATGTTAACGTAAACTCTGATACAGAAGTATGTAGTAGTGAATGCGTCAGTCCTGAATGGGGATTTATCTAAATAATTAAATTAACTAATGGTATGTTGCTTGGCTTTGGACGTAATGCTAGGTTACTATTGTAGGTAGTAAGCAAACTTTCAATTAAATGCTGCAGTTTTACACCTATATTTTTTGTGTTTGCAGAATTTCTTGTCTCCTCCTGCTGGCAGATGTTTGTTTATTTATGTCCATCTATTTGTCTCCTTGTGTGTCCATTTCTGTCCTTTGTCACAGTCTCAGTCATCAGTTCTTCTGTGATCTGCAGCACTTATTGTGAACATATTAACAGGTCAGACTTATCATCATAATCATCAATTTGTTTTTTATAAATGGAGGTGTGGAGGAGATGTCTGATCCTTTAATCTTAATTAGAGGATCATATTATTTTATGAAACAAGACTCAGCTTTGTTATTTCCAGTGCATGTGAGGCCTGATTATTAACTGTGAGCCTTTCCTGACTGAAAGTTCCCAAATGATCTGAATTGATGCTGACAGACCCATGCTGTGTCTAGTCTGTTTTGATTAAAGGTTGACAGTGTGTAACTAAAGAAAAAGCATTGCTGCTGATGAAGACAAGTGAAACCGTGGAAGGCGGTGGTAAATTCTCTTATTTCAGTACCGTCACACATGAAAGCTTACATCATCAACCAGCCAATTTCTTGCATATCAAATCTCCTCTCACACACTATCACTGTCAAGGCCCATCTTATGAGGCCACAACCTGCAAGACCACTATTTCTCAGATCCCAAAGGCCTCTAAATGCAAATATATTTCTAATGACTCTCCCTTATATATCCTTTCAATATGTATATTTATATATTTATTCTGTACACAAGGGCAGCCATGCGTTGACCAAATGCCTCTCCTCTAAACCATGCTTCTGGAGGTTTTAATCTTCTTTCACACATAGCTGTTAGCATTTCCACTGCTATTGGTCCTTTGATTATTCCTGGTTGGAATTCAATGTCATATAGATTATGTCTTGCCAGGACATCTTTAGCAAATTCATGCGGATTAACTCACTTCTAAGTCTGCAAATCACATGCATGCACTGTATGCTGTACAGTATGTGANAATATGAATTCACCCACATACACATGAACATATACATCCTTACATACTTTAAAAGATGGATTAGCCTGTCTCTGAATACTTTCCGACCACCCTACCCTGTCTGTGGCTCTCAACCCCCAAGCCATTAGTACCTCATTAACATGTAAGTCTAAAGACAGGTCAAAAATACATAGTTTAATTTTAGAAAAAGGATAAATAAATTTCTATGGCAGCTGGGCACTGTAGTTTTCAACAAACATTACTTTAACAGGAGTAAACAGTGCATTTTGGGGGGACTATTTTCAGCTGCGGATTAATACACATTTGGTGCTCTAATGAGCATTTGCGATATCAATGCTGTTTAAATGTTTACATTAGATCGACTCAAAATAAACTACAGTGCTCATGTTAATCGTAACAGAGGAACATGACACCCAGTGCAACGTTGTGGGTCAATTATATGTTCTTAGAGGTTTTTGGACAACAATGGAGCTCAGAGGAATAAGCTAGCTCAGGCATCGGCTACACAAACAAGGTAGGATCAATTAATTGTTGGTTTTGGTCTTTTTGTGGGATTTGTTGGCATTGAGGAAAATGTTAAACATCACCAGACTTATCATTTAATGTCAGTGTTTCGGTGTCTGTGGGTGGATTCATTCACATTTTGGTGCATTGAACTAAAGCTTTATAAAATCAAAATTCTACTTTACTGAATACAATTTCATTTATTGGCTTGAAGCAATAAGTTTAGGATACTCTGATTCCTTACAGATTTTAAGGAATGAAAGATGAACTTCTCCCTAAGCCTTAAATGGTTATTTTGCTGAAGTTGATGATGGCTCAGTGTGTGAAGATGTTTTGTTCCAATATGTTGATTCAGGAGGCAGACAATCTTAGTTGTCAGTCCCACAGGGGGTGTCCAATGCCTGAGGAGGACGTTTCCTGTGTTCTCTGGCAATCAGTCCACCTTTTCACATACTCCCACCCCCGTGGTTGCCAAAACCATTCCACTACTCCTCTAGCCACTACCCACACAGCCAGCCTCTGACTGATGAATGTGCAAGCAGACAGAGAATTTTACCCTATACTACATAATACACATGTGATCTTCTGTGATCTCCACCCACCACCAGCTCAAACATGCTGAGAGATATACGCCACTTCTTACGATCTTACATACTATATGAAGATAACCTATGAGAACAGCTTTTTTCTCAATATGGAGAGTTTGGGCTCAAGCAAAGCTGTCTGATTCTGAAATGTTAAATATTTCAGAGCTGCAGGACTCCGACCAATAGAAGGGAGGGAGGAGAAGAGAGAGAACGGGGAGGAGGACTGGACGTGAGAAAGATGAGGAAGGAGAGGGAGAATGATATAAAACTCCATCCTTCTAATTTCAGAGGAGACATTACATATTCATGTGATGCTGCAACCATTGTGCATGTGTGTGTGTGTGTGTGTGTGCAGTGCAGCCAGTGATCATACATATTACCTATCACTTCCACTTTAATTGCACACAGCCAAGAGAGGATGGGCTCATATCAATAATTCTAATAATACATTAAAGCAAATATTCCCATTTTTCAAATCATTTGCTAGAACACTGTCTCTGGAGTGTTGGATGAATGTTTTTATGTATGTAAGTGTCTGGGATATTCTTTTATGACTGATTCTTTCATTAGCAGAGCCTGTGTGCATGCATGGACGTGTCTGTATATGTGTGTATGTAGCTGTGTATCTGTGTGCATGTGTGTCCCTCTCCATATAGATTTTCATTATCAACTATCAATGTCCAATTTATTAGATATCATGTCTCAACTCATAGCATGTTGCCCTTCAAATAAATGTGATTGCAGTGCTGTTGTGTGTGTATGTGAGGGGCATTCAACAAATTATTTGAAACTTATGTAGCCTGACTAATACAATTTTGATACCATTATAAAACAAGACAGATTAATTTAAGAACAAAAATAATAACTGTAGAGCCAGCCAGTAAGTTTCCACCTTCATTCAGAATATTGCCATCATGTATACAGTGCTGAAGAATGAGAAAATACAGTAAATCATAGGTGATAATGAAAGCTAAATAGCACATTATGATCACATTTTGCTACACCAGAATTGTAATGATGGACAAGAAATGTAAGTGTGAGTGTACGTATAATAGCACTTCAGGTTGTGATGAGGATGTAATTAAAGCCGTATATCAGAAGCTAGTAATAATATCCTACTAATGGCATCATTAGAAAACAAATAAATAGATATGCTGATTTTAGATGAACACACAAAGCGCCATACTTATCACGATAAACTGGGAGATCTTGTGAGTGAGAATTGATAGGTTTGTACACAAAGCACACATAATTGTGCTCCTTGTCGCTGGTGATCCTCTTTTCATTGGGGAAAGCCCTCTTTGACCTGAGGGAGTGTAATCCTCTCATTTGTGGCAAAGAGTCATCAACATCTAATTTAAACACTTGATTGGCTAATTACACTACATGCATAATTTAACTTTGTGACCTCTCTTGCTCTCTTTATTGTCTCCATTAAGATTTGCACCACACACACGCACACCTGCACACATGTATGCTGGAATTTACTGCAGTGTGACACCATCATGTCACATATTGATACAGTAGCACCATTATAGGAATTAAACCTATATACCTATTGTATTATTACGGGGAACATGAGCATGTCCAACCTTGAGAGCCGCAGACAGGTCATGCACTGGGACAGAACATAAAATCGATTATCTTCTACAACTGCCTTGGTGATGAGATGGACACTCCTAGTTTTCAGTTCAGCTGTATTTATTTCAAAAACCTCATCATCTACTTACTGTACTCCATAACCAAAAATGAACAGCACCCTGTGTATCCTTACTTTATTAGGCTACTTTATGTCCCATAATTTATTCATTGTGCTTCTGTTTTTACTGTGTTTTAATGTATGTTATTGTTCTTCGGTATCTTGCTATATTGTGAATTTTAAAATGACATCTTCTTTAGTTATAAATGTTTATGTAGGTAGGTCTCCCTTGAAACTGAAATCTTAGTCTCAATGGGGATTACCCTATTAAATGAAGGTTACATTCCAGTGCTCTGTTGTTTTACCTCTACTACGAGTTACATTGTTTGTTAATCTGTATTTCTACTCAGCTGAGGTATTTATTAAAAGATGTTGGAATGTATAGGAGAAACAGACCCAGACATATTACACGAGAAAATGTGGTTCTTTAAAGGGACTAGTATCTACATTATTTACCTCATTTACCCTCCACTGGCATAATTTTGGTTTACTTAACAGTGCCAGACACTCTAAAGCACAAAACAGTAATGAATACTACTGCATTTGCTTGTGTGTGTGTGTATGAGTGTGTGTGTGTTTGTGTGAGAGACAGAGAACAAGAGGAGGAATGTGTGGTTTTGAGAAGGGAATGAATATTAGATCAGCGGGTCAGTTGAGGCTAAGTCACAGCAAAAATAAATGCATGATTAAACTACACACACACACAGACACACACAAGCAGGAATGGGTAACTTCCTACACACTCCTACTAGGATCAGTTCCAACTTAAATACTGTGGATGCCACCTACCTTCCTTTAATCTTCCTTCCGCTGTGTGTGGACTGTGTGATTAACTCTGTTACATCTACACACTGATTATCACTATGCTGCAGTGGACAAACATACAACTATCACTGCCATAATCCAAACTTTGCCTACAATTTCCCCTATAATCAATAAGCTGCCATATATTATCAGTCATCTTGAGTCCTGTGAGAGCCTCAAATGTTCAAACGTGAACTGTTATTTTTAAAATGTTGACAATAAAGTCATTCTGTTTGAACATAGACAAATTTGAGATTCATATTTCATGCACTCTTCCTGTCACAGTCATAAGATTCCCCCTGTTCTGACCAAGGAGACAAGAGGGGGCTTATGTATCATTGTAATTTATATCAAACCACGAGACTCCAGATAACACATAGTTATGACAAATGACTGATGATGGTATTATGGAGCCTGAATATCATATAAATTCATATCTGTTTAATCGAAGCTACAGAGAGCTAAGATTTCAGTTGGCAGGCTGCTGTTACATCTCTCTGTATGGCCAGGAGAGTAATTTGTTGCTCATGAATAAATATGTTGTCTGTTGTACGTCTTCAGCCTCCATAAACATATTGTCATTGGTTTCTTTTCTGGTCAAATAAGCATGCTAAGGCTGCGTCTGCCTGATATGTCTCCTGTCCCTTCTAATGAGCATATCAAATAAATATCTGTCTCAGTGACCTGTGAAATGAGAAAACCCAAGTCATTTTGAGTGTCTGTACAGCAAATTATTGAAAAGAGTTGGTGACATTATGAGGAGATAAGGTAGAACTTATGTGAGCTGTGTGTGATTTTTCACAGTGCAGAAAGAGCTTAGCAAAATGTCATGGGTAAAAACTGTAAAAAGCAAACATCTCTGCAGCTCCACAGTTCTTCATCAAACATGCACAACCATTATTACACAATGTAGGTGGGGTGCTGAATACAACATAGGAACTACTATAATAGACTTTCTAGTACCATTTTACACAACCATGCATACCCTGTGTCCAATTTGCAAATTAATCAAAAATAGATTATGTCCATTCCACTGAGTTGGTTAACTGAAGTAATCAAAACTGTAATCACTGGTGCCGTGGCTCAATACAGGCGCGTGTAGTCACGTCCAATAATACGAAGATCGACACATGATGTCTTTCCTCCAGGTCTGCTCGCCTGTGATCAATAAGCACAAAAATTAACGAGAAGAGAAATTTCAATTTCACATTTGCTGTATTGATTAGAGAATCGAGTCCATTATGGGTGACAAGATGAGATTGAACGGAGCAATCTATACTGTATGTGCTTAAAAGCAGAGAAAACAGCCTCTATTATCATTATCTGGTTACAATATTGGGTTTAAGAAATTACAGGGTTAGTAGGGAACGATGTTTAAATGTTCAAAGAAATAAAATAGGACACGCTTAAATGGTGAACCGTAATGCTTCCTCCTATAAATGTATTAATTTAATAATAAAGAAAACCCTGACATATATAACAGAGTTATGTTACTGATTGTTATATATCTCACACTGTGCAGTTTTAGTCCTTGTGTTTTGATACCATTAGCTTCACTCCCTCATTGTTTGGAGTCCCAAAGATCCTACTGCTGTATGTGTTAAAATATTCATACTAATTGCAAAATGTGTCCCTTTTTTTGCATCAGTTTTTTTCTTGTCTTCTGACCCCGTTAAAACCCAAAATGTTTTGCAGCAAACTCAGCTTGCATTTGATGAAGGTAACAAAATATAAAAAAATACCATAAATCATTGTTGTTATTCCAAATGAAGAAATAGTTCATGTTGTATGTTATATGGGTTATGTCTAAAAAATATATTCATTTTATTTGTCAAAAAGTCATTCACAGACAAAGAAATGTACAGTATGTTATCCTATAGTGACATTACTTATGTTGCTCTTATTAACAAACCTCCAACAAATAGACTCATTTGGGATTTGGGAGGAGGAATGCTGTGTTAAAACCACAGTCAACACCGATCATAGATATTGAATGTACAAAATTTGTATTTAACCATGTTTTACCCCTGGCGTCTCTCTCATTCTCTGTAGTGGACTTCTGAAACATGTCATCAGTTAAAAATTATGTTCATAAGCAATTCTCATAAAATTAGTAAAAGTGTTGAAACTGATCAAACAATATTGAGTATGTTGTTTGAGTTATTCAAGAGGGGCCAGGGTTTAAAAATGTTTTAAAAACCTACAAAATGATCTCCTGCTCTGGACCATAAATAACAACAGGATGATATCCAGATCCAAAACATCAAAACAACACTGTTACAACAATATGAATCAGACACCCCAGGCTTCAGCTATAATCTGTTTTGCCTTTGACTAATGAGATGAGGCAGAGGTTGGGTGAAGAGTGTGTGATCTTTGGATTCCAATAATACCATTTACAGTTTGTGCTGTTCATTTGATGGTGCCTCATGTGGCAGTGAATGGAGTATGACTGAGCCTAATCTTTACCCCCCCCCCCACCGCTTGTCCTTAATCTTATCTCATCAGATCGGCTATTCTAATCTGCTTTATGAAAGCTTATGAAACTAATCGTTGCACACAGTGACAGTGCAGTAAGTGACTGAGACATTATGTGCTTGTGACTCAGCAAATGGGACAAGCGAGGCTGTTTGTATTTGAAGGCCAGCCTTAAGAGCCTAAATGAAATTAGGCCTTCAAAGCTACAGGCTACTGAGTGAACTTAGATAATCTATTATACTTTGTTTATTTGACCCTATTTGATTGTTTGTTTACATTTAAAATTCTAGCATTAACATGGCTTGCACCAGAAAAGCAAATAAATCTAGAGAGTAAAGAGAACCAATCTGTTGTGAGAGTATGGGCCCTTAAAGTCACACCCCTATCCTTTCTTAAATAAATAAACCTATAAAGATCTAATGGGTTCATACCAGGAGACGGTGAGAGGGCCCATTTAAAGCCTTGTAAATCAGGTTCATCTGGCTGTTTAATTAACTTGTAAATTAATGCACCATGCTGTGTAAATTGGAGGGTGATAAATATTCATGTAGTTATCTAAGAAAAGGGCAAGGACGTATCACAGACACAACCAGATTGGGTTTACAAGCAGCAGTTTATGGGACAATTGCCCACCTTATTGGTATTTTATAGACAGCTGATTTGCATTTCTTATGCTTATATGCATAACAGAAAAAGTCACTCCTTCTGCCCCTGCTTTCACTTCACACTACCCCCACTCAGTTGTTAATTATCTTGCCAGTGTCGGGTCTCGGTATTATACAAGGTGAGCTGTCGTGGACTTCAAATGCTTCTTACAGGGACTGTCTATTCATCATTTATCCAAGTTTTAAGTAACTGATACAGTAAATGTTACATAAAGAGGGACATTCACAATATAGTAATTCTGCAGTAGCTGTTTGTTATCAGAGAGTATGGAAGTTCAGATCCAAGCCCAGGTTTGTCATGTAGAAACCTAATATCAACAGCAGGGAACCCTCCTTATCCTACAGGGAGATATCTGAGCCTCTAAGGTTTAGGCAGCCAGCTCTGCTACATCTATTTATATCAATATGCCTTATAGCACTTTAGGCAAGGCTGAGGTACAGTCACTCAAATAATGAAAAGAAAACAACTGCACAGAACACAAAATCTGCTCATCACTGCCCATGGACAAAATCTGAAAGCTAAAGGTTATTTGAGGGATCGATCACAAGAGGTTGTTGCTTGATTAGATTTTTTTTCATGGTGGCAGTAGTCAAATCATCGCTTCTGGTGGCATAATTGACCTGCAGGGGGCATGGTAATTGACCTTGCTGCTGAGGACAGGGTGGTTTGGTGCTGAGCCAGCACTGTCAGATCTGAAGATAAATGGGGATATAAGGAGGAGGTGTGTGTGGTGTGTGTGTGTGTGTGTGTGTGTGTGTGTGTGTGATGTGGGGGTAGTCTTCAACATTATCATCATGGGACATGCAACTGATAAAAGGTGACTGATTATTGACAGATAATGTACTTCCAGTGGCACTGAGAATGTAGATTAACCCCCACTTAATTACAGTTCAGGACTAAGTTTGTTTTCTAATGGTGCGTCTGTTTACTGTGTCTACATTTGACCTGCACACATAACTGCCAGGACACACCGTGCAGCCTGTTTTCGTTAGTGAAACAGCACCATCCCTCTGCTGGGCAGGAAGAGCTGAATCTCATTCCCTCAGGAAAGACAGGCTATTGGCTGTCTTTTACACACTCTCATCACCACCACACCGCGGTATCCAGCTGGCTCCTGCATTTCATCATTACGCACGTTACCAGCCATTGACGCATCAGAGATCAGGAGACTTTTTTGCGTCATCATGATCATTCTTTTTTATATATATATATATATATATATATATATATAAAAAACCTTATATGGGTCATTCCTCTGTTTCAGTGGCAGGGCGAGGTCTATTTTTTGTAGATTAAGCTTTAACCTACTATAACCTTAAACATTTTGGGCATATGATGCCATCCTGAATTATATCTGTCGCGCTGCCATACACTGTTTCTGAATGGGAAGCTAAATCTACAGATAAAGCAGTCGGAAACGGATTGTAACTGAGCAGCTATCCTGGGAGCTCCAGGCAAACATAAGTAGTAGGCGACCGCGTTACGCAATAAAGCACACTGCACTATATCTGCTCTTCTACCAATTCTAGTTGTTGATCATGAACACTTCGGCGCCTCCTCTGAAAACTGAAAAGGGAAGTGGGGCTGGAATATCCCGTTTAAGCCGTGAATGTATTCTGGCTGGGCGACGCAGAGGGAATATTAAATTCCTGTGACAGAGCTGCAGTCTCGACCAGGTGATGCTTGTTTACCAGTTGGAGAGGGGGACTGGAACGACTCCCCCTACAGACACGTTTAAATATGGTCAAGGGTTTGTAAAAAACAACACTGGGAATAAGAGTTGGCTATGGGAATAAAATTAAGGGGAAATAAACGTTTACAAATGATTCATTATGCTGTGCTCCTTTACTCATTGCATATAATAATATATTCTGATCTCTAGGCTATTTATCCTAAAATGTTTTATAATCCACCTCAACTCCTTAAATGACGCAAATGTATGCTTTGTAGGTCAGGAACATGTAATTTGGTATATTTAGACTGATAAAAAATATCTTCACTGTAGTCAAATGTTGGATCACAGGACCAGAGCTGCTATAAATAAAGCTACAGTCCTGACTAACTACGCTCAAATGAGTCGGAAGAGGGCAGAGTGATAGTAGGAGGGCTTTTTCCTTCTCTCTCTCTTCTTTGAACGGGGCCACCTCACCTCCAGCATTCATCCCGTTTCCACCAATAAGCCCAATGAGCTGAGTGGGCACCGCCCACTGTCGGTGTGTGTATTTTTTTCTTCTCCTTTCCCCTCTTTTTTTTTTTTTAAACCAGAGCTGGATGTGTAGATCGTCACATGTTGTTTCCCCTCGTCAGTCCGGACAGTCACTAGTAGACATGTGTTATTTATTGCTCAGCTTTGGAAGAAGGCGAACGCACGCACAAGCGGCACTGGAAATAGAGGATTAAAATAAAGCGCGTCGTTTCTTTAGCAACTCGAGGAAAGGAAGCATTGTGTCTGATAGCGAAGGACACGAGAATGGCGAGTCCGCCAAACACCGGAGACCAGCCGTTGATGCCCGGTAATACGAACGCGAACAACAATATCAAGAAATGCGGATATCTAAAGAAGCAGAAACACGGACACAAGCGCTTTTTCGTTTTAAAAGAGCCGAGCGAAGGTTTCCCTGCCCGGCTGGAGTACTACGAGAGCGAGAAGAAATGGAAAAACAAATCGGCCGCGAAGAGAGTTATTCCTCTGGACTGCTGTCTCAATATCAACAAGAGAGCGGATTCAAAACACAAATATCTTATCGCTCTTTATACCAAGGACGAGTATTTTGCCGTGGCGGCAGAAAACGAGCAGGAACAAGAGAACTGGTACCGGGTGCTGACGGATTTGATGGCAGAGGGGAAAGTATACGACGGCTCATCGTCCAACTCTGCGTCTTCGCTGGTTGGCTTCGACGAGGCGAACTACGGTGTAATAACGCCGGTTACCGCCGCCTACAAGGAGGTATGGCAAGTAAATCTGAAATCCAAGGGCCTGGGGCAAAGCAGAAATTTGACCGGAGTGTACAGACTCTGTCTCTCCAGCCGGACTATCAGCTTTGTCAAGCTGAACTCAGAGGTTGCCTCCGTCATTTTACAGTTGATGAATATCCGGAGGTGCGGCCACTCTGACAGCTTTTTCTTCATTGAGGTTGGTCGATCTGCAGCCACGGGTCCAGGGGAGTTATGGATGCAGGCTGATGATTCTGTGGTGGCGCAAAATATCCACGAAACTATCCTGGAGGCGATGAAAGCCATGAAGGAGCTGTCGGAATTCCGTCCGCGCAGTAAAAGCCAGTCATCTGGTACAAACCCCATCTCTGTGCCCACACGGAGGCACCTGAACAATCTCCCCCCCAGCCAGACCGGGCTTCCTCGGCGGTCGCGCACTGACAGTATGGCTGCGACCTCTCCTGTGAGCAAATTTTCCTCCTGTCGAATACGCACGGCCAGCGAGGGCGATGGCACCATGACACGCCCCATGTCAGTCACTGGAAGCCCCCTTAGCCCAGGGGTCCACAGGACCCTCCTGAGCAGATCTCACACCATTACAACGCGCCCTTCTCGGACATTTGAATCTTCTTCCCTCCAGCACAGTAAGTCGATGTCTATGTCCCTGTCTCATTCCCCACCCATTGCCACCCCTAGCCTAGGAAATCTGTCCTCCTGCCCAGACAGCAGTGCTCCTCGCCCCTCCAGCTGCAGTGCCTCCTTCTCAGGCTCCCTCAGTGATGCTGGTTTCATATCATGTGAGGAGTATGGCTCTAGCCCTGCAGACACACGGGACCTGAGGCTACCACTCACCCTCCGTAGCAACACTCCCGAGTCTCTCAAAGCTGACACTCCCCCCTCCCGGGACGGCAGTGAGCTTGATGGCTACATGATGATGGAGCGGCAGAATCAGAATGGTTATCGTCGGATATCGGAGCTGGACAAGGCTTATCGAAAGCGTACATACTCACTCACTACACCGCGCCAGCAGAGGGGTCCTCCCCAAGTATCTTCAGCTTCCCTGGATGAGTATACTCTTATGAAGGCCACTTACACCAGTGGAAGCCAGTCTTCTCGCAGGTGTCACACTGCCTCCCCTAAAGGGCTCTATCCTGAGGATTACAGGGATGTTCAGATCAGCACTAGCAGTCTCCAAGGTGACAGTGGCTATATGCCCATGATGCCAGGTGTGGCACCTCAGACGCCAGGGTCCAAGGATGACCTCTACATGCCCATGAGCCCCATGTGTGTTTCTGCTCCAAAGCAGATCATCAACCCCCGTTCACACTCCTCTTCAGCAGGGCTGGCCCCACGCACAGACTCCCCTGGGAGTGTTTCTCTGGAGGACAGTGGCTACATGCGGATGTGGGGCGGAACCAAGATGTCAGTGGAGATCACTGATGGAAAGCTCACCAATGGAGAGTACCTGAACATGTCTCCTGTTGACCCTCTGGTGTCTCTCACACCCCCAGAGTACATCCTCAGTCCTCCAGGAGGTGATCCCCACCCCCAGCTACATCACAGACAGGCTTATTCTTACAGCTCTCTACCACGCTCACTTAAAGTCCAGTTGCAGCGCAACGGTTCCACAGACACAGACCAGTATGTGGAGATGAGTTTACAGAGACAGCGGATAGAAGAGGAGTCCAACTATTGTCCTATCTCTCCAGGAGACTCTGTGGCCAGCAGCTCTCCGGGGACACCAGGCACCCCTTCCTCTGCCCCATCTCCTCTCAGAGTGGCTTGGGTAGATGGAGGTCTGGTACACCGGAGTAGGGCGTGTCGGCCCACCCGCCTGGCTCTAGAATCCCTCAGAACACTACCATGTATGAGCGAACACCCACTTCCCTCAGAGCCACGCAGCCCCGGAGAGTACATCAACATAGACTTCAGTAGTGCTACCCGTGACCTGCTGGCATCCACAGTGTCAGAGAGCTCTGAGTCCTCTGTGAGTTTACTGTGTGCAGAGAGGGGATCCCTGGCACTCTCAGACTATGCTAATGTTGACGTCAACTCCACGGGTCACCTTGGCTCACACCAAGCTGGGGGTTCCACCACTGCAGGGTGCCTAAACCACACGCCTGAAGTCTTGACTTGCCCTAGTCTGGTGAACGCCCAGCAGACCATGCAGGGGAACGAGGAGGAAGAAGAGAAAAAAAGCATAGAGGGACAGGCAGAGGAGAGGGGGATGGTAGAGGAATATCCTCTCCAACAGCAGGTGAGCCTGATGTGTCAGCCTGCTCTAGTCAAGGATGACTACACTGAGATGACTTTCAGTCCTCCTGCTCCTGCTCTCTGCACCACTGATGCTGCTCCCCTCCCCACCAGCCCCACTGCCTGTGTCCAGAGACTCAGCCTTGAGGGCAGCATTGTGGATGGGGTGCCCCCTGTGCCATTGGACTCTTTTCTCCTGGGGGGTTCTTCGTTATCTGTTACCCTAGTGGATCCACACAGGGGGGCCAAAGTAATCTGGGCTGACCCTCAGGGGCGCAGGCGTCACAGTTCTGAGACCTTCTCCTCCACCACCACTGTCACACCCGTGTGCCCATCCTTTGCTCATGACACCAAACGGCACAGCTCTGCCTCTGTGGAGAATGTATCCCACACTGTTTGCAGCTCTGAGGGACCCGATGAGGACTATACTAGCAACAGCCCCATGTGCAGGGAGATGTCAGCTGGTTATCAAAATGGACTTAACTACATTGCCTTAAACTTGATGGAGGGAAATCTTGGAGGATGCAGGTTAGGGGACTGTGATGGACTCCTGCGGTTCAAGACAGCCTGTGGCTGCAAGGGGGGCATGAATGGTTTCAACACTAGTCCCTACGCCAGCATGGGATTCAAGGAGACTGCTGCTGCTGTGAAAGGTGAGTGCTTTCATACATGTCACTCACACTCATTCATTCAGTAGGTTTTCATTCATGAAGGGAGTGGTGTCAGGGCTTGTATAATACATAATAACGTAAATATCACACTATTTGCTTGTAGTTTATAGCCACTGACCAAAATCGTGACTGATCACTTCCGCAATGTCGCAAATAACAACCTACAGTGTTCTGCAACTAAACGTAGCAAACGGCATTTATCAGTTGCGTCCATTTTACCATCACATACCGATGTGTTAAAACAACAGTTGTCGCTCTGTAAACGCAGGCTACAGGAGCCGATGGAAGCCAAGTTGTTATGAACGTGTCTGTTGGGTGTAGGCTGTGATGTTTAGATAGGATTAGTCACCTACTCGTCACACCCATGACACATCGACAAATCTCCAAGGCTGTTCGATGCTGAGGAGGGCTGTTTGCTGGGTCTCTGATCTTCTTCAAACTGCACATAGAACAGCAGAACATGTTTTCTTCCAAGTAAAAGCTTTGAAATAAAAAGTAGAGTAAGTGTGTAAAACAACACAAATATATCCATATTCTGCAGAGCATGCTGCTTTTGCACTCCTTATCTCTCCTTAAATACAGCAACTGTATTTCAATTCAGGATTCACTTGACTTAAATAGATTTTATTTTGAAACTGCTTTATTTTGAAATCTATGGCCGGACTTGTTATATTTTATTCTGGCTGGCTTGCTACTGCTGTTGTGTGTTTGTGTGAGTGGTCTGTTCTGGTCTCCCCTCAGTGACGCAGTTTTATACCACGTCAGTATTTCATATAACTAGTCTGATCCAGTGACGCATGCACCACTACACATGATGCGCATGTGGAAGTAGCTAGAACAGGCAAGAAAAAAATACATGGTTATGGTTCATTTTATAACACTGTGTAATGTAGCTTTTATAAGGCTGGTATGTGTGTATGTGAGTAAGTCATGAAATCGTTGGGAACAGTTGCCATCAAAATATTACCTTTCACCTCATTTTGTTTGCTGTTGCAACAGTGGCTTTTCATGCATCTCTAAATGGCATGGATTATTTAGAAGGATAGATGACCTAGCAGGGGCATGTCAGAAGTTGTTGTTGTTGTTTGAAGAGAAAATAGACATTGTCGGTATCATCGTGAGTCAGGAGTCAGTGTTCCCGATGGTGAAATACAAGAGTTTAATTGCTGTTTGTGGTTTCACAACCAAGTTGTCTCTCTTTGTCTCTGTCTCTGCTGGCTCTCATGCTGTGAGCCCAGCCAGTGTGGGGCTTGGTGCAAGTCATCGGGTTCCCCAGAAAAACAAGTGAGTCAGTTGTTTATCAATTGTCAGGTACTGGGTTTCAGGACTGGAATGCGGGCAGTGTGCAAAGGTTGCTGGGAGAGGTGAATGCTCACTTGTTTTTCTAACCTGGTGGGATGGACTCAGAGGGCAGATTGGAGGATCTTTTTTGTTTTTTTTTCTTTTTTTATTGTGAGCAACTTCACAAACATGGCAATGAAACGGTTTTACACAGGAGCGGGCACTCACTAATGTTTTGTACGAACACATTTGACTTTTACCAGTCATGTGCAACCTCACACCTATTGTGAACTTATCGTATCATTGTGTCCTGCTGCTTTTGTGTTTCAGAGTACAGGGCCCAAATATTGAATTTTGTACTGCAGTGGAGACGTTTGTTCAAGGCTATGAGAGCAGGGGAGGAGGAAATAGGGAGATGGAGCAACAATGGGTGAAGGATGGATGACTTGTTTTGTTTTTCATGTACAACAAAATAGACAATTGAGCTGTTGGCTGAAGGGAGGGAGAGAGAGAGTGAAGGGGAGGAAAAAACAGAAAAGGACGAGAAGAAACGCAGAAAGAGAAAGAGATCAATGTCATTCCGGTAAGAGTTTGCTTTTGCGACTGTTATATAAGCCTTCCCTTACAAACAAATCTCCTTGTACATAATAGTGAATGACTCAGCTCTGATTAGGGATGTGACCACCAGTGTGGCAAGTCATCAATACTCTCATCAAAGTACAAAAACACTTCTGTTGTTTGTGTGTGTGTGAGGGAGAAAAAGAGTACAAGACTGTTTACTACAAGATGACAGGCTCTACCACATTCTCTTGCTATCACTGAGTGAAACATAGTTTGCATTCCCTGCAGTATATCAATTTGAAACAGGTAGATTAGGAAGTCAAATCAATCACTTATCCTCATTTGACATTTGAAGTTATTGCAGTGTAAGGGGGAGAGACCGGCAGACATTGCTCCTCAGCTCAACAAACATGCAAATATGTAAACGTATCCTGCCTGTCTGTATATAGAGGTTTTCACCTGGCCCAGTGAGGAATGGTTGAGTCTGTTAGTTGATGGGTTACACTGTTGTTGTTTGGGTTTTGCCCCTGACATGACGTGCAGGGAGAGGGGAGGTGATGGGGCAGAGGAGGGGGCTGTTTAGCTTTCAGTGCACGCCTTCTGGCCTTGCAGACAATGTCAGTTTCTTGACCTTTGAACTAGCACTGCATATGTGAGAGAGAGGGAGGGGGGGTGGGGGTGTTGCCAGAACCTCCACAAGGAGGTGCGTGTACTATTTTTACAACTTTTTACTCCCATTCTTTGGCTCTTACCTCTCCTTTTAGAGTCCATCTCTCCTGCCACTTCTCTGTTCTCCATTAAAGCTTCTTTATCATCCTCCTGTCATCTTCTTTTCCCACGTCTGTCCTTGTTTATCTACTGTTTCTCTCTGGCATGGGTGCAGACAGTGGAGAAGAGTGACTCACACTCTCCATGCCTTTCATTTGTGAGCCCAGACCCCCCCCCAAGAAAACATACACACATTTCCACTTTGTCTTGTGTGTCTTCCTCTCCTGTGTGTGTGTACATATAGTCAGCCATCAGCAGATGGTGGAGGGGTGGGGGGTCAGGGGTTTTGCACCTGCCCCGCCAAGCACTGCTCACTGGTTATCTGGCCCATCAGAGGAGAGTGACAATACGTTAATGATTGGCCACCATCTGCCACAACAACAACAGGGAGAAGGTGGGGGTGTGGCGAGGCAGTTTCAAGAAGCCATATTCCAACCCCCCCCTCCCCACCCACCCCCTGCATCCTCCTCCCTCGTTTCTCCTCTCCAGGCATTGGTTTCTGTTTTTCAGAAATCATGTGATTCAACCCCCCCCCAAGACACACGTACACACACACACACACACACACACACACACACACACACACACACACACACACACACACACACACACACACACACACACACACACTCTCTCTCTCCACACTGGTGCGGTTGTGTTTTTCCTGTTGTTATCTGACCTCAGTGGAGTGTCTCTGATTGGCTTTTCACACCAGAGGCCATAGAGGATTGTCTAACGATGCATTAAACAATTAGCTAATCATATCTGATAGTACTCTCACTCCTCTTGCTGCATGGTTTATCTCACAGCGCACACAACAATAACAGACAACTAATGGCCAACTGGTTTGAAAGATTGATTCGAAATGTCTAAATTTTGGGGTCTGGTAAATCACAACAGGCATTTTTCGTTATTATGTAGACAAAACAATTTGTCAATGAATCGAGAAAATAATCACCAGATTGATCGAAAACGAAAATCATAATTATGCTTGCAGTCCCAGAAATGTCTTAGGTTATGGTGTGTTCATGAGCTGATGGGAGGTCTGATACCTGAGAATCAAGAGCTGGCTGCTAAACAATAACCTTGTTAATACAAAAGGGAATTGAATTCACATGTTTGTCTTTCAGGTTTGATATGTTTTGACAGTTCTGCTCACACATGCAGTCAGTCTGTACTGCAGAAAGTGCACTTTTCTAGTTTACTGATATGCTCATACATCATAGGTTTTATTTCTGCAACCAAAGAGCCTAGAACATTTAACTCCGCAAACAATGCCTCTACTTGATTATTTGATTACATACAGTCTTTAGAGGAAGATACTCTCTATGCCCTCACCTGTCCTGTGCATCCCTCCCCTTCAGACACACATACACAGGCCTCCTGGACGTCTGATACATAACTCTTTGAGTAAAGTAGGACGGGATGTTCCAGCGCTAGATAAAAACAAAGTCAACCTACCATCTCCTCAATTTAGCTTGGAGGTAAGAAGGATTACATTCACTTCAGGATTAGACATTGTTGAGTAGCTTGTTTTGTGTAGAGGTAGAAGAAGAGATAGAGCTTCTGTGAGTGACATGAGTGCAGATGATGCCATACAGTGCTTACACACAACACACACACACACACACACACACACACACACCAGCTAAGCTCAGTCTACTGGCTTGTGGCCGATGACAAGTTTTTCATTCATAAACAGTCCAGCTCATCATAAACTCTTCTCACTCTCTCTGGACCCCAATGCTGTGTTAATAGAGGTGTATTATATAGTTAACCATAGGATTAGGCAGTGGATATAAAGGAGGCAGTGCTTAATTTCCTCTGGATTTTGCTTCTAGTGATAATTGTCTTATCTTGTGAAAATCTGAACATGTTTGGTAGCCTGCAAAAAAGCATTAGGCTGTTACTCATGATCCTTTTAAAGCTGAAACAATTAGTCAATCAATTAACTACTTTGATAAACGATGAATTGTTAAGTCATTTTTTAAGCAAAAAAGCCAAACATTACTTAATTCCAGGCTCTCAGCTGCTGCTTTTCTCTGACATATGTGATAGTAAATTGGAAATCTTTGGGTTTTACAGTGTTGGTCAGACTAAAGTTAGTCAGTAGGATAACAGCGTTATCAGTGGTTGTTGTTGTGGTCTTCTTGGTCAGACCGAGGTGTGGGAGGTCAGAGGTGAAGAGTCAGTGTTTGTTTGGTGGAGCACTGCTGTAGATCAGGGTGGAGCCAGCAGGGGAGGAATGTAAACAGTGCAGATTGGAGCCTGCTGATCTCTCCCTATCTGTAGGAGGAAACCTGCTCCTAACATCAGTTTTGTTGTTTGCAGAAGCTCATTTTCCAGCATACCTATAATAACAAAACAGTTGATGACCCACTTCCTTTTATGCTGATCAGAAAATACGCTTGGAGCAGTTCCCCTAAAAGCTCATTCATTTAGCTCTGCGACAACAGAGAACTACTTGAGCAGGCGATGCATCAGCGGACATGGGGACCTGTTTACTCTGCTTCTGAAGCACCAGAGAGGAGCCTGCTAATACCTGTGTGTGTGTGTGTGCGTCCTAGCCCTGAATGGAGCTTGGCTAAATTTAGCTTGTGAGAGCTAAATAAATAATGAACAGAGCTTGTGTGTGTGTGTGTGTGTGTGTGTGTGTGTGTGTGTGTGTGTGGTTGGGACAGGGGACACAGACATGGGTTGTTGGGAGGGGCGCAGGGATGTGTGTACGTGCTCGAAAACGAGCAGGGGTAGGAGCCATTGGGTTCACTCCCCCATGGGACCTCTGTCCCCTTCTCTCAATAACACCCCACCCCCCCAAATCTCCCTGCCCACCCACACTTTTCTCCAATCAGCATGTGTTTGAATAGCAGTGTGTGTGGCGAGTCCCTATATGCCACATTGCACCATTGTTCATACAATAATTATAATGTTTTGGAGTGTTTATGTACATGGCTACACCTGGTTGCTAATCGGAGCTGTAAGTGATTCAACTCTCTTTCCCGGCAGATCTCAGTCATTCTCACCTAAGTGTCTGTCTCTACAGGCCACTGACTGGCCCAGCCCCTCCAGAAACACACACACACACACACACACACACACACACACACACACACACTCAGATTGTTATGGACCATCGGTCCCATGACCTCACTACATTCCCGTTCCTCTCTGTCAGGTTGATTCTGTTACTGTGGTTTTTCCACCACTTCCCACCCCAGTGTTTCTATTTTCTTCTGTCTCTGACACCCATGGCAATGAAAACATAGAGCTCAGCCAGCACAGGTGGCCTCAGGAGGGAAATTAATTATTTGATTTTTCAAATTAACTCTGTCGTTCCACATTTCTGCATCTTCCTGAGCATCTGTGGAAATGCATCAGCTTCTTCAATGTGTGTTTTTTCCCTCTCTGATGTTTTGGCCATCAGTAAGTGTTGTGTCAAGTGTCTATAAAGCTTTCGATTTGACATTAGCCCCTGATTTTCATTTACAGCATGGATGTATAGGGCAAAGAGACATAACAGACGTGTGTGTGTTTTTTTGGTGGGAGTAGTTGAGGAGGGGGCAGTGAGGACTCTGAATGAAAGGTTTGTTTTAGAGAATGACGATCACATCCAGCTTTGTGAAAACGGCTCTTGTTCATGGCTGGGGAAGAGGGAGAGGAGACAGCGAATGAGGGAAGAAATGCAGCCGTGTGTGTGTGTGTGTGTGTGTGTGTGTGTGTGTGTGTGTGTGTCAGTGTCAGCCAAGACTTCCGCTCCCATTTGATAGCTCTGCATGCAAATGAAACCTCACAAACAAGTATACCGGAGCAAGGGTCAGCACCGCTTTCCACTGGGAGAAAAGCGACACTCTTGAAGACTCTGGGTTTATATTGTGTGAAAATACACAGCTGTGGTGTGTGTGGGAGGGAACGTGGTATTTTTGCTTATTTGACTTCAGCAGATATAAAATCAAGAATACCTGGGTGTTTGTTGGTGTGTGGGAGTGTTGTTGCCGTCATTGGAGACTGCCCTGTGTCAGCTGCACAGTGCTAAATGCCACTCTGTTTTTCCCCTGCCGTGAAAACACCTGCCACTTCAGTGTCTACTATCTGAGGAATACACACACACACACACACACACACACACACACACACACACACACACACACACACACACACACAAACAAAGGCAGGCCGCTTGAAGAGCACTTATTCCTTACTTGGTAACAGAGTAGGGGTATCCATTTGACCTCCCCCTCTCTGCTATTGCTCCGTCCTACGTAATGAATCACATATACTGTATGTACACACATTTAAATTAAGTTTCTGAAGGAAATATTGACCAAGAAATCTCATTCAGTTAGATTCAATTTCATGTCTGTAAATCACATGACAAGAAATTCAGTCTTGTTTTTTTTCCTTCTTCTTTCAGAATGAAGGCTGATGGGTCCTCCCACTCCAACCCCGCCCCTCTCCTCCCCCTCCTTTTCCTGTGAACGTAGGATTTCGCTGCAGCCAAGTGACGAGGTCGCCACGGCGGCAGCTGGACCATGCGCTGCAGTCGATGTCCTTTGACCTCTTTGCCGCTTCAAGGGTCGTGGGGATGACCATCACCATGGCAAAACGGACACTTGAACCTTGCCCCAAATCTTCCCTCCGCTTTTCTCGGCATCAAAACACTGAGGCGCCACCGCTGCTGCTGTACTAGATTACTTAAAAAAAATAACAAGAACTTAAACGGACTATTAACTCTAACTATAGATAGGTAACTATTTATCTCTGTGTGTAGGCCTGCAAAATTATTCTGCAGTATATTGTTATGTTAATGATTATTATTGTTGTTATTGCCATTCATACACTTTGAGCTGGTTTTCTTTTGGCTTCAGCCAAAAGTTGCCAGATACACTCACCTGAAAACCTGTGAACCAAACCTGGAGAGCATAGTGTGCGCACACACACACGCAAAAAACCCTTTCATGCATACAGATTACATATATATATTTATTTATTTATCATGTATGTATGCATTTAATGAAGTGTGTGTGTGTGGGAATTTGTATACAGATTGTACTGCAAAAAGAGGTGGCATTTATGAACATATTTAAAAATTAAAATTAACATTTGCTTAAAAAAAAACCTACCTCAGCAAAAACCAGGTTGGTACCAATTCACACAGCAGAAAGATATATAAAATATTTATTTTCAGAGGTGAATGTTTTTTAAAAATCACCAATCCAAAGCCTTACTCTAGCTATCAGTCCCAGTTTGATGGACCTTTTTGGTTTGGACCTATAAACACAGTATATCAAAGATTTAACCCATCATCTTATAGACTGAATGTTCATCAGAGCTGAATGAGAGGCTGCCACTCTGAGATTAATTTTCTTCTCTCCCCACATTACATTTATGACAAGATTATGTATTAAAGATCCAGAGTAATATATTTATTAATATGCCTGAGATGGAGGATTCATACACAGAAAGAATACCCAGAGGACTTTAGAGGAATACTTGACATTGCATCGCACATGCGTGCAGGTGTGACACATCCAAACATTGCAGCATGAAGCAGGTCCAACTGGACCTGACCACCAGATCTGTGGCCTGTCTCAGCCCAAGCCTCAGCCCCTTTATACACTTAACCTACTCATCCACTGTTCATCTGTGATATCCTGCACACATCCTGCAGGAAGTTATGACCTGTCACGACAAGGCACGGGAACATGAATGTTTGAAGTTATTTATAGAGTATCTGGACAGCTCAGAATCTTACATCTTTTCACCTGATGCCTCATTGCAGAACTCTGTCACACCACATGGTTGGCTGGCAGGTGTGGGCAGCGCTGAGCATTGTGGCGAATGCATGACGCAGTCTGACTGGCTGTTCAATGAGCCGCTCGATAGCTTGAATCCACGGCCTTCTCTGCCACTTTGAGCTGAGAGAGAGCCAGCCGGGACACGCCGGAGCTAATGCATGTTCTTGCACTTACAAACTTTCTAGATTGTAACACAAGAGACGTTGAATGTAGTACATGCTGTGTTCCGAGCTTGGGAACACACAACCCAACAAAAAACAACAGCAACAATGAAACATGCAGAGGTACTGAATGGAAACTACAACACAGATACAAGCTGAATAAAAGAAACAAACCAGGGGAAGTATCTCTTTATTTATCTGAATTCACTGGTACTTAACCTTTGCCTATATACTGTAAATAGTGCGATCTTACAGAGAATTACATTTAAGCAAACGCTGAAAAATTCTGAGAGATGTTAAGTTAAATAACTTATGTTGTTTGTACTGTATATAGTATGTGTTTGAGTGAACTTTCTGATACAACAAAAGCACTAATTAAGTTATATGCTAACCAGTACGGTTTGGCTTTGATTTTCTTTGTTTTTGTCTTTTTTTTTTTTTAACTGTCATGGGATAGTCTTGTGAAATGGATGCCACTATGATGACATTTTCTAATGCTGTAATTCAGAAAAAAAAAGATTTTAAGAGAAATCATTAATACTTGACATAATTAATTCTTGTTACTTAGGTACAACACAAATGGCATATATGCAATATTTACACTTTTGAAAATTAGTTTACAAAGACCTACCAAATGTATAAATACTGTTAATAATGTTTGTTAAACCTTAAAATCCGATTTTTTGCTGTTTGTACGTTTTTTTCCTCCAAATTTGAAATGAAAACTTTTTTCTGTGTGTTTTTGCTAATCGAGCCTCTTGATGTTTTGAGCAGTGTTTTGCATTTGGATAATGTTTCAAGTTTTTATTCAGCATCTAAAGGTTACGATATGGGCCCTGGCTTATCTTGCTGTGTCTTTCATTGTAAATATTTCATATCTTGCATATTGTGAAGCTACTAAGAGATGATAATTTAAACTTAGTTCATTGCTTTAGATTGTATTGATTCTTTATAGACACATGCAATAAAAAATAATGTTATTTAAGAAAGCCATTTGCCTTTGTTTCCGTTCTTCTCTCTCTCTCCTCCCCGTCACATCACAAACAAGCACTAGCTTTTCATCTTTCATTTGAATGGGCGCTTGCCGGAGCAGATGTTTCAATTCAGTTTCCTGCCTCTTTCATTAAGAAAACCCTCATTAGAAAGGGGGTAGGGAAAGAGAGGACATATATTGATTTTCTTTCATTTCCCATGTCCCTCCTTGTTTTTAAAGCCCTGCTCCCTATTGAGAAAGAGTGCATCAAGAATTGGGTGTAGGCCTAACCTAGCGTTGCCTCCAGCATTAGCATTGTTATTGTTTTTCTGCACTTGGCTCCCAGTCCCCACCCCCAGCAATAGTAATTAGACCAGCATGTTGAAACAGCCCCTGGAACTGGGAGGGAATAAATAACAGTGTGATAGGATTATGATTTTGCACACTTAGCCATATGCTGTCAAATTATTAATTCTCACAGCCTTGCTCATTAAAATGGTAATTAATGCAGAGAAATAGGTCTAACTGTCTACTATGGCTAGTGGTATGTGTTTGGATGGGAGGAGGGGTTGGCTTTTTTTGGCTTTGAGGTTTGTGTGCATGTGCTGGATGAGGGACATGACATGTTTGTACTTAAATATTAAGTATGTGAGCAGTAAAAATGGAGCGAGTCAAAAAGGGGTGGACGAGAACAGCTGGAAAGAAGGGGCGGGTTGTAGAGAAATATGCAGGTTGACTCACAGATGGAATGATAGCCTGAAGATAGATCTCTTCCATTAGGCAGATTTGTCCCTGCTGCATACGTAGAAGCTAGAAGGCTAATGAGGGAGCAAAATCCTAGGGAGCAAAGAGTGACATATTCTCTGTAAACCAAATATCATCCGTCACTGTTCTCATCGTTGCTCCTGTTCTTCCTCTTGCTCAACTTGCTCCTAAAGTTTAATTAAAGACTCTTAATTTATCTCATTAAATCGTAAAGAAGGGATAGAGATTAAGCTGCAGGCCATTTAGTCTCCTCTATTCTTTACTTCTCACTGTCAAAAGACTGATCAGGAGGAGAGGAAAATTGCAATACTTACATTACTGTATGTTGAAAGAGTCAAACACAGAAGTTAATACCTGAGCATAGACTATGTGGGAAACTCACACATGCAGTCAAGATAAAACCATGCAAATCACTATAACAGCGAGATAATGCAAACTCAATGAACCAGCTTGTTTGTGAATATCATCTACATGTCAGCTGGTGTGTGATTGTGTGTATGAGTGCTTATTTGTGCACGTGATGAAGTGTGTGTGTGTGTGTGTGTGTGTTTGTTGGTGGTGGTGGGGGGTTGGTTGTGCAACAGTAGATAGATCCATATGAGCAGCGTAAAGTAGCCAGTTGCCCCAGGGAGTCATCAGCCTTATGGACAGAGACCTGCAGTAGCTCCACAGGAAATGGCATGCTTCCGGAAAGCTGTCTGGGACACCGCCACTACATTAGTGGCTGTTTGTGTGTGCGTGTGTGTGTGTGTGTGTATGCTCTTTTAAAAGCTAGTATGCTCTGTGGCCATTTGTGGATGTCCCACAAAACAATCGGTCTTCAGTTGGTTTGTGTGACCCTTGGCCAACGTGCAACATATTTTCTGCATTATAGTGTGCACGTGGTAGGCTGAGTGCATTAGAGAGAGAGTAAGAGAGAGAGAGAGGTTACCTTGAATGCAAACAGAGAAAATACTGTTAAAAATACACAAACCTACGTGTGTTGTTCCTTATAGCAGATGCAAATGACTTTACCATTGTAATCTCCATGAGGGAGACCTTAGACATCCTGTGTTATAATTATAATATTGTGGGTTCAATGCATGTCACGCTGTGTGAGATTGGTTTAATGAAATCTTAGTTGCAATCTACAGCAAACTTTACAATCTCATTTGTGAGGTGTGTAAATAGAAAGAAACAAACATAAGCAGAGACTACATTTCTGACACTGCCTGAATTTTGATGCTGTTTTAGTTGCCAAAGCTCTAAATCAGCTAATGTGAGATTTTTCTTGGAGTGAGATCTAGGGCCACTGTTTTGGATTGATAGCCTAAAATCACAATATGGCTTTTTGCTTTGGTTGCCTGTTAGAGGGGGTGATGTTTTTAAGCTCTTCATGGATCAGGTTTTAAATTGGCCTTTTCCAAAGGAACACTAAGATACTTAACGTTCAGTAGTTTATTTACCTAGCCTTTTAAAGTCATGACAAAGTTGACATGACAAAGTTGATGATCAGTGTTTGCTGGAGATGGGTTTGGCTGAAATCCACACAGGTGGCACTACAAAAGGTGCCTACTGCGGAATGAAATATGTTCCTCCTTTGATCACAATATTTGGATTTCATCAGACTTGGTGAAGCCTGTCTCCAGATGTGGTCTGGTGCTGCATGGATTCATCTATATTCCGGTTCCCAGATATTTCCCACAGATCCAACAAGAAGGAATGCAAACACTTCTGCATGCAGGAATGTTTTCACCATATTTGTATATGTACTGCATGGGAGAGATGGATGACAGGTTAACGGGAAAGAAGAGATAGCGCATACCCTGAGGTGAACCCATTTTACTCTTGTGTGTGTGAGATCCTTCTTTAACTGTGGGCAAATAGCACTTCCAATGTGTCTGAGTTTCCACCATGGTCTGTGACTATCAACAGCTTATTTCTCTCTTTTTCTCTCTCCCTCACACACACACAGTACACAGTGCTGAAACACAGTCCATGTGTATGTGTCATATTTTTGGTGTTGCATAATCTGCCAGCAAAAGCACAGTAAACAAGAGTTAACTTCCTCTTTCCAGCGAAATCTGAGAATGCAGAAATTGTTTCTTCCCATCCACTTTTACACATGCACGTGCAATCACACAAACAAACACACTGTATGCATACTGTAGTGAACTGCCTGGTTCTATTCAAACAAACTGAGACAACAAAGTTTGCACTAAAATAAGGAAAGACCTATCTGAACATTTGAAAGAGAGATAAAAAACAAAGGTAGAAGGATAGGGTAGTGCGGGTAGGGGTGAGGATGTTCTGCAAAGTCATGTTTAGCATTTCACATCTGATTAAAAGTTAAAGGCAGTAAGTAAAGGTCTTCTAGGCTTTTCGGAGAGCTAACTCCTCTGTTGTCTACAAGATCCCAGACCGTAACACTACGATTCTTGAAAATTGAGTCAGTATGGAAGTCCCATTTTAGGAGCTGATCCAGCATGTATTTTACAGGAATGTTTGTGTGGGAGTGCCTGTTGCTCGCTTGCATGCATTAGTGTGTTTCTAAGTATATGCATGTGTGTTTGGTCAGCCTGTTCAGCAGACATTCCCAGCTGTTTTCCAGGTAGTGTTCTCACGCTTCTTGTGTATCTCCTGTTTCTCACGCTGGCTGCTTTGACTGTAATCCCTACCAATACACACACACACACACACACACACACACACTGCCCCGCCTCTTTACCTGGCCACCAGGTGAACAAAAACCCACTTCACACACTCACGCAGACACCCCTTCCTGTTTCTGATGATAGAGAGGCAGCCACAACAAAGACAGGACAGGGGAAAATAAGCACACTCACAAACACACACACACACGCACACAATGGATGAGGGAATGGGACAAGTAAGAGGTGAAGAGGGAGAAACAGGAAGCGGCAGGTAGATGGAAAGACAAAGAAAGATAGAAGAGAGGGAGGGATGTGGGAATGTGCGGGACCTAACAGGATGAGCTCATGCTGTCTCCTGGCCCCGCCCACCGTGCGTGACTCATACTTGGCAGGTGCGTCTGCATGTGTGTTTACAGCTGCAGGTCAGCTCAGGGTGTGTCCTTATTACACTGCTGGGGAACATGTTTCCTCAAGCACAGGTAGAGCTATTCATCACACCAGTGTTTCAACACTTCTTTATTACCATGCAGCTTGGCCTAATCAAAGTGACTATGAGCAACAGAAAGAAAGGCTTTAAAAAACACATTTTCTGGAACATAAATTTAGAGAACGGTAGCCACGCAGAGTGTATGATGTAAGGATTACAAATTTGGAAACTCTTGCGTATGCAGTCCCTTGAAAGTAACCACATCACCCCTGAGAGCACAGTATGAGGGAGGTTTTTTAGGAGTGGGCTCCTGCTACAAGTCTTCTGCTCCCCTCCCTGCTTTTGCCTCAAAGTGATGGATGTGGTTGGTGGAGACGGCACACGACCTGCAGACAGCCACCAGCTCCTTAGAAGGGAACACCATCTGCTTCTTGTGCTGCTGAGTGTCAGTGAGCTGCATGTGTGTATTTCATGCTGTGATCATGTCTGTATGTGTTCAAGGTAGTGAGGGAATTTATGATAGTGACACATTAACAGAGAGATTTGGATTTTAGGAAATGTGTTGTAGCTCTGGAAAACCCACAGCTCATGTTGGTTCAGATGTTGGTTCTCTGCTTTGAAAAAAAATCCTTGTGTGTTGAAACGTGCAGGTCATCTTGCTTCTAAATAGTAAAAAAAAGTACACTCTGTCATGGACATCCTAACCTGCCAACAATTCCCTCTCTCAACACAAGGTCAACCTTGGTGAAATTCCCGTCCCAGACATTGTGGTAATACCAGCTTTTAAAAGCCTCTTTAGCATTTCATTCTGAATATCTGTCAGTCTTGATTGTTTGTTATTTTTAGTACCCTATGATACAGAGAACAAAGGGTCAAATAAGTGTGTACACAACACGACTAGGTATTACTCAAGATATCAATGTCAGCGTGGTCTGGCTGATTTAGTGTTTAAATCTCAGAAAGGTCTGGACAGTGGTGCGGGAACAATCATTACCCAAAAGCACAAACACAATATTGCATTTAAGTTAGTTATGCACACAGGTGTGTTAGGGGGTGGGGGTGGGTTCTGATCTACATATATTAAATATCACGAACAGTCACAGTTGAACTAATATGGAAAAACACTTTGGCCAGCATTTTGTATAAATACATTTATATTGTAATTTCACAAAGAATACAGGCACATCTGACTTGATGAGTGTATGTCAAATATCCAAAAGACAAGAGCAGGGAACAAAATAAGAGTTTCTTCAATGTCTTTGATGACAAGAAAGTTACCAACTAGTTCTCTGGACATTAACTTTTCATTTGTAAGAGAAAGAATGTGTTATTTCTTCGTCAAAAGTTACATATTCTCGCTTTGAGTACCCACAAACCACTGTAAAACCTGTATTGAGAAAATACACAGTAGAAACTCTGTGTAGAACCATCATAGAGATACAAGAAACCCATTTATGGTTTTACTGTTTCAGTGCCATGACAAATACTCCACAGAACCACTAATGAGCTTGTTGCCTCTACATGCAGATGTTTAGTGTTCTTCAAATTACCGTTAAGAGTCGGGTGATGTTCACACTGTCAAACAGTGGAGTAATTGCCATTGTTGTCTATGGTTTGACAGCTGCATGGCCAGCTGAGCTGAGAGTACTGTTGTGTCTTTGTTGTTGGTCTTAATGTCACGTCACTGAATCTGTAACAGTTAGGCATTATTATCAGTCAGAAGTGTCACAATCTTACAGGCCAGGACTTTTTGGCAAGAACAAACTAAGGCAATTACAATTAATGTTAAACAGTATTTGGGGAAATGAATACCGTATGTGTCTCTCTGTACAAAACTGACCACTCTTCTCTCCATTCACCACTCTCTTCACCTGCAGTTCCTTGAATCTCTGTGCCGCCTCTATCTCCTTTTTTCTTTATCTCTGATAATGTTCTGAATTCTCAGGGCTCATGTCTTATCTCGGCTGCTCTCCGTATGACGCACAGAGAAGCAAGGACATGCAGTTTCTATGCTACACTGAGACAATGTCCTCGAATCACCAGTCCCAGACTAAACCCAAGCTCTTTTTCGAATGTTTCTATATTTGAGAGCGATGGATGGATAGGGAGAGAAACAGAATGTGAGTGAGAGCTGAAGGACAATGCCACCATTGTTGACATTTATATTTTGAGTACACCTCTGGTCACAAAAGACATATTCAGCCTGTGCATTGACCCCTGCATGAAGTCATTTGTGTGTGTGAGAGAGAGTCTTATACAAATATACACAAGAAAGTGATAAACAGGTGGATGGGCACAGAAATCAGAGTGGGAGGAGAAGTGAGGGGGGATGGGAGTCTCATTTGGGAATTACCACATTATTATATGAATGATGGAGGCTGGTTGTGGTGAAGGGATGATAAATAAATAATTAGGGAAACACACGGCTAAGGAACACAAGGCTTCTTCTTTTCAAGGAAAAGTAAGAAAAACAGAGGAGCAGGGAAAAAAAGAGCAAACACATTCATAAAACAGGGGCATGGATTGATTTCCCCACCCGACTATTAATTTCATTGACAACAATAACAAAATGGGATTCGAGATACAAAAGATTTCCTTGTTTTGCTTCTCTTGTATCAGTGTAATGAAAGCTGTTTTCCATCATTGAGATCACACAGCGGGTTTACTGAGCGTTCCAAAGACATTGACACTGTTTGGAAGTGGGCCATCAGTTTCCTTCAATCACTCTAATGTGGAGGGCTGTGCGGCTGACAGCCATCTATAGCCAAGTGATACCCCACCCCCCGAGCGCTAATAAACAAACACACAGCCTCCCCCGGAGTCCCCCAGGTGGTCTCACTCAACACATTGAATGGAGCATTCAATGTGTTGAACTGTCCACCCATCGCTCATCTTCTCTTCCCGTGTCCTCCCAGCTATCCTCTCCTCCGCTCCTGTTCTCTCTCGCTCTTTGATACACCTTTTCTCGCTTAGCCCCCCTCTCATCCATCGTGCTGCTCTGAGCTCCAGACAGGCCGAGCGGGTCTAGACCTTATCCCTCACCCGCCTCTCCCTGCTGGGACAAATAGGTCCCTGAGCGCCCCTGGTGAAGGATGAGTCTGTTACTCACGCAACCATTTTTTTTTTTTTTTTGCTAATTCCTGTGTCTTGCACTCTCACGTTCAGACACATCAAACTCAGCTCCAATTTTCTGTATAAATTAATTCTATACAATCTTGGATGATACATATTGTGGAATGACATCACAACTAGTGAATTTGTCTTCACAGCATTTTCACTGCAGTGAGCACCAGGCATAATACTGAACAGAGGCAAAAAAACTAAGAAAAAAAATTGTGGCTCTTCCAGCGGACTTAAATGCAGACCTGGTGAAGTAGAGCTACATTAAAACCGTACATAAAAAAAGAGAGACTGACAGCAGCATGGTTTAGACTAGCAGGCCAATAACAGGCAGGCTGTTATACAAGTGTAGGCCGGGCCTGAGCACAGAGCATCATAACAGTAATGAAAACCAGAGACAGACAGAGAGAGTAGGCCAGTGAAAAGCAGCAAAGCTCCCATCACAACTCCAACCACACTGAGGAGAATTCACTACCCCCTGGTTTACCCTTAACAGTAATGGGCTGTTTTTCTGCAAGTACTTTTGGCCTGAGCCATTGTCCTCTCTTTTTATATATTTTTCCTCCTTCTTCTCTTTAAGCCCATGCTTCACCCTGTTCTCTCTCCTGTCTTTCTGTATGCCTCTCTCTTGCTTTCGTCTTTTTCCTCGAGCATGATAGCCATGATAGGTTTTTCTCCCTCTGAGCACTAGCAGAGCAATAACACATTCCTGTCTGCATTCCAGCCTCAGGAAAAACAGTGTCCGGAACATAATAAAAGGCCAAGCACGTCATTTGTTTTTAAACCCACTTGCTCGCTGGAACAAAGCTGCGCTGAGGACAGGATTGGGCAAATGTGTTTGTGCATAAGAGAAAGAGACAGTGAGAGGGATGTGTTTGTGTTTACATGAATCTGTGTGTATGTGTGTTTTCTATTTTTCTCTGTGGTAATGACAGCGTGATGAGCTTACCCCTCCACCACCGACAACATACCACACGGCCTCCGCTCAGCCACACTACCTGAAATACAAATGTGTGAAAAAAGGAGGGGAAAAAAGCATGGCAGACACACTGTGATCAGCTCATATCTCCAGCTGTACACCGTTACACACACACATTATGTGTTTTCATTTGTACCATTCCTCTCCTCTGCCTGTTGTTATTGGCATTTTGTCTCACTTCTCTTGTGGAATCCAGGTCACAGGAAAATCTCCAGGTCACTGTGACCTTGTTTGGGCTACCTGCACTCTCAGGTATCTGCTGTTCAAACATACACAGCGGACACAAAGACGGCTAGACACACAAACTCATTTGGCTGTACACACAGAAATTATCATCGGACAGCTGATAAGAGGAGTACTGGACATATTGGCGCTGTCCAAGTCTCAGTCTCTCCAACAGTAGGGCAGGTTGAAGGTCAGGCCAGTTTTAATGGAGTGTTTTGGTCGTGGTGTGTCCTTGGTCAGAGAGTCTCTTGACCTCCACATCCTGCCTGGAACAATATCACTTTCACTCCCCATCCTCCAAGCCAGCCATCACTCTCCAAGCATGACTGTGACTGATTTTGGTGCAAAAGCCTCCTTGTTGACATTTCCCATCATTTATCCCTATTTTTGTCTTTTAATCCATCCAGTCCGCTACAATTGCCGCAACCCCCCAAACTCTCAATTTCTAAATGTCTCGAGGTTGTGCGGTAACTGATACCGAGAGCTTTCAACCAGCCAATCCATAGCATGGCTGACCTCATCCTGTCATCCTCTATGTTGCTTCCCCCCACCGCCGGTCCCATCAAATCCTCAGGAAGCTAATAATCTCCTTTCTTTATTTGACACAGGACGTGCCGGTCAGCGGAGCCCATGCTTTAAGGGGGTGCATGTGTGTTCGCATGTGCACGAGCAAAACAAAAACAAAAAACAAGAAATAGTGAAACTGGCTAATAACCTAAACCGACAATGTTTTATTAGTTGAGTCCATCTCTCAACTTGTTTTTCCTTCTTCACCTTATCATATCACCCTTTAGAAAACTGTCTGTAGACCAGACCTGAGGACAAAACTCAGACAATTAAAGAAAAATTACCATGTGAGTGCAACAAGCACCATCAAGCGACATAAATTAAATTGACATCATTTAATCATCATTAATGAAAAATATAAACTCCACAGTCACTTTAGCCTACAAACACACATTAAAGCTGGGGTAGGCAAAATCTGTGCAACCTATGCAAAACCTTCTGCCTCTCTCTGCTGCCATGTATCACTTCGCTAAGCTCCTCCCATCAAACCCACAACTTCGACCGGCAGCTGCAGGAGTCGGTTACCCTGCAAAACCTTATCCCTCGTAGTGCTCACTCTCCACGGCACAATATGCTCAACGGTTATTATGACATTTTTGCCCAATGACGCCAAAAAAAATACTGCCTACCCCACCTTTAAAGCTAAAAAAGAGCCTGCATAGTTTTTACACAATGTGTAATGCATACACATGCACACAACGCTACGTTGCTAGGCAACACAATGGTTGTTGACGTTCTCATCTGGAGTTAGAGATACAAAAATCTGTGAGTTTGTTGTTGTATTCACCTGTCTGAACGGCATTCTGTGAATCAGTGTTTATTTAAGGTAGATACAACCTTTTTTTTAAAAATGTATTTATTTTTTTTACCTATGCTGAGTGTTACGCCTCGGACGGCAGCAGGTGAACCCAAAAGCAGTACGCCAACAGCAGACAGATGATCTTTTTAATACCGGGATTGTTCTTGTAGCAAGGTAAGTAGAGGACCTGAGTCGTGATCAAAGACAACAATCTGGCAACAAGACAGGGGAAACGCAGACAATATGTACACAAGAGGTAATGGGGAACAGGTGGAAACAATCCGGGCGGGGCAGACAATCACACCGGCGGGAAACACACAATGGCAGGAAGTTAAGGGACCTGAAACGAGAGGGAAGGTTAGACTTATCAAAATAAAACAGACACGCCAGCACAGGAAACAGAAACATGACAGACATGAACTTAACACAACCGATGAGACATTACAGTACCCCCCTTGAGGACTGGCTCCTGATGGTCCAGCTTGACCCAGACCCCGGCAATAGAAGTCGGCGATCAGGCTCCGGTCGATTATGAAGCTGGCGGGAATCCATGACCGTTCCTCCGGGCCGTACCCCTCCCAGTCCGCTAAGAACTGTCATCCCCGGCCCCTCTTTCTCACCGCTAGCAGTCTCCTGACCTTGTAGACCAGACCCCCATCTATCATCTTAGGTGGCGGCGGCGGCTTGGCGGGCGGCACCAGCGGACTGTCACGAACCGGCTTCAACTTGCTGACATGAAACGTGGGGTGAAC